>PVKB01001214.1:0-125000 GCA_004027205.1 Ctenodactylus gundi
CCCCCCCCACCCTTCCCATTTATGTATATACATGTGATACACAATGGTTACACTGAGCTTGAGAATTTTGTGTACATAGTGTCAACTTCACCAATCCTTCACCTGTTCCCTTTCACTCTTCTCTCCCTTCCCTTGTCCCCCTGACTCCCAGTTTGACTCTATTATTTGTATTTTGGGTTTCTCGTAGTAGAGAAGCTCCGTGTGATATTTAACCTTCTGAGTCTGACTCAGTTCACTGAGCATGATCTTCTCAATTTGTGTCTATTGACCTATAAGTGACTCAATGTATCTGTCTTTGTGGAAGAGCAGTTAGTGCTCCATTGTCTACGTGTCTTACTCTACTTGCATCCATTGGTCTGTTGATGGATATTTTGGCATTTTCCACAATTGACCTAGTATTAGTTGTGCTTTTATAAACACGAGCATACATGTGTCTTTGTTATATTTTACTCTTAACTCTTGGGAAGATAACCTGAAGAGGTATTGGTGGGTCAAATGGAATATTTATTTTCAGCTCTTAGAGAAATTTTCATAGAGCTTTCTATACTGGATGAACCAGTATAGTCTCACCAGCATGTAAAAGGGTTCCTGCCCCTCCCTCAACCTCCCCAAGATCTTTTGCTATTTGAATTCTTGGTATATGCCATTTTTATTGGGGTAAGGTAATATCTTAATGTTATATTAATTTACCTTTACACAATGGCTATGGCTGTTGGACATTCTTTCATATATTTGCTGATTATTTGTGCTTCTTCATCTGAGAACTCTCTATTCATTCCAATCACTTGTTTTTTTTAATTGGATCTTTGATTTTGAGGGGTCTGTTTTTCTACAGCTTGTTTTCAGTTCTGAAGTCTATTAATGAAGACTCATAATTTAAAGTTTTTTTATATAAATAAGACACTGAATTGAAGTTTGGTTAATCATTTTACAAACTTCCTTCATTTGGCTCTTTTTTTGGTGGTGCCATTAATTATCTTTAGTTATTTACAAGAATATTATTTATCATACGTTAGACCAATGCTTAACTATACATTCTCATGAAAGACAATTAAAAATGCAAAATGCAACAAAAAACAGCTAGTATTTCTGCAAACTCAGCTTGGTCAACTTTTTAAAGTATTAATAATAAAATCAACAGAACTAGTTTGTGTTTTGAGTAGATACATGACATTAGAGAAGAAAATTTTCTTTATGATAAGAGCAAACTAAAATAAGATATCAAAATTATTTTGGTAAATGTAAAAACATTATTTTCAAATAAGGTATCTCTGAGGACTTAAGAGTCAGAAATGCATATAATGTTGTGATTCTAAATTTGGAAATGGGCTTGTGGTATGATTTCGTGAGATCAAACACTGCAATAACTGAAAACAGGTAAAAATATCAGCTCTGGAAATTTCCGGTGCAATCCTGAGATCCTGAGGCTTAAACTCCTAAGACCAAAAAGCTTGTGAGGCCAAGAGCAGCACAGTTCAGAGCTTGGAATGCAGATGTGCCTGCAGTGGTGGCCTAACTTAGCAGATCTGAGAAAGTAGACCTTAAGTCCACAGTCAAGACAAAACTAATTCATATCACAGAGCCTCAGAGGCCTCAGTGATTTCTAAACACGTCTATCTCCGAATGTTGGAGTAAAGATAGGGCTATAAAAAAATAACGTGGAAGTCTGGTATTTGAGGTACCTGCTGCAAAAACTTTAATGAATATTTTTACCCGAAAAGGTCACCCCACTCATAATTCTTAATTTTCTTTGATTTTCGGAACACTTACTGCCAAAATGTGCCCTTTGGTTGGAGGCTTGTAAGATTCTTCTCTGGACATCTTTCATAGCCTAGAAAGAAAGTAGGAAGAAGGCTGACCTCAGAGGTACTCTGATAAAACAATTAAAGACCAGGTGTTGAGTCCGACCTTCAGGTCAGTTTGTAAAGCTCAATCCTCGGAGGTCAGTGGGGTCAGGAGTCCCTCAACTCATGGGCAAAGCCGTTCCTGTGAAAGCTGGAGACACAAACTATAGAGCTCAGCTCTCAGAAGCAACTGGACTTGGGAGTCCCTAGGCCTATGGGCAAAGCTCTCTTTGTGAAAGCTATGGACACAAACAAACAATTTTTTAAAAATGCAACGTAGGGGAAAAATGACTGGAATGAGAATATTTTTAAAAAATGATTGGCATCTTCATAAAGACTCTGAAGTAAGTGAGGAAAAGTTCTAGGAAAAGGAATGCCAGAGATCAAAAGAGTTATTGAAAAGTTAAAAAAAAGGAAGTAAGAACAGATGGGAAAATAGAATTAGAAAATGAATAAGGAAGTCTCTAAAGGTAATAGCCCTAAAATGCCATAGCAGAAACAATATGGCTGACCTGATAGGAATTTTAGAGGACTTTTTCGTGTGTCCCAGCAAGTGAACACCAAAGAAGAGGAAGAAATTAACATTAAAGAACATTTCCTCATACAGGCAACGTTTCTTTGTTTGTTTCTGTCTGGACACACCAGGAAGGTCTAATAAGTGGTTAAGTCTTCATGGATGCCTCAAGGCAGGTTTGTTCAATGCAACCTGCCCATCAGAGGAGGGTAGAGGACCACACGGCCGCTTTCCAGAATCTTCGACCAAGGTATTGTCATTGTCTTCTTCGTCTACCTCTTCTTCTTTCTTTGGAGAATTTCTTTTGGAAGACTGTGGGACTCACGTGGAAAGCTCTGAGTCACTCGCCTTTACTCAGCATTGAGCACAGTGTACGACAGCACAGAGAAGTCCCCTCACTAAATGGTGTTTGCTATGTGCTATTCTCTACCGGCCCGTATCCTGGGTCACGGGTATGAACCTTACTGTGCTGTGCTAAACGGCGCTTTCTGGGACTGCAGCTTACATTGAAAGAGATTTAGATTAAAATACATTTCAGGATCGGTAGTGACATTTTTTTCTAATAAAAAAATCCAGGACTTTTTTAATTGCACATAGTTTCTTCCTGAATTATGAAGTCATTATAGAAAAACTTTTATAAAGGTATACAAATTGAATGACATTTATTAAAAAGGAATATAATTATATTGAATTGGATATGCCCCAGAAATTCTACTACCTGCAGTTGCCTTAGGTTGTAACGCAAATACATTTCATTATAATTTTCTTCTGCAATCAGTGCAGCATTCACAAGAAAACCAAAAGAAGCTACTCGGTGGTAAACATCACTGAGTGGCGCCTGAGTTTCTGTCACCTGTTGGAGATGGATGAGTGTATTTTTCAAAGGATGCTGCCATTGTCTGGGAGCTGCCTGTCAAGACAGAGTTGGGCCATAACTGTAAACTTCCATGACATGGGACAAAGTCATTTTAAAAGTATTGGACACATCGAGAAAGGTCCATTTATACTAATGAATAATAGAAAAAAAAAGACTTCTTCTAGAGAAATTTGAAAAGTAAACATTTGTAAGACAGAAAATCATAATAAAACAGTTTGTTTTTGAAATCAAATAATAAAAATGGATAAATCATATGTTATGAGATTAAAATAGGGCGAATAAAACTATTTTGATAGAATTATGCCAACCGTGCTTTCTGCCTCCCCCTTTTCTGAGTTTTTCATCACTGTGCATCGGTCTGAGTCTTTGCCCGTGATTATTTCACGCGGCAGTGATTATTTGTGCTCTCGGATGTGGACAAGACTTGAAGTATCGAATCCAGTTTGGGCCAGAAAGCCAAGGAGACCCTATCTACCTTCACACCTTTAAGACTGCAGCTTTTGCCATTTCAGATAACTCCGTAGCTCAGAGCACTTGAGAAAGGTCTCATCAATAGGGCAGCTCGGAGGAGGTCTGGAAAGGATCAAATGTTAGGGTTCTTTTCTCGAGATAAGATTTACTCTGTGTCCTGTTGTAGCAATACTTGCAGGCATCACTGCAGTTGGCCAGCCAGGCAAAGGCTGCTGTGAATGTTGAATGAGTCACCACCTCCTTGGAGAAATGGAACAAGGAGTTATTTTTGCCATTTCCTAGATTTGAGCTTCTAATCATTCCAAGAAAGACCTGTGGCCTATCGTCAAGTCTCCACTCGCTACTTCCTGGCTTCCCTTTGTATTTTAGGTTCGTTTTCTGTTTCTTGGTACCCTGAGACTCCTCCAACAACTGCTGAGCAACGAAATGTTCAGGCTAATAACTGGAAGTTTGTTCTGTCTAAAGCCAAATTATTAACCAGACAAAAAGACAAGTGAAATTAATCTAGTAACCCAAGGAGAAACTGCTTCTAGCTATCTTAGCAACACAATGTACATACTTAAATTTGCTTCTGAAATGCTCAGCCCTTCCTTTGGCATTTTACACTAGATTTGTAATCCTGCTGGGAAAATAATGCAGCCATCCAATATAATACTGTATCTCTAATTTTTATGTTAAGTGAATACTTTTTATTTGAAATGCTACTCAGTATTTCTTATATACTTACAATGTCTTTCATTTTTGTCTTCTTTTATAGCTCTACTTTTAGAAACCTACCACAGGCAAAGAATTAATTAGGTACATCCCTTGTCCTTGAGGAACTTGCAAAGGAAGTATGAGAAATGAGCATGTGTGAAAGTAATGGTGATACACTGCTCACAGGTATAGAGTTCCACCTGTGTGCTGGATACTATACAAAGGTCACAGAGGATCTCATTTCATTCCCAGAAAAGTCTGAAGGGTGGGGAGACAGTGCTCTCACTGAAACAGATGAGGAAATCGGTCCAGAGACATTGGGTACTTGGTCTAGGCTGAAGAAGTTAGACTTTCTGGCTCCAAAGCTTGGGAACTTTTGTACAATGACCTAATAGTTTCCTCAAAGCCACAAATGTGGATCCAAGGTAATAGGTTTCCTAAGAGCAGAGCAGATCAGATGCCCTGAAAATAAAGACAATGGATGTGGGTTAGTGAGAGATGTGGGATCAAGAGTGAGCTTGTGGAGCCGATAGAGTCGGTGTTGAATGCTTTGAATGATGAGAGAGAGAGAGAGAGAGAGAGGGAGAGGGAGAGGGAGAGAGAGAGAAAGAGAGAGAGAGCGTGAGAGGGACCATCATCAAGCCTTGAGCCAGCTGCCCTTGTATCTGAGTGTATGCACTACAACTTCATAAATCTTGTCAGAGCTCTACTCTGAGAAGATTGAAGTCCAGAGAGAGTAAATGGTTTGCCAGAGACGGCACAGCACAGAAGCAGAGCCAGAACTAGGACCAGCGTCATGTTTATACCTGTAGCATTTGCGCTGTACTTTTCTTGGACCCTAAGTAACAACTGATCAAAATAAGTTAAAAAACTTGACCCAGAGATTTCTTCCCAGTTGCTGTGGCTGCTACTGGAGATTGATTTCCTGTTCCTCAGGTAAACTCATCAGGGAGAAACCACAGAGTCTACAGTCAACCTTCCTAAAGCGGTAGCCTGGAACATAGTGTGTCAAAAGTACTGTTAAAAATAACTGTTCGCCACCAAATACTTGAATATGAACAAAATCAGGATGTTATAGAAAAGAAATAAGCCCGAAAAAGAGGTTCTTTGATATAATAATAAAAGATCTGAACAGTGGGAGTCTATCCTGGTGAATAAAAGGATATTATCTATGTGTCAAGTTCGAGTTGTCACTGTAATGGGAAAACCATCTACCCCACTTTGAGCTCTCAATATGTTCAATAACAAGCTTAAATGCACACTAGAGTTCAGAAGATGATGGCAGCGAAAATAGATTTCGCTCATTTTATACATTTGAACAATCAGAAAACATTTGGGACAAAAGTTCCAGCTTATGAGACTTCACAGAGGTTGGGCTGATTGTTTTGCTTTTGGTGAAACAAGGGGGGGTTTATTTGATTTATATGAATATGTAAACGTATGTGCACATTTAAATGTAATGTATATATAAACATATAATATTTATTTAATTATATGCTATAAGCAGGAATAAAAGAGGTTGCTTTTATTAATTATGGTATTTGCTTTAATTAGCTAATTAGTGTTAATTATTTAACAACTTAAAAAGATCAGTACAACATAAAAATTTAAAAGCAATGAATGAATTATGTGCAATTTGGAGGCTTATGAATAACAAGTGCTTGAGTAATAGCCAGCAATATCTTTCACTGAAGATAAGAGGGGCTGCTTTTCATACACAATAATTCATTAACATTTTTATTATTGTACATTTCTGGCACACACAATATAAAATAATAATAGTTTAATGAATCCATGTGTTCCCCTCACCAAGCTTCAGTAATTTAAAATTTTTGCCAACCTTGTTAAATTTGTCTTCTCTCCAACATTTTTATTTTTGCTAGAATCTTTTAAAGAAAATCTCCTACATAATGTTATTTCAACTCTTCACTATGTGTTGCTAACAGATGAGACATATTTTTTAATGTAGCTACAATATCACATTAGCACATCTAGCAACCTTATTTTCATTCAATATCAAATCTGTACTCAAGTTTCTTCCATTATTAAATCTTTCTTTTAGTCAGTGTGTGCAAAAAGAGATATAAACGAGGCCTATACAAGTACATTTTACTTGGGTGATATGCTTTTCAAGTCTTTCTAATTCTAGAGCAGGACTGCATCTTTTTAAAAATCTAATAATTGGAAAGTATCAAGAAGCCAAAAAGAAAAATGCACATATTTTGGATTTGGTTGATTCTTGTGATGTCCAATGACTCTTGTCTGTACTGTACTTCCTGTTTTCCATCATGGGTCTAATATGGAATGTTAGAAGCTTGATCCTATTCAGCTTAAAATGAATCTTTCTTAGAAAAGCTTACAAAAGACAGTTACTACTATTATTACTATAATATAGAATCACTTGGTAGCTTAGACAAGTGAGCCAATAATTTTCACATTCAAAGATACAAATTCTGCTTTACATATAATAAAATCAAGAGATTTCAAGTATTCAAGTGTAAGGGTTTTGACCATCGGACAAACTCATAGACTCACCACCAAAACAACACACTGCACATTCCCACCATCATAGAAAGTTCCTCTGCACCTTTTTCCAAAAATTACCATGACCATTGTGGAAAAACTATGAAGGTAAACTAAAAATAGACCTCCACAGGAGCCAGCTGTTCCACTTTCGGGTATCTACCCAAGGGAAAAGAACTTATCAGGCAAAGAGGCATCTGCACCCTCCTGGTTCTCGCACAGTGTTCACAACAGCTAAGGTGTGTGATCAGCTTAGGTGACCATTGGTGAGTGAACCGACGAAGAAGCACCTCTTTTTTGAGCTTATTCACCACGATGTAGTCTTACTTGTTTCTGGTTAAATGTAAATGACTTCTTGTTCTCTACATAGGAACTATTACTTTTTTTTAAATGTTTTTTTTAATTGCAATCCAGGAAGCCTCTGATGCATACCTCAGTGGTTTCCAGTTTTAGGCTACTGCGAATATAGGGTCTCAGTGTTTTTCGTATGGGTATATATTTACATCTCTCTTGGGAAAAAAACCATGGTCTGGGATCTAAGTTATCCTAGCAAATGTTTTTAAGGTAATTGAGAAGGGCATGCCTATCCTAAGATACTCTCCCGTGTCTTCTCATTTAAGATTTATGATTTCAGCCTTTGGGTTTCGGTCTATAGCCTGTTCTGAACTCATTTGGAGTTTGTTATAGAATATGGGTCAAGCTGTATCTTTTTCCTTCCAGAGAGTTGTCTAACATTTCCAGGATCTTTTGTTAGAAAAACTTTATTTTCTCCATAGAATCTTGTGCTTTTGTAGAAAATGAGTTCCTTTTTTTCATGCACATCTATTAGCCTGTCCTTGTTCCACAGTGTCTTGATCCTTTAGCTTTAGGGGAAGCCTTAAGATCAGAATGCAAATCTTGGGCCCAGAAGTTAAACTTTCTCTTTTTCAAGATTGTGTGGAGTATCAGTTGTGTTTTCATATAAATTTTAATATTACTTTTAATTTTCCCCCAAATATTTCTAGTATTTAGTGACCGGTGTGAGAGCCATAGATCAATTTGGGGGAAGTGAGTATTTAATAATTTAAAATCTTTCAATTAAGAAAATGGTATCTCTCTCCATTTATTAAGATCCCCTTTATGTTCCTCAGCAATACTTTGCTGTTTTCAAAATAGATATACTGCAAATTTTTGGTGACTTTATTTCTAGGTACTTATCTTTTTGGATGCTTTTATGAAATCACATTTTTACAGTTTACTCAAAATTTCCCAGTGTTCGACACAGTGAAATGAAACTGATTTTTGTATCTTATCAGTAAATCTTACAGATGTGTGAAATGCATTCTTTAGCTCTGGAAGCTCCTTCCCAGGAGCAACCTTGCTTCTTAACATTTTAAATGTGTGAGATCAACTCACATGGGAAGTCAGAACGCTGTCTTTTCTTTCCTTTCATGTTCAGCTATCTATCATGAATTCTTTTCTTTCATACTAAAATATTTCTGTTCTCATTTTTTATGAATCAGATTTATTGAGACATAGTCTCTTCACTTTATCTAAAATATCTTTATTTCTACATCCGAGTAATACATTTGCTACCTATTTTGGTTTTTTTTCACTTTCAATATGTGATCCTGTTGCCTGTTTAATTCTTTCTGATCAGTCATATGTCCTTTATAGTGTCTGTCATTAAAACTCATCTTTCGTTTCTGTAGTTTGGCCAAAGAAGTGCCCAGAATGTCTTTCTTTACATTTATCCTAAGCAGATTTCCTATGTTTTTTTTTTGGATCTGTGAGTTGATGTATCTAATGAATTCTGGAAAAATTTCAGCCATTATTTTGTCAGAACAATCCTTCTGCCATGTTCTCTTTGCTCTTTCTAAACTCTAGCTATATATCTATATATCTATATCTATATCTATATCTATCTATCTATCTATCTATCTATATATATGGTAGATGATTGATGGATATATTCAGTGAATCTTGTATTCTTTGCTCAGTTTAAGGTTTGTTTTTTCCCTCTGTTTCAATCTGGGTGACTTCTGTTGTCCAGTTGTCCAGTTCACTGATCTTTTTTTCCGCAGTGTCCAGTCTGCCCTGGATGAAATTTCACATATCTATATGTTCTGAACTTCTGTTTTAAAGATTTGCTATGAAAAGCTCGGCTCTGAGAAGATTTTTATCGTTTTTTATTCTGAAAGATTTGATCTCTTTTAACAAAGCTTTTACTAGACCCTGAAACCCATTTACTGGAGTTATTTTAATGTTTTTGTTGGCTAGATCCAAAATCTGGCCATCTCCCAGCCTGTCTCCTTTGAGCGTCTTTTCTCCTACACATATTTTTCTACTTTTTCATGGTTTGCAAGTTTTATTCCATATTAGTCATTTTGTGTCAAAAACACCCTTGCGGGGCTATTCCCTTGAATAATGAACAAAGGGCCGATGGCTGTCCCACGCAATGGAGGGTGACCCTTAACCTCTTCCCCCAGCCTGTGAGGCTCTCCCTTACGTTTTGGTTGGCATTGTGTGCTGGAGGGGACATATTTCTCTTCCCACAGTCTCTTTCTTTGCTTCCAGCCTTGAACGCATTGTCCCACACTGTCAGTGATGACCTTGAGGAATGGAGCTGGCAGATGGTTGCAGATTTTCTTCGTGGCCAGAGCTCCTCTTTAGGACCACAAGCTAGTTTGGTAAGAGTTGAAATCAGTTCTTCCTCTGTGCCCATTAGTTTCTTATTCTACTTTGCTCTCCCAGCAATAAAAGCAGCTGTAGAACTCTCTTTTAGGAAGTACTCGTAAAATTGAATTCCTTTACAATTTTTTTAGTCATTGGCCCCTTGATATGTTTAAAAGCTTTAAGTTCTTATATGTTGTGAAAGAAAATTGTGTTGTTTAGGCTGTCAAGGTAAGAACGATGATTGAATTAGTTTCCTATTGTTGCTGTAAATAGTTTCTATGCATTTTTGGTGTCTTAAAACATTAAAAATTCACAATTATGGCGGCCAGAAGACTGGAATGAACTTTACAGGGCTAAAGACAGGTGTCTGCCTAGCTTACATTTTCCCTGGAAGCTGGAGAAGCTCCCTCTTTTTGCCTTCCTGAGATTCTAGACGTCGTTGGGATCCTGGTTTGTGGCTCTTTCCTGCACACCAATGAGCATAATTCCTCTTCCTGCTTCTATTGTCTCACCTCCTACCCTCTAATATGGTCACACCCACCCTCTTATCAGAGTCTTGGCATTACATTGGTCCCACCTGGATGATACAGGTTAATCTTTTTTGTTTCAAGATTCTGGACTTAATCACATATGCAACGTTGGCTTGCATTATAACGTGGCCACAGCTTTCAGAGATGGAGACACGAACCCCTTTGGGATGGTGGAACAATACTCAGCCCACCACAGTGGTCTACTACAATTTTTTTTAAAATTTCCTAACACATTGGAAACCAGAACATGTTTTATTCATCTCTTTCTGAGAGAAGTCTTTTGTAAGTAGTAACAATGAGACACATACTTTATCATGTTTTACAGTTAAGCATTTTTGTTTTTCCATAGTAAAGTAAAAAATTAAAAAATATGAAAAAGGAAACCCCATTTGGCAGAAAGACCACAGACTCAGACTCAGACATACTGGCATGGTCAAGGTTGGCTACAATGGAATTGCTCTTTTCCGCATCTTCTTTTTGAGCCTCTGTTGCCTCAAGTGGAGATTGTTTTTCTTCATAGAATTGTTGTCATTACAGCAAAATTAGGCAAAATTCTGATTACTAATAACATATAAGTAACCCAATAAACAAAAAGTCCTTCGCTTCTTTCTTTAATGCGCCAAATTCAAAGACAAGGATAGAAATTAGAACTGTAAAAGACAATGGCAACAATGGACGTGCTGAATGTTTTCCTTTGCTGTACAAACCTGTGTGTGTGTGTGTGTGTGTGTGTGTGTGTGTGTGTGGACCATACATTATTGAAATTGAGGTTTGTCAGAGATTGTAAAACATGTAGAGGCTCAGAGTCCGATTCCCTATGTTTGGCTTAAGCCTAGAATTTCCCATAATCCAGTTTCGACCCAAAACTCACACATGGTAGAAATAGATCTGATGCTTCAGTCAGCTGTCTTTTCTTACAGCAATTGGCCCCAGAACTATCCCCAAGAAGACGTTGTGTCTCTGCCATCGGAGTCACCTGGCAATGGCCGACAGAGTGACATCAGAACTCCACGTACAAATCATCCTTCCGAGGGCAGTTGTACCCCTAATGAGCACCTACTCGGCACAGTCAATCACTTCAGTACCCTGTATTTTAGAGCTATTTATATGTGGTTTATAAATAGCTGGCATGAGAAGTGGCTGTGGTTTAATAATGCCCTGCATTTTAGATAACACTAAGTACCCTGTTATTTATAAATACTAATGTCCCTCATATAAAATGCTAATCCTCATCCGGGATAATTAGCTCATCCTATGGGCTAGGGTCGAGACAGTGTGACATGCAAGTCGAAGCACGAGCTGTAATTATACTTTAAGGTGTCACATAATTAAAACAAAAATCTTGCCATAAAGAGCATTTTCTGTCACTAGTCTGTGCCATTTCTTTGCAAGTTTTGCTGCGCCCACTCTTACATTTTGAGGCGAAATTCGCACGCAAAAACTGCACAACTGAAACCCAAGTACTGCTGTTTCTCCCTTCCTTCCTGAACAAAGTCCAAGCACCGGGGCCCAGCGCTTCTGACCACTCATGTGCAGCGACGGGCGGGCTGCGGAACGTAGATAGAGCAATCTGCCTGGCTGATTCCTGCTGCCCCTGCGGGGTCACGCGCCAGGGCTCGGCAGGCTGAAATCCGCGCACCCACGCACTGCGCAATGCCGTGATTAAAGCAGGTAGGTGGCTCGACTAACCGAGAACTTCACAGAGGCGGGAGTCCGGCCGAAGGCAATTTGTTATTTATCGGAGTTTGTGGGGACACGCACTCTAATTGCATGCTTGGCGTAATTTCTGGTCGTTGTGTCTTTCAGCGACTCTGGAAGCCAGCCCCCTGTGTAAGTGATACCCGACCAGAGCTCTTGTGAGGGCAATTGAAACATAGGAAATGAATAGGAACTGATTAACTGGAGCAGGCTACATTTTTGGAAAACAAATCGAAGTGATTTGCATGAATCACAATTTGTTACATAATACATTGTGAGGGCCCAAATTACCTTCTTAAAGCCTAAGGCACATATATACACAGTGGAACAAACAGAAATATAATAAACCGGGCTATAACTACATAATTCACATTGAATACTAGATGCCAAAACCGATGTGAAACAAATGATTTTCCAATAAACCACTCAGGCAGAGCCATATCTGTTCTAAAATTTCAATTGAATATTGTTTATAATACCAATAATTCTTCACGATTGTTAACCATGGGATGACGGGACAATTTGTTTTACGTATTAGTTTGGGGGGTTTGTGTATTCCCAAGTTGAGAACCAATTTCTAGCCATGTCCCGGAAGATATGGTAAGTAAATAGAAAGTCACACTGAAAACTTAGGTGGAACGAAGCTTTTGGGGCTGAGTTATTTTTGCCCTTTACTAGTTTTAAATTTTAAAAAAGCTTGACCAGTAAAAACCCTGTTGACAATCACAAAGGCAAAAATTAGCAGCAGCAGCTTTTTCTAGGCATCCATCTATAGTAGAATTTAAAGAAAGCTACCCTTTTATTAAATTATTCTGTTGTTGACTGAATCCTGGGCCCCCTGCATACTCAGCACATGCCATACCGCTAGGCTACACCTACTGTCCCTGTTATTTAGCATGTATTATTATCTGCATTATTTCTGTTACTAAAGCAAGACTAAACCACATCTTAAAATGAACAGCTACAAATGTTATTGCTATATACTTCTAGCACTTAATTATCTTTCTTTTTTCTTTTTGGTCTGGTCTTAAGTGTATGTTACATATGTAAATATATACACATGTGGAAAATATTAGAAAAACATAAATTATACAAACACCTATTATAACACACACACACACACACACACACACACACACACACCACTCTTATATAAGCACATGCATATGTGGCAGGAGACATTAGCCTGAGCCCTCTTTGAAACTTTACAGCCATTTTTTGTATGAGTTTTACCCTTTCTTGAAAAGTACACATTGAGAATTTAAAAATTATCTGTGTGTGTGTATATATGTGTGTATTAATATTAATATCTTGAGTTCAGAGAGGTGAAAGGGAACCCAAATGTTTAGAAAGATTGCAGATGGAAAAAAATAATTTTCTTAAATAGAAAGAATTTCAGAGAATTTTTTTGGCTAATAAAATTGAAACATTTTTAGAGTTTATTTCCCCTGAAAGTGGCTGTGCTGTAGGAGCTAGAAAAATCATGTAGATGATTTTCTACTTTTATTATTTATTGTAATGTTGTGATGTTTCAAGATAAACACTGCTATAGATCATTGTCTTGCTTTTAGCATTTTTTAGTAAAATAATCATTTTCTCTCAAATGCAGGTTTAAAAACTTCATGCGTACAATTCATACTGGTAATATCATTCTCAAGCAAAATACATTTAGAATATATTGGTGCAGACCAATTGGTGAAACAGATTTCATTTTATTAGGAGAGTCCATTGCAAAATGATAACTTAAGTGGGATTTTAGGTATGAGATTGTGGTAAAAATGTGATCAATATTTAAATTAAAATATTTATCACAGTAAAAGCCACGTTGCCATTAATCCCCCACAAGGTCCTTCTTATTTTGAACAGACTTATCTCACAGTTCTGGCCACATTCTAAAGTTCTGGAAGTCCTCTTTCGTGTCTTTAGTTGTGCTAGTCTGCTTGCCCATATGTCCTGAATTGCTTCAACACCTTGACTTCTCAGGGTCGTTTTGACTTTGAGGTTCGACTGGAAGTTGCACAGTGCTGTATCTGGTGAATGAGGTGAATGAGGGCTCATGGTCAATGCTTTTATTTGACAGGAATTTTCATACCAGAAGCACTGACTCCACAGAGGATGGAACGACTTGCCCGTCCCTCAGGCCCTTCCCCAGGAAGGAACATTGTTTCTCACGTGCTGCAATAAGCCAAACCCCATATTTACAGAAACCTTCCAAGATCTCTTCTGACATGTTCACTGGAACTGGCACTGTGAGAGTCTTGGTTCTGCCTTAAAGCCAAAATTACCACAAAAGGCAAACACCTAGAATCTATTCAGGAAATCTAGGCAACCACAGCAGCACAACTAAAGAAGACTTTTGCAAGAGAAAACTCCAAGAACTGCTCCAGAAGGTGGCGGCCATGATGGAATAAGTGTACCCAAAACAAGGGTCTTTATTTCCAGAGGATCGAGGACAGTGTGTCTTTATTTTTATAATAAATTAAAAATTAAACATTCACTGTTGTGTTTCATCTTGTATCCTCTTAACTCCAATTTTCTCATTTATTATTTGAAAAATTGCTGTACATACAAAGTGTTTTAGCCATTGTCATGAGAATAAAAGAATAAAGTTCCTTCCCTGCTCCTAGAACGTTCTCTGTTGGCCAGGAAGGAAGACTGGGCCAAGGGGAAAGACACTTCCATGAGAAGAGAAGAACTGATCGTGTGCTGTCAACAGCAGCAATGTTTGTAGAACTGCAAGGACTCCGGTAGCCATCTTTTATTCCCGTCGTTAAGTGTCTTAACTATATTATGGCTACTCAGGGATCCAAATCAGTGTGGACTCGCCGTACATAGACAACAGAGAATGGTCACAAACTGCCTGTTTTCTTTCCTTTCTTCACAGCACTTTTTTTCTCCTGTAGCTATTTGTCGGGAAGACACTAACACTTTCTTGTGAATATTTACCACTGATTAAAGGGTATTACACACAATATCTTTTTTGGGATAAATATTTTTGAAAAGAGAGTCAGTACTTAATGGAACAAACTTTCAATGACAACAGCTGTGAACTTTCTCTGGAAATATTTTGGGGGCTTTTCAAATTGGTTGTAATAGGCAGTAAGCTTAACTGTGTATTAAGAAAAACAGTAAAATAGAAAGCTTTTATAAACATTGCATCCAGTTGTGTTATCTGTACAATCTATAAGAATTTGCTGAAACTATTTCCCTGTCCTTGAAGGAAGGACCTTGAGGAAGGACCTCTTCTTTGGTCAATCTTTACATGGTACTTATCCTGAGACACACTTGTGCCAGCTCCAGAAAATAAAGTAACAGCTGCCTTAGTCAAAAGCCGAAGCCCTCACCTCATGAAAGCACTGAGGGCTGGCCGGGGTGGGTCTTTTTGGCAACACACCTAGGAGTTAAGTTGTTTTCTATTGTAGGTCATAGGGTCTGGCGCCTAAAGATCTCTTGTTTTGAGCTCAAATTTATTTTATACATTATTGGAGATTAAACTTGTTAGTGCCAGTTTCATCTTTTCCATTAGATGCTCATTAATAAAACCCCAGATGCACATTACTCATCACACCACAACATATTAGACGGCAGTGAATTCACCTCAAGTTTTCACATTCAATAACTTCTTCTTTCATGTTAATTGGGTTACTTGGAATTTTCCATCAATCACGGCATCTCAGGTTTTGGCTCTTCTGAAAGAATCCATTTGTAAGACATATATTATACACAAGATATACACAAGTGAAATTAAGTGTAAGATCCATTTTCAGCTATGACTCATGTCTGCTTTGGCTGAAATGGAGGGTACAATTTTCCCCTCGATAGATTGTTCCTCAAAAGAGAAAAACTAAAGCTAAGAGCCCTTACCTGACCTCAGACCTCAGCTCACCTTACTCCAAACGTTAATGATTCAATGTTGTGAGAAAAGATTTACGTCCAAAAGGACTTTGCAAAAACGTCTAGTGCAGGGAGCAAAATGAGACCAAAACATGGGAAAGTCTGAGAGTTTGGAGAATTGAGCTCTGGCCTGGCCCTTTGAGTAGCGCTAAGATTTTGTTCTTCTTATTTTAAGTCTCAGTGGTGAAAAGCAACGTTCTTGTTGGATCACTACAATTCTTTAATGTGGTCAGAATCTGTAAGTGACAAATTTGAGTTTTTTCAGCATTGCCACACACATTCCCCCCTTTTATTTACCTATATTTTACTTTGAAAAATGATGGATTGTTCTTTTATTTAATGCAGCTATTTTCTCATTGTAATTGAAATCATAAACTCATGCTGACTCTTTGCATTGAGATGTAGCCTGACCAAACCAAACAAAAAAAAGAAAGAAAAACAAAACAAATGAGGATATTGATGGCATGCAGTTTGCTTTCTTCTCCTCTTGTCAGAAGCAGTTTCGATGTAGAGATAGCATAATCCTGTGAGAGAGACGCTCTGTAGAGAACATCGGTGCAGGCCCCTTTGTCTGGGGTGCCGGGGAAGCCATCATCGGTCAGTGTGTTGGGATTGGCGGGAAACTAGAGCACGTCCACAGCTGAGTGGGCTGGATCAGCGCTTATCCTACTGGTAAGCACCTCAAGGTCAAGTAAATAAGTGAGTCCCACAGCCCCAAACTTCTCCTTATGCCAACATGTTCCTGGGGTACTAAGTAGGTCACAACGGGCCTGTGATGGTAATTCTTGTCAGGTTTCCAGGTTGCTCAGAGTCCCTGTGGTTTTCCCGTGTACAGCGCACACTCTCTTCCATCTTGCTCCTCTGTTTCCCTTCTTAGAGGTTCATATATTTTCATGTTTTAGGCTGTAAGCTTTTTAGCAACAGAGTATATAAAACAGAGGTCAGCCCTCTGCCAATGTGGTTTTACTTTTTTTTCCCATTTGCTTACTCTAAAAAATAAATAACAACCACAAATAGGAAGAATAATAACAAATAATTTTTATAGAAGCCTTTTAACTATGACAGTTAAGAGAACTGTTGTTTTAATATTACTGTTCGGAGAGTACCATCTTTTTTTTTTTTTTTGCTAACTTCTAAGGTGTTTAGTTGCAAGCCGGTATGAGTCCTACTACACAAGGGGGGAAATTCTTACAACTCAAATAAGAAATGAATTATGATCTCTCCCAAGATCAGCTTGTATCTCAGGTAAAGTATAAAGACACATAAATGTTTTCTGGGTATTCTTAGATAAATCACTAATAGCACGATCTACGTTTCTTGTTGCTCTTGATTTGGTTTTGTTAGTAAAGATTTACAAGTCG
This sequence comes from Ctenodactylus gundi, assembly GCA_004027205.1. Lineage (NCBI taxonomy): Eukaryota > Metazoa > Chordata > Mammalia > Rodentia > Ctenodactylidae > Ctenodactylus > Ctenodactylus gundi. The sequence continues at coordinate 17,064 of PVKB01001214.1, forward strand.
GTAAAAATCAGTGAGTCAGCCCTCTCTGCCTTCAAGGTCATTTTAGGTCTTAACCTTCTAATGATTTTTCTAAAATGATTCTCTTCTGAACTTGTGGTAAGTTTCACTTTTAGCTAACCATTGTACCACTTCCGTGTTTGAGAATAAAGAGCACTATTAATTTGTAAATTCAGAAAAAGTATCATTTGTTATTCTTGTACTGTAATTCACGTGCCTCATTTGTGTAAACTGTGAGAAGCTTCTTTTTTTCCCTCAAGACATTTCCTCTTCTCTGATTGATCAATAGTTTTAATGAATACATAAATCTTCGAAGACTATGTGTCATCATTCTACTCAGAGATGGCCAGTTTCCAACTTGCATCACTCTACACAGGATGTAGGAAGAGTCGTAATTTCTACCTGTGGTTGCTCAGGTTACGGCAGTATCCTTTCACGGATGGAATACCATGTTCATAGATTGTCCATGACTGCCCAAAACTTAGAATTTGACAAGGATCTAGTGCTTCACCAATGATGCAAATAATTCCTAAGAAAAATGGCTTCTTCTCCCGGAATTGTGATACAAATTTCCTTTATCCACCAACAAACAGTACAGACGTGAGGCCAGTCTGTTTCAAAGACCTTGCCACCAAGAAAAAAACCAAACCCCTCACGCTAAATAGATGCACGGGTCTGTAACATAAATCGTGTGCTATAGTGCATGATGACTGGGCACCTTATAATCTGTGTATGTGCAGAATTTAAAATTCGTATGATAATAAATCTTCCATGAACTGTGACATATGGGTATCAGAAAAATGGCTCTCTGCATATTGCTAGAATCTGCCGAGTAGAATATTAGTGTGTTTCCAGGGCTTGATTCACATGCCATTTCCCAAATCTAAATAATATTAGATCAAATGTTTACCTAGACTAATGGTTTACTTTAATCATTCCATTAATTCTCAGAGGACCATAATGGGAATCAAAGGTTATGATCCACACTTACTGCCACTCTGCTTGTTCTATTAAACATTTGTCTTTTTTTTGAAGGCTTTCTGGACAAAATGCAATAATACTACCCATTGCCTAGACTGGAGGATAAGGCCCACGCTCTTAAACAAAGCGTATGAGACTTCCCTGGCCAAGTCTACCATCTGGGTCTTCATTAATGTAAATGGGTGAGCAGGAGGCTTGAGATCTCTTCTGACCAGGGCTCCTTAGATCCTGGCCATGGGGGGGGGGGTGTGGATAAAAGACCCCAGGGAGCTAATGGCTGTGCCTGGGTGAATGTATGCTTGGAGACAGAGTTTTTAAAAAACTCAACCACAAAAACAAGGTACAGTGATGAAGGTGGGTTCTGGAGGCAGCACCTGGAGAAATTTCTAATAATGAAACATAGCTTTGAAGCAGATTGTATTTCAATTCTAGGTACTCACCTCTTCCACTCCCTTACCATAGCTCACACATTCACCCTATTGCAGGTGGGCCAGTTCTTATATCTTCCTCTCATCTTCCCCCTTTTGACTACATGTAAGAACCAAGCCAAGGGCTGAGGACACAGGTCAGTGGTAGGACGCTTGCTGGCACATACGACAGGCACAGCTGCTGGTGTTTGGTTTGATCGATAGCTTTGTAAAAAGGAAAGAAAACAAAACGCAATCGAGTAAAGCTCTACTTCTATGCATTATGACTTTATTTTCAACTTACGCAAACTCTGACCACAGTATACAGATAAATCATAAGACATTACAACTATTAATCTGTAGCTTATCTTTTTCTATGGACTGTTGGTTCATCGAGGGCAGAGAAAGATCATTCTTACATGATATATCCCTGTAGACAGAACATAAGGTGGTCCCAGTAGAGCCTGTGGTATAAGTGAGTAAATAAAAGTTCTCATTACTTAGAGACGTATTCTTTTTGCATGTGAGAAAAAGAGCTCAGATTTTATCATTGAGCCACATATTTGTATCGTTTTCTAGGTGATTGATACCTGCAGGTGTTTTGGCAGATGTAACGTTTTATGTGTGAGACAAAAACTTCTAAATTTTTCAGAAGAGACAAGGTACATGTGCATGAAATTTGTAGACAACATGCCAGGTAGTGCTGACTTGCTCTTTACAGCCAGAGTCAGTAGTGTGTAGAAACACCAAGTGAAGAATCACATGACTTGAAATAAACCCTTCCAGAAATTTCCTTATTATATCTTTCTCCCCAAATAGACAAAGAAATAAGGCATCAAAGAAACCTTCGTGTTAAGACTAATGTGAGAATTTGAGTACTCAGATGGCAGCTATGCGTCTTTATAACTTGAGTTCCTTATAACCATGAGACACCACATTGGGATAGATGGTGAGTGCTCCTCCAGGAAGAGAAATGACATAGTAATGTTCTTATCTGAGAATCTTGTCTCTCTCCGTAGGACTGGAGTGTCCTGGAAGCAGAACAGTGGACCATCGTGCAAGTTTCTGACTTCTTTTTTGTTCTTTGTTTGCGACAACCAGGTTAGACAAATTTCGAACTAAGATAAAGCTTTTAAGTCATAACTTTTTTCTTCTCCAAAAGAGCCTCAGGATTAATCTTGTTCCCCCTCTACTCCAACTGGATGAGTAAACTTTTCAGTAGTTTTTATTGGTATAGCTAAACTCTGAATCAAAATTCCCACCCCTTCTGCTGTGCCATGGCTAGTAAGCATTCCGGAGACAGACCATGTCAACCATTATTTTGGAGTTAATGTAAACTTACAGAAAAATAAACTTTTGTTTCCATAACCATCTATTTCTTTTTCACAGTAAATATTTATATTTTTGTAAAGCAAGCCTAAAAAAGAAAAAGATATGCCACAAATATGGCATAGAAATTCTTGTTTTTTAAACTTCTATTTTGTAGAAATAAGGGATTAAAAAAAGCACATTGATGAAAGAACACTTTTTCAGACACATGTTTTAGTTTGGCCTTATACGGTCTCACTCAGATCAACGCCATTTGCGGGAATAGCATGTGTACTTACAGGTCTGCAGTAGATGTGGTAATTAGACAGGGAAGAGCCATTTATTTCCTTCCTTTCTAGTTTTAAAGTTGAGTTTATTTTTGTGAGTAGAAAAAAGAGAAAATGTATTAGTAGATTCTTTTTTTTCTCCACTTGTACCCACAGTTCAGTCAGTTTTTTCATTTTCATACCTGTATCCACTAAGAAAACATGACCAGAGCTAGTAGATACCATAGAGACATACACAAAGTTGCAGATGCAGCTTAGAGATTATTATCAGCTAATCAATTATGAATTGTTTTGACAAAGAAATTTATGGTTTTGTTAAAATACCCATATATGTATCCTTCTGTATACTCTGACTTTTGCTGCTGGATATTTCTGTAGTGTGTCATATTCCTCCAAAGCTCTCCTGAGCCAGTAATTACTTCTGACAACAATCTAGGCCCTGGCACTGTTTCCAGTCACCCCTGGCTGCTAGGAGGAGCAATCTAGACCTTAGCAGACTGCAGTTAAATTAAATTATCATAGAGCTGCAATGCGCACTGCTACAACACTCTAGCTGTGAATCCAGGATTGAAAAAAGATTGATAGACTACAGGAATGGATCAACAAATAACCACGGGGGTGTTACTGGAGAGTACTTACCTCTATAAATATAGATGTAGATAAACAGAATGTGGTTTAGAAATTGTATTTTCCCAAAAAAGGGAGGATCGTCGGTTTTCCACATAAATATCAGATATCGAGTGATAATGACAATGTGCCTGTATCACCCTACGTGAGCCCACAGGATGACTGGGGTATGTCTGGCTTCCTTATAACTGACATGAAATCATCACAGAATAAATCACAGACTCTGTACGCTGGAGACTCATCATGTCTTATCCTGGGAAAATTTGTAGACGGGTGACTCATTGGGAGGCGACAATACAAAAATCCTACACTTGTTCAGCCCTAATACATGGACTCACTAATCTATGCTGAAGAAACAAGTAGTTGTAAGACTCACTGGGGTATCCTGTAATCATAGCCACCATTTAATGGATTATAAGAATCGAGTACATAACGACACTGATACTTTCATGTTTATAGACAAAATATAAAAACAATTTCAGCTTGGAAACGTAAGTGAAAGTATTGTTCAATAAAACTTGAATAAGCCACGGAGCTTTTCTGCACTTATTTCTTTATGTACACACTGAGCATCTATGTAAGAGTCTAAGCAGAAAAGCAGTATATAAGGAGTGGTTATGTATGTTAAGAAGATCTGGCAAATGAAGCAACTGTAGAAAAATACAAAGCAAAAAATTGTAACCTAAAATTGCTAAAGTATATGCACAATTATTGTTTTGTTTACCGCTGGTGGAACTATTAAGTCTTCGTTGATGTGGACATTTTGAGATTCAGTAGAACTTAACACACATTCTGTCTCTTCCTTCATTCTCAAGGAATTCACCCAGATTGTAAAAGAGAGTGAGTACAAACAATCTTAAAAATAGACAGAAAAAAATCCTTCGTAGCTCAGAAGTTTCCATGAGTTAAGCCACATCACTTGGAAATTGGTATATGTCGTGGTCAGGAAGGACCACTAAAATAAGTGTGTATGTGAAGAGAGCAAAATGAAGCATGCAGATTATTTTATTATGTATTAGTTTTAATAATAGAAGTGTGTCTTTTCTGTTAAACACAGAGTACAACACATTGCATAATGATAAATTATAAAATACCACATAGATTTCTTTCATCCCTACATATATAGAGGGGTAAATTTTCTGCTGTGGCCAAAAACATCAAGCACTGACAGCAGAGAGGTGGCAATAAAACGCCGTAGGAACGGTGCCGGGCCTTACGATCCATACAACTAATGGAAATTCATAAAGGTGCATCATTTTCTTGTTCAGTAATATTAGCCACTAGCAGATTTCATTAGAGATGAAAATCTTGCAAAACAAATCGAAATGGTGTAGATTCTATTTAAGTGCTGAAACTGCTGGCGACCAACACGCTCACATTAGTTGGATTGAACTAGGGAGAATTTTTACTTAAAAACGAAAACTCATTTGTTCGTTCACTCTGCGGGTATTTATTGGATTTCTACAATGTGCTCGTCATGCTATTGTTGCGCATGGGGGGCGGTTACAAGGACTAGAGCTAAGATGGATGAGGGCCTGTCCTGTGGAGCCTGCGCGGTTGAATTGGAAAGGCCCTTTGAGAAGGTGGCGTTAAAGCTGATGGATGGCGAGCAGGAACTGGTTTGCAAAGTTTGAAAGAAGAGCCTTCTAGGCAAGACACCAATTAGTAGGAGGTCATAAGGCAGGAAGAAGACACGGATGACTGAGAAACAAAACAAGTTCATGGAACACTGCGAGACCAGTGAAGAAAGATGAGATAAGCAAGGGGGACACGCAGGGGTGACTGTGTTAGCTTTACATGCGAAGGGAGGAAATCCAAACTATGCTCAAACAGGATGCCATTAGAAGGTTTGAACTGGCAAAGGACACGATCCAATTGTACTTTGGAAGGATACAGTCACCGATGTGCGGGGAGGGATCAAGGATGGGAAGAATGGAAGAGGATTAGCTGGTTAGGAGACAATAGTGGATCCAATGGCGATAGTTCAAGGTGGCTACACATTTCCTATGGCTTTTGTGCATCCACAGAGGAATGTTGGCTAGCAGTCAGATGTTAACAAATCTGGCTTGTGGTTGCTATTTCTAGCATGTGAGTGCAAGAGTCCAAACAAGGTAAAGTACGAGGCTATGAAGAAAAAAATGAGAGCCCAAGACGCAGTGCAGGGTGAAGACTCAGCAAAAGAGTCCAACTAGGAGGAGGAGTGGCTTCAAAAGAAAACAAAACAAACAAGAAGCAAATAAACAAAACAAATGGGAAATCATCAGACCCTGGGATGCAGACATGTTTTGAGAAGGCGAGAGTTGCTCTCTCCCACAAACGCCACTAAGGTAATAGGCAGCATGAATGGGGAAAGTTGCCATTGGCTTTGGGGAATATGAAAATTGTGTTTATGCTCTCCAAAGGCACCAAAGACGAAAGTACTTGTATTACTTGTGATTTTCTTTTGCCACCTACAAAAAGTAGGAATCTGTATCCTGACTTTTGAGAATTTCTACTATATGTTAGAAAAGCTGCCTTCATAGCATCAGAAAATCGAATTAATGAGGTTTCAGACTAGTTTGTCCTCAGTAGCCTTTAGCAACTGCAGCTTTATCTACGCCATCTTATGACTTAGTGCATGTGTTCTTTAAAGTAGGGGAAGAAGCAAAATCATCAGATGTTCTCCAAGAGAGAGAAATTGAGGCAAACTGGTGGTAGGACACTTCCGTAGGTTGTTGCTATGCACTCAGTACCAGACCAAAAAATAAAATATCTAATTCAGAGGTAGTATTACCCTTTCTGGATTCATACAGAAAGTTTCTATCAAAAATACCAACTTCCAGAGGTCTCAGAGATAAGCAAGGTACCTTTTAGGTGATGCAGGTACACAGGGCTGTTATTCTTGGAAATCTGCAAGAATCACTGAAGCCTTCAGACGAGAGGATATATTACTTGGCTTTCCATTGTTATAAAAAAATACCTGTTAAGTCATCATAAATGAGTACAGGTTTATTTAGGTGTATGGTTTAGTGCGTGGTCATTGAGCCTGTGATTTTGGGCTCATAGAGGCACAGGGCACCACACTGGGGAGTGTATGATGGAGGAGGCTGCTCCCATTGTGGTGGGCGGGACAGAGGGAGAGGTCAAGGCTCCCGAATCTCCTACAAGGCAAGCCTCAAGACCTAATTTTCTCACACTAAGCCCCACAACTTTGCAATAGTGACCCGAGGAGGGATCAAACCTTTACCATGGGTGCCTCGGAGGAGGGATTCCATATCCAAACCACAGCAGGGGGTCTTCTCTGCAATATTCCCTTTGTTACGTTAGTCCATCCTCTCATCAAAAATGATGAAAAATTGTCAGTGCCTAAAACACCCAACATGACTTAGAAAATATCTCCATTAATCCCTACACTTACGGCAGGAGTGAAGTAAATGGCTTGGAGGTGCTGTGTCCACAATTCTTCCTCATTTAAAGCTCCTAAAGCACATCTGCTTCCGACGATACCTTGCAGAACCATGGCAGGTGATTGGGTTCAAACTTGACTTTAGTTAATTTGATTTATTATCAACCCTGTTTATTGAGAGGAGAGTTTGAAAAATTATCGGCCCTTCTGTTGAATCTTGGAACATGCCGAAGTTTCCTTGGCAAAAAGAACCTGATTCTTAGAAACTTAAAGTCTAAAGGAATGACAACACCTTTCAAATTGTACACAGAGGCGATGCAAACGTAAGCAGACCTCTCCTCAAAGTGACCTTTGCTTTCCCCTTACTTTAGTTCTCCCTTGGTTTTGCTTGTAGTGGAGTGGACAATACGGGAAAGAGAAATTAAGGTCTACCCTCTGGAGAGGCAGGTGATATTTTAGCTGGAGTAGATCTTGGGAGAAACCAATAAACCACTTCCTTTTGTAGACGAGAAAATTGAAGCCTAGTGAGGATTCCATAGACCAGTGATGCTGAGACTAATGGAAATCCAACATGTGACACGTAGCTGGCATTTTTTCTGGACTTATTTTTATTTTAAAATTTCATATTTTTATTAGTATATGTTTGCAACCCATGTCACATACAGCTTGGGTAGTTGGTATATATATATATATATATATATATATATATATATATATATACACACACATATATATGTATATCACACATATTGGTATATAGGTATATATATACATATACACATATGTATAATTTTTATCATTTTACTTCCTTTTCTCCTTCCACCCATTCCCACATCCCCTGGCTCCAGATCTCTTTCCCATGCCTGCAAAGTCTACCTCCTTATGTCCTATTTTTTTTCTCTCTTATTTTGATCATGAGGTCATTTATGTTTTGAGTTTCTCATACAAGTGAAACCATGTGGTACTCAAACTTCTGTGTTTCTTTAACTTCTCTAGCCATTACAGTCTCAAGGTGCATTCATTGTCCTACAAATGAATTAAACTTATCTTTATGGCAGGATATTAGGTACACATTACACCTTAAAATTCATTCATTTGTTAATGGACATACAGACTTTCAGAATTTAGCTCTGGTAAGTTGTGAGGCTATCAACATAGGCATGTATGACTGCGGTATCACTGCCTAAACTTTTTCAGAAATATACCCAGAAGATGTAAAATACCTGAATCATATGGAATTTCTATTTTCATTTCCTGTGGGATCTCCACTCTAATTTCTGTAGTGGCAGTAGGAGTCTACAGTCCCCCAGCAATGTAGAAGGATCCCTCTTCTTCACATTCTCTGCAGCATTTGTTGCTTCTTATGCTCCAATAACAGAATCTCAGTGACATTTGATTTGCATATCTCTAATGGCCAAAGATGCTGAGTATGTTTTATGTATTTACTGGTCATTTGATTTTGATTTTCTTTTGAGAAGTGTCTGTTCATTTCAATTGCCCATTTTTTCAGTGGAACTTTATTTCGTTTTTTGAGTTCTTTATATTCCTACACATTAGACCTCTGTTTGAGTAACTGAGAATTATTTTTGTCCCCTTCTTTGGATCATTTCTTTATTCTGTTGATCATTTCCTCTGCTGAGCACGAATCTTTAGTTTGATATAATGCCATTTGTAGATTGTTGGTGTTATCTTTTGTGCAATAGGTGTTCTGTTTAGAAAGTCTGTCTGTTTTATTTTCCAGTAAATTCAATGTTTCTGTTTTCTATCTAGTTCTTTGATCCAATTTGACTTTCATAAGGTTGACAGATATATAACTAGGTGCATTCTTCTGCAAATGGCCGTCCAATTTTCATAGCAGCATTTGTTAAAGAGGCTGTCCTGTAAATATCCTTTAGCTTATTTTTGGGGTCCTTCATCAAAGATTGTATGGCTGAGGGTGCTTGGAGTTGTTTCTGCATCCTCAATTCTATTCCACTGACCTTCCTTTCTGTCTTTACTAGCAATTTTTTTGAATTGCAACATTCATGTGAGAATTGAGTGCTTAGAACTACAGCAAAACCTAAAACCAAAGCTACCTTCATCTTAATTAATTTAAATAGAAATAGAGTGTCCAGGAAAAAAAATAGCCAGTTCTCATGAAGTAATCTTTGTATGTTTTGTTCTGGGTATGAAAATTTAAGGAATACTCAGGGTAAAGAGAAAAAGATATAAATGGAAATACAAGCTAGTTTATATGAGAAATAGACCAGGTGATTGGAAATGTTAAACATCCACCTAGAGGAGACGGAGCAGAACACACAGTGATGATATCAGTATGGATCAGACTTGTCTATAAGACTAGAACAAAATGTATGCATGCTCTAAGGAGGTGGTGTTCCATACCGATTTCAAGAAACTTAATCACACAGAAAAAAAAGCAGCTGTTTTTGTTTTACTAAACTCTGTCTTGATTACTTCTTCCTTCAAATGGGATTATAATTCTTATAATGGATTTAAATGAGCATTTACATGTTTGGGTCTTATCTCAGCACCTGATATGTACTAAATACTAAATAAATGGTAACAATTCCTGTCCAACTACCAGGAGAATATCATACGCAGAATAACATTCACGATGCTGCAGGAAAATGAGGGCAGCCGTGGGAGTCCTTAGTTACAGACGTGACAGAAGATTTCACACATGGATAGGCAGTTTCTAAGTCCCTTCTGTCCAGACATGCCAGCCATGTTATGGCTTTAGCATTCTGGGGTGTGTTTTCACTTTGGTTCTGTGCCCTTCAAGAGAACGCAAAAACCTGAGTATGGTTTTTAAAACAACTCTTAAATTGGAAAAGTATGGACATAAAAACAGCAGAGGAGTCACACTGCCCAGGTGCTGGGCCACCTGCATGCTCAGAACAAACTGCCCCACGGTTATTTTGTCCTGTATGTTTTTGGTCTTGTCTACCTGGTGACTCGGCTGGTGTTATGACGCAGACACACCGAATGTCTGAATCAGCACTTGTCTTTCTCTTGTCCCCATGTTAACACAGGAAAGGGAGTACATGGCGAGTGCAGTGGCTGGCATGGAGGAAAGAGGGAAAGTGGATGGGATGAGAGAGAGAGAGAGAGAGAGAGAGAGAGAGAGAGAGAGAGAGAGAAGAAAAGAGAAGTGAAAGATAACGTGAGAGATCAGGCTTACGCCGCAAGCTGTTTCCAGAATTAAAATTCGCGAGCCTGTCTGTCTAGGTCCTTAGCACCAAGCTGGGCTGGCTGCTCTCTAAATTTTAACATGCTAATTATTTTCTCAAATTTAATCTACTCTTTTGTGACATTCAATGGGTGATCGGGATCAAGTGCCTATTTGCTTACACAGGCCCTTACCTGTCTTTCATATTTTTGTTGAGGTAAGAATCAGTCTGAATAACACAGAGGATATTCTGGGGGTTTCCTCTACAGAGATAGGAATAACGCAAACACAGAGGGGGACCGTCCCTCTTAGGGACGCAATTCTAGCCCAGGCAGTAGCCGGGGTGATAACTTGCTGAGAAGACTGTCTCATCATCGCATTGAGAAGCCGCTTGGTGCCGAGGAATTAATATGTATTCGACAGAGATGACAAAAGCGGGTGATCATTTTTCCGTATTTATTTTGTAAAAGGTAAAGTGAAAGCCCAGAAAATGAGGGATTTGTGGTCACCGGACCTTCAAGTTGTTTGTTATCCTGTGATTAGACAGACATTTAAATGTATACTTCTTATATTCAGCAAGTTATCACACCCAGGTCCTTGCACTGGAGACCCTGGCTGTGCTTACAGAAGAAAGAGTATTTTTCTCACGGCCCCCAGCGAACAGTTTCAAGCAGTAACAAAATGAACCTCTCTTTTTGCCAAGTGGAGGGGTAGTTACCCATCTTCATAAGCCGATAAGAACAGATACAGGTGATTTGTAAAATGTCAACACTCACGCCACCACAGAAACCTGTGTCAAGGACCCTAAGTTATTCCTTCCTCTTTCATTGTTGGGAAGGAGTGTCAGGTACACAATGAGCCAGGCCCAAAGCAGGACTGTGTGGCCTAAGCGACCAGCTCCAAGGAGCTGAGTTGCAGTAATAGATTACGTAATATAGAAAAAAATAATTTGAAGCAAACATATGTAGCCAAAGGTTGCATTGCTAGATGGAAACAGATTTTTCCCGGTTCCTAATGAGTCTAGAGGATGTATTCACAGGGCTATCAAAACAATCAGAAACATCACGCGGCACAACATTTGTTTGCCTTCCCAGGAAAGTAACTGCAAGCTATGGACCATTTAAATTAGACTTTACTATTTTCACGTTCTTGCCATTTGGTCTTTCAAATTTGCAGCCTGAGGGGTCTATTCGCCTATCACTGTGCATGCGTAAGTCCCATTAAGGCTAATAGGAATTCGGTGCCTGAATCCAAAGCAAAATCTACCTCTCAGGTGGCATTTCGTACAGGAAACGCATGAGAAAAATAACCCCAGATCTATTTCTCTTCACCCAAAGTAGTGCATAAGACAATTATATTAATTATAAGTACAAGATAAAATACTTGCTTGTGAAATTTTAAATCCACTCGGTACATTTGCAATTTTGCAATCTTCTGCATCTCTCTTGCTCAGAATAACTTCCTTTTTTTTTTTTTTTTTTTTGGTCTTCAGAGAGCCTAGGAACAAATGGACATCAAAAGAAATCTGGGCAGTGAGAGTCTATTTCTCAATCCCATGTTCATTTATTCATATTCCGCAGCAAGCCCACTCAGGATGTCTCCAACTTATTTCCACCTGATTCAAAATAAAACCTAGAGTATAAAACACCTTGCCCCTAGCTTCTTATATCTCCTGAGCTTTGCCTTGTACCTCTGGTCCTAATCACATAAGAAATTTTCAGGCAAGGGTCGGTATTCAAATGAGATGTTAATTCAATAAAACAATCGTTCCATCTTTTTGTTTATTTAGGTAAAAAGAAAATATTGGTTCCTTGAGTTGTATTAACATGCAGATAAAAAAACACTTTTTATCTTTATATATCTTTCGGGGGGGGAAATTTCTACCTCAAGAAATTTCTTTAACAAAGAGAACATTATTTCAGACTCTAACATTTCTGTGTGCCGATTATCATTAGTCATAAGCTAAGCCCTGCACTAAATGTCTAGTGAGCACAGATAATGTTCATTTTGTCTGGAAGACAGGTTGCCGCCTGTCAAGGAGAGATGGAATAAATGACAGGTTTTGACTCTGTGCCTTGCAGGCATATTAGGCTAAGAAATCGCCAACATGATGAAAAATTATTTTGTCAAAAATTTGTAGGTCACCCATCATTGTCTAATGTATTCTGTGATTAATTGCTAGCATAGATCAGCATTATGTCTTTCCAGTGAATCGCTTAATTGTTGCCTGCTTCATGCTCTTAATGTAATGATGAGGCATCTGTTCCTTTCACGTGTGCTTTTAAATGCCAGCCTCTGCATCCAGGTTACAGGGTTGGTAATGTGCAACTTAAAGAACTCGTTCAAATTAAAACTTCGAGGCCGGCGTCTCCTCTTGCTTTTTATGGGAGCGTGTGTGGATGGCTGCGTGTTAGTGTTAATGTATGTAGATTTTATTTCTGATGACTGATTATTTGACTGCTCATTTTACGAAGATTTATGGTGTGCCTTCTATCTCCTGACTGCAGTGCTACTCTTATCTTTAATAAAGGAGATGGGGACATTAATCAGCCATTGTCAGGGCTCCTGACTAAGACATTAAATGTACTGTATGGGACAGGTAAACACGCTCCAGACCCTTCTCTACTCTGCTAGATCAGGCAAAAAACCACTCATTATATTTATCATAATTTCACATCTGCTGTTTTTGAAGCAATGTACCATGAGGCCATAAACTGTATTACAACTGTGCATAAATTCAACTGATTTGTGGCTGGAGTAACTAATTCCTAAAGTACATTTTAGAAAAACAAGCAGTGAGCCCTGAAATTGCAATTCCAGAAAGGCACTAAATTACTGACTGCAGAATCAAAAATTTGCTTGATGTGATTCTGCAGTGACCATTTTATAAAAAGTGACAGAGCGCCTGTGATTGAGTCAATAAAATAAGGACGAGTGAGCCGTACACTCAAACAAGATTAAAGAGAAAGGGAGTGACGGAAGACAGACTCACGGTGCACAAATAGAGGAAAATGCAACATTTTCCCCAAAATGGCTTATGGATGCAAACGATAATGGCAACAGTATTGATTTGTCAGTAATTTTTTCATTATTTTGGAGATGAAAGAGAAAAATTTAACCTCTTTTATTTATCTCACAGGATAATAGGGAACATACTATTTGACTAAAAGGAGTTAGAAACAATATTTTTAATCGTGGCATTGGCTTTTGATTTAAACTTGCCATAATATTTTCTAAATTTTCTTTACAGATCATTTACTCATCCACTGAGTCTTAAGGGTCTATACTCAAATAATCTCTTTGTTAAGGGGCCTAGCCACAGTTGCATGAAAAATGAGTGTGTGTGAGTGTGTGGGCTGTGGAGAGCACGTTGCTGCTTTGGCCAGCCTGATCTACTTCAGCTTTTGCATTGTTGTTAATCTGGACCTGAATTTGCTATGATGTCCTCTCCAAAATGGAAGGCCAGGAGTGATTTTATTTTAATAGGAAGAGTAAAATCAGCCACCATTGTTTCTGAAGACTAAATGCTACTGACCTCTGCTAAGCTGAAAGCCAAAGGCAGATCCTTGGGCTGCTGCTGACAGGTTTGAGCTCACAGGTGCACCCGGCTGAGGGTCCCAGATGTGTACCTTGTCCTAGAAAAAGGGTGAGAGTGTGTGGTCATTTGCTGGCTGGAGAAAGCGGTTTAAGAGGAACCTAAGTAGAACCCGGCCTTTTTTGCTTGAGTTTCTTAAGATGCTCGTTGCCTTTTGCTGCTTATTTTGTGCATTTCTGGTATTAAGGCCAGAGATGCCACAGAAGTGCTTCTGTTTTGTTTGACTGTGATCCACACACATTCTTTATTTAGGTCTCTGTTTGGATGCTCCTTTTCATTGAATGTGGGTAACTATGTGCCACCTGGGCAAGTCACAGCGGGCACTTATATGGAACATATTTTACAAGAATATAATCCTGTCTGATTCTATTCGTCGGATACACTTGGCCATCTTTTATCTCTTTCTCTGACCACTGTCCTGGTCAACTTCTATAACTGCAAATCTGGAGCTGGTACATTGAATATCATTCCATTCCTTACACACAATATCGAGTCAAAAATGGTTGTGTTCATAAGGCATCGCATAGCTTCTATCTAATGGCATCAATCTGTGTATCACAGAGTGTTTCTTTTCCTGACATTATTACTTTACTGAAATTAAGCTTGAAACAATCTAATGTCAGATACTGTATATCTACTTTTATTGCCAGCCTTTCTGAGCCCACCATATTGCTGGGACTGCATCTCATTTTAGATGGGTTCAACCAGATATATATTCTCAAGTTTATTGAGAGTTGGGTAGATTACATTTCCCGTTCTCAAAGAGCAGGCTGGTCCTTTCAGTGCATTTTATAGAACAAATGTAAATTCCCATGCTGCAGTTGACAAAAATTCATGGTTCTTTTCTTAGTGTCAAAAATAAATCCAGCCTAGCACTGGAGATGAGTAAGTGCAGTGTAGCAGAGCAGGCTTCGGTTCACCCTTTCTGACTTAGCAGCAGTTTCAATGTACCTGAGAAATCTGTAAAAGTTCAATTATTATGGTCTAGGCAAAGAGATTTGCTCACACAGCACAGCTACTGTACTTGAGAATGAATTGTAAGGACTCAGTGAGGTGCCAGGCACTATCTGAGCCCAGCCGGCTCTTTAACTCCCCGCTTCATGTCCCCGTTTCTTTCCCATCTACTTAGATCTCTTACACAAAGCCTTTTCTGAAGGCTTTCACGTAGTGAAATAAAACACATCCATAAAAAATGCCAGTGTGCCCCACTATAATCCGATAAAAATTAGTCTTTTATTATGTTTGGAAATTTATATATTTAGGAGGAGTCAGATATGCAAAGAATAGCTATGGGATAAATTTATTAGCAGCTTGGCTTGATCAGTTTGTCAAGATTGTGTACATATGTGTGCCTTAGAAGGAAAGGCAGACTTGCATGAAAAAGGTGTTTATAGCTAAAAGTAAACCAAAGGTACTGAATCATGGAGAAGAATGCTCTCTCAAATATCATGCACTTAATCACCACAACACACAGCTCAGATTGCCGACTGGTCTTGCTTAAATGTTAATAGCCTGTCTTTATAAACAAACAGCCTCTCTTTATACTTGTATTTAATAATATTGATCTTTTTTCCTGGTCAAAACTAGGAATTTTCTTTAAGTATTCATCAAAAATTGGCCTTGACCTTAAGAAAAACACAAAGAAAAAAATCAAAAGTATTTCACGAGAAGAATATAGCCTTGACTACTAGGAGAGTCAGCCCAGGTCTGTCTGCTCTTAGCATTGTTTTTGTGACATTTTGGACTTAAAGGTTTACACATTTGGGGACTGGCCTGACTGGAAAGGGTTAAGACCTCCATGATTTCCAGCAGGGGGAGAGTCATTGGTTTCTTAAGGAAGAAGATACAGTTCCTTATAATCACATTTAATCTCTTAAGTATTTCCAAAGGTGTGTCATGTGGGAGCTAATGGAATTTTAGATGAAGTTCCTCTTCCTGGTGTCAGCCAGGTGAAGAAGCGCTCTTGGTTCCCCGGGAAAGACGCGTTTGGGCACTTCCTCCTCACAACACCTGCGGTGCCTGTCAAACATATTAGTATTATACACAGAGGGCACTTTGTTATAGCTTTACAATCATACATCTCACAAGTTTATGGTATGTTTGTAAACAAACAAAATTCCCAATTATTTAATTTGGTATATTTGAATGAACAGTTATCTTCATTGTAGTCCAAAATGCAATTCCAGAGTTTACTTGCTACACATTGTGTTTATAAAAACCGGTATCAATGAAGACAGATTTACCCCAAGTGGGGACTGTATCATACATGCCAAGAGAATTCATGTGGTTAATATTTTTGGTGTATTCATTATATGTCAGGCACAATCTAAACCATTATGAACTTGTCAAATCCCAGTAGTCTTTGTTATTAAAGGTGAAAATAGTCAAAATCCAGAGTAAAATATTCTATTAGAAGCACACACACACACACACACACACACACACACACACACACACACGTTTATACACATATGGAGAGAGAGAAGGAGAGAGACATAGAGAGACGGTGTCAAAGCAGCACAAGCAACAGAACTCCAAATTCTGTGAGTGCGGCAGGGCCTAGTGAAATTGGCAGCAATGTTTAAATATGCTCTCGCTACATCTACTTATTCAATGATTCATTTAACAAATATGTGTGAGATACTTATTAAGTGGCCTAATGCTGGTGAGGCGGAGGGACTTCAGCATTGGCCCTGCGTGTGTCTGTGCTGTCCACCGCTCACAGGGAAGTGTAAATGTGAGAGGGAATGGTTGTCAACGAGGGCCACTAGGCAGGCTCGGCGAAGCTTTGGGGGAGTTTGGGGGACGAAGTGACCACCGGAAGGGACAGGAGCAGATGACCAGGAGAGAAATAAAGAAGGCTCTGAGAGCGAGAGTGGCCAGCTGCGGGGCCTGCGAGTGTGCATGCCCGGAGGTGCTGGTTCTTCTCCAGAAATGGAAGTTCTACGTACCCCAAATGAACCCGAGATAGGGGTGAGTGAGTAGCCAGGTCACATGATGCTCTAGACCCAACAAGGGTCTGGATATGTTCTTCAGCATAACCAGAAACTGTGGCATTACTTCAAGCAAGCAAGGACGTCATCAAACTGCTGTTGTGGAAAAAGGACTTTGGTTGTAGTTGATAAACGTACATTTCATAATCTTTTATCAGATATCCCAATTGGTAAATGTATTTGGGGAACTCCTCTGTAATATACAAATATTTATTTTTTTATAAATATTAGAGTGGCTTACACTGCTACTATATTTGTTGAAAAATGTGCACAAAACTAACTATATAGAAGCAAGAAATATTTTTGAAATGGGTGTGAAACATTTTTAAGGCAGTATTTCATATTTCTCAAACAAATTTGGGCCTCCACTTGCGCACTCTTTGTTTTCCCATAGAAGACGCTTTGTTTGGTCCCGGATACTTTCTCAGTGAGGCCTTCCCGGACCGCCTTATAAATATTTAAAATTATAAACCCCTCCTCACGGTTTAAGTCTGTCACGTCCCAGAAAAGTCTCATGTATTTGGGTATGGTGACGTGTGGGTGACCCAAGGGCAGGAGCAAGCTGGCAGCTTGAACTAATAGAAGGATGCACGAAGAACATTGTTACAGCCTCTTTCCTGGGAAGCCTGGATTTCACTTCGGAGGTGGGCCGGCTCCTCCCTCTCTGAACTTCCCACCTGACCTGCTGTGTGGCGCAGTCCTCTGCCAGCCCTTGGCCTGTGCTTTCACTGTCATTGGTCGCCTGTGAATGGGCTGAAATTTTCTGAAACTGTGAGCTAAATTACATCTTCCTCTTAAATTGTGGATGTTGGACATTCTGTCACAGCAACGGAAGTGTAACTAAGACACCCTTCCTTGGGGTTTCCTTCTCCTTTTCCTGCTTCATTTTCCTCTTATTCTTAAAAAACCTATAAAATTTATTTATTTAGTTTGCGATGTGTATTCCCTTTCCTCTCATAAGAGCCGAGACTTGTCTGCTCCCCCTTCCATTGCCATAGTACTGCTTGGCCTACAGCAGATGCTCAAGTCATATTTGGTTCGTGACCTAATTAAATGAGTGAAGGCCATTATTAGTGGTTGCGGATGTTATTCCCAGCATCATCCAGATCACGTCAAACTATTTTCTGCTTAAGTTTTTGTTAGATCCACTTTTATTTTAAATTATAGTATGAATGTTGAAGAACTTGATTTTGGAACAAGTGCTTGCATCACTAAAATGTCACTATGCCTCAGTTTTCTTTTTGTAACTGCAAGTTCAACCAGATGTAGTGGTTGCCACTCAAGGAGGCAGAGGCAGGAAGGCCAGGAGTTCAAGCTCAGCCTGGGAAACTTTGAAACTTAGTGAGACTCTATTTAAACATAAAAAAGAAAGAAAGAATGAATGAAGGAAAGAAACAAAAAGAAAAACAAAGAGAAAGAGGTTAGGAATGTAGTTTCAGGTTTTGTTACTGGTACTGCAAAAGCCAAGCACAAAATCATACAAAACAACCCCTAAGCCCCCATATATTGATCTTGTCAGTTTAGCTAAAACCAGGTAACGTTATCCAGAAAGCCTGTCTCCCCAGATAGATGCCAGTGACTCTTTGCTGGGGACGGCTGAGAGTGAACGCAGAGAGGAGGGCCTTTCTTGCCCTGTGGCATCCACACTTGCTCAGTTGATCTGCAGCACATGTTTGGACACACTTGATAAACACTATAATGAATTAATAAATGTAATATTATATTAATAAAGATTATATCATAAAATTTATTACAATATGAATTAAATTTCCTTTTTATTTAGATAAAAAATCACTGTAAATAAGATTTCTGGTGTATTTTTTCATCTCAGTGGCTTATCCCAAACACCTTGAAGATAATTGGTGGAAAGTATAGATCCCAGAGGGCATGGCTATGTGCAGCAGTGTGGTTACGAGGGGCATCCTTCCGTCCCTCCCTGCAATTGTCTTCACCTGTGGAAAGTCCAGGTGGGTAGGCTGTGGAGTTTCAGCTCTGAAGGATTCATTCATTGAGAAGTAATCCTCCTGATGAGCCCAAACAGTGACCATCTTGCTCATATTTGATACCATTATTTTGCCAATGTGTAAAACACATGTGGTAGTGACCATTTTCAAGATGGCTCTGTTTCAGATGCAGATGTCCATTTGAAGCAGAGCAAATAGAATGACGCTGTAATTAAGGTTTTAGTGACATGTATTAGAAGATTCAAAATTATTTTCATCAAGAATGTGTTTCCAATATCTCCTACTTGTAAATTTGTAGCCTGTGAAGAACGAAATCCATGGAATATTATTTGACACATTTCTGGGGGTTCTTTGAAAATGTGAATGTACAGATTTTGTCTGAATAAAAATTAGACAGGAACTAGTATCTTGTTCGGTCATTTCCATTGCTCAGAGTAAAACAGATAATAGGAAACAGAAAAAAATTATATAAATACTTTTTCTGAGGCAGTCTCACTATGTAGTTCAGATTGATCTCAAATTTACAATCCTCCAGCCTCAGTCTCCTGACTGGCCTTACAGATGTTTGCTACCATGCCTGGCTCCTATTTTAAATTACTTGCCTTATCATTTTAGTTTTAAATCCCTCATTTTTTTTGGGAAGTCCGTCCTGTAACATTCATTTAAAGTAAACAACAGTGATTACTGCACCTACCTAGTCCCAGTTGACGTAGGCCAGGTCCTATTGCAAGAACGATGCTAGGAAAGAGTCTCCCAGAGCAGTAGCTATCTTTTTGACAAGAACAGGTTTAGCTGAAGACTATTTTTCCTACAAGGAGGCCGGTGGGCTGCTGTTATGCCGTTGGTTGCTGGAGAAAGCTTTGAAGTGGCGGTAGCAGCCTGAGGGGAGTGGAGAGCGAAGCTTCGCCTCCTGTCGGTCAGCTGGGGCATTAGAACTTAATAGGAGCGTGCCGACAGGAGGCGGGTCTTCCCTCTCTGCTTCCTGTTGATCTGTCCCCGAGGCCCAGTCCTTCCAAGATAACGGACTGATACCTACCTGCCATCCTGGTGTTGGGGACCCCTGGGATACTATGCCTCGGAACTGCTGTTTACTTCAGTAGGTGGAGGACAATTTGTATTTTAAGCACTGTGTGGGTTTCCTTATAGAAGCCAGAGTTAGCTGTATTGAAATGATGTACTAGCATTCCTTATAAATTAATGCCATTTCCGTGAACAGCTTTGCTGTTGGTCTCTTAATCCAGCCCTACACGGGGATAGTTTTAATGACTTCTTAAAGTCCCTGTAGCTCTGAGACTCAATTACTCAAATTCAGGGACCATAATCTAATTGAATCATTTCAATAAGAAATCATGATTTTCATCTAAATTTTAATTTAATACACTCCAATGAATTATACCGAGGCTATTACAGTATTCTTTCAACTTCAGCAATAAAGCCATCTCTGTAGTCACAAAGCAGGGCAAAATCTTTTATGTGGCTAGGTTCTTTTAAAGTGGAAGGCATTCTCTTACGGAGTTTTCTCTGGGTGTACTCCAACATCTTGTGCACTGGGCCTTGCGTGAAATGAACTTGAGGTCATGTGTCAAGGATGTGACGCACCATCTGGCCGATACAGAAAGGAGGTATTAATTTGTCCATGTGGGTCATTAGGACTGACCACCTTGGCGACATGCTAAAGTCTAGAGTCTACATTAATCCTAACAGTGGAAAAAGCAAGAACTGACGGCATCTGAATCCTATTTGCATCATGTATAGGGCAACAATCTCGGTCAACATTTAACATGGATTTTGTCCTAAAAATTTTCAATGTGATAGTGTACATCACAAGGTCAGAGGCCAAGGAAAGCAAAGAGAAGGCTAAAGGTTCTAATTTTCTTAATAAAGTACTTATAACTGTATGTATATATTATGGCTTTATGATTTCTAACATTTTCTTATTGTAAACAAGATGCTTCTAAAATTTGGACCAAAATTTCAAAAAAAATTAGATGCTAATTAGCATGTCCCATTAAATGCTGGTGTGAGGCAGGAAGCCCTTCTCCTAGTAAGTGTCCTATTTCTCCTACACAGTCAGATATTTGGCCGTTTCTCTCTCCCTGTGATTCAATTCTTTGCTGTGCAGACTGCAAAATATAATAACTTCTAAGCAGTGTGTAAAACAAAGTGCTCAATTCACTTTATTAAAATATCCAATAATAATTGATTTAAAGGCAATAAAATGTGTTCATTAGAGGGTTTATATTCAAGAAATATTGAAAGTATACCTAAAACTGTCACTTTTATTGTGAATGAACAGGATAATATAATTTGAAAAGAGTGTGATCATACTAAAGATTTGTCCTGCAGCATTATCTGATAGCTCGTAAAGTGCTGAAATTTAATATGATGCTTTCAGTCAGTTTAATTGAAATTTAATTGCCACTTTGGGCAGAAGGTTTAGATCTGATCAATAAAATATTAAAGATTTTGTGCTTTCGCTTGGAACAGCTTCTTTAGTGATGCATCAAGAAGACCCTATATTTTCGGAAGTATTTGTTTGTTATAGTTCGCAGAGTGCTCAATATCACTCTCTCGTCTGAAAGTTTTAATGTGCTGTGCAGACAAATAGTGGAAATAATAAAGCAATAGTTGATCCATTTAATTACAACACGATGAAAGAAATAACGGTCACCTTCAGATTCATGAGAAAGGCATTAATGTAAAAGAGCAATAAATATTTGGAAATGTCAAACCTCGGAAAGACAGAGTCCAACTTGAGCTGGGTTGTAAATCAGACCAAGGAAGGACCTTGAAAAAAAGATGGTTCTTTGGTATTTTAGAAATAATTACTAATACAAAAAGGGTAATGATGGAACTATAAATTACATTAAAAGGGGCCATTAGAGGAGGATTAGTTTATAAAGCTGAGAAATGGTTCTTAAAATTGTCCTGCTGGTTATTTCTACTTTTCATTTTATTCAGGAACCCTCTGCTCAATTATCTGATTATTAATAAATTAATTGAACATGATTTTGCAGTTCGAAGGATGAAAATAAAGCTAACTTTCTCCTCTTCATGGGATTTTGACATTCCTTCATTTTAGAAAGGGAAAAAGTTGGAGACTTCAGTAAATTTGTGGATAGTGACCAAGACTGCAATGTCAAACTAAGTTATTATGTCCTTACTAGCATGCCTTAAAACTACAACTTTTCGCAGGTCACTCTATTCCAATGATGCCTTTTGATGTTTCTGTGACAACGATCTTTTCCTAATGACCACTGGCATAATTCTTTCACTGATAATCCCTTATTACCCAGTACTTTCCCATAGCCTCCTATTCAAGAACAGGATGCATTTCCTTACTCAAATGCTTCTTATGAGATTCTAAGTTCAAAAACATTGTGTGTTGTGCTATTTGGTTTAGTGCATCTTTAACACTTTTTTTGTTGTTGTTGTTTACAATCCTATTCGAAAAAGAATAGCTCTTCCCAGTGATCATAACCATTCTTGGTGTTCTTCTCTGTCTTTCTCTAAACCATGTGATATCACCACAGTTTCTAACTTAATGGCCTCATGAAATAGACCTTCCGTTTTCTTCTGAAGTAGACTTTTTAAAAATTTGACAAATTAAAGCAATTTTTTGACATGTAGTAACTCATCCTGGGAATGTAGCAATTTCTTGAGAAAGAAAGATTCCTGGCTCTGGGGAGCTTATGTTCTAGTTAAGCAGAAAGAGAATAAACATAGACAAATAGAGATGAGTTTCAAATTTTGGCAAGCATTATGAAGGAGATATAACAGGTTAATGTGGCAGAGTGTACCATGGGTGCGTGAGTGTGTACGTGCATGTGTGCAAGCAGATTTATCTCCTTCTCAAAGAGGCGACATTTAGTGATAAGAGGGAAGCTTTGGAAGGACTTGAAAGAAAACATCCTATGACAGACAGAAGACACTGAAATCAGCATGAGAATGATTTCAGGGAACCCAGATATCAGTGTGGTCGTCAAGGGGAATGTTGAGAGAAAAAAATGACATCAGAGATAGAGGTAGAACAAGATTGCTTTGCCCATATAGAGTCTTATAGGCCATAGTTAGGATTTCGTCTTAAGTGCTGGGATCAAATCTAGGACCTCATGCACAGTAGCCAAGTGCTCTACCAGGGAGCTACATCATGAACTCTAGGAGTTATGCCTTTATTCAATGAGCAGCTATGGGAGGATTTAAGCTATGGGAAGGCAAGCAGGTAGTGGTGAAATGTGTGTAGCTCTGCATTTGTGTGTGGGGGTCCACAATATAAATCACTCTCTGGACAGATGACTCTGCTGTATGGATGCAGGATCATAAAGAATTGAAGGCAAAGGCAGAGACACAAAATCATGGACCCCTGCAGCAATCTAAGCAGAGGGCCTTTGATCTAGTCATGGACACATTAAGAATTTAATATGTATTGTAAATTTAAGATATATTTTAGAATGGAAGGCAAAAAGTCTAACTCATGCATTGGACATAAAAGTCATGTGGGTAAGAAAGAATTTAAGAATGACTTACAAGTTTGCTACCCATAAGCAACTGGATAAATGATAGTGCCATTTGTCAAGGTAGAAAAAGCATGGAACAGAGGGGGAGCATATTTTGGGGGAAAGCTAGTAGTTCTGCTTGGTTTCTGTTATGCTTAGACATAGACTGAAATGTCTGTTGGATAGCAAGTCAAGCAGGCAGTTGGGGTCTAGCATTTAGACCTCAGGAGTTTTTAACGTAGCATATGAGCCAAACTTTATTAGCATATAGGTCGTATTTGAAACTGAATAGGATCATCCGAAAAACAAAAGGTAGCGAAGAGCACCAGCACAGAGAGCTGGCATGTTTTACCACTGGTGCTACAACAGTACAGGCACGTCAGTGGAAGAAACTGAGAAAGTGCAGGAAATCAGTAAGCAAAGCACTATTGAATTCTAGAGAAAACAGGGCCTCCAATGGCTGTGGTCGGCCATCGAGGACTCCATCTCTGAAGTGGGATGGCAGGTAGGAGGTGGTACACTGGGGCGAGATTGGCAGTCAGAAGTTGGAGATAGGGAATATCGGCAATTTTAAAAGTGAAGGTTGTTGCAACAAGGAGCAGAAAGTTAGGGGAACGGTTGCAGAGACAAGTGAATTTTAGAAAGGTATTCTTTCCTCCTTAAAAAATGGTTGACAGGGAGGTGTGCTTGTGCATCCATGGAAATTATAATTTGGGAGTAAGAAATAGGAGATACAAGAGAGAACAGTAACAGTTGTAAAGTGAACGTTTTGGTGGGTAAAAGAAATTTGGATGCAAGTAAAAGCTTAGATTTTGATAAGAGTGGGGACAATGCCTTCCTTTGTACCAGGACAGACAGAGAACGTGGTGGCAGATGCAAGGAAGATGTCGGAAGTGGTCGTGGAAACATGCAGAGATCCCATTGCATCTACCTTTTTCATGAAGCGTACAGCACAGTCATCATCTGAAAGTGAGGAAAGAGGAAAACATTAGTTGCGGATTTGAGTCAAGCAAAAGTTTATCCAGAGAAAAGTGCTGGTAAGTTCTATGATATTAATATGTACAGTCAGCATCAGCAAAGGATATAGCATTTTATATAGGGCCTTGAGCATCTGCAGATCTTGGTGCCCCTGTAATGACCTGGAACAAATTCCTTGTGGATACTGAGAATTCTTCAGGGGATGGGGTGAGGCCCCCCCACTTGGATAGCAACCTGCTGTACCTGCTTTAGCAATTGAAATGGTAACACATGAGATAAATTAACCTTCACAATTACCTTCACAGAGTATTGCGTAACCCAATTCAGACGATTGTTGTCTTAGTTACTTTCTTGTCGCTGGGGTAAAATACCCAACACCCACAACCTAAGGGAGGAGGATTTACATAGCCCATAGTTTTGGAAGTTTGACCCAGTTCATTTACAGACGGCAACAGTGGAAGCGCGTGGCAAAGGCTGCACAGATGCCCATGTTGTTGTAGACAGAAAGCAAGCGAAGTAGGAGCAAATAGCTGTTGGGAGACTCCGGCCAGCCTAGAGCCTTGCCAGGAAGAAGCTGTCACAATGCTTCTTCTTCCTTCCTTTACTTAGTTCAAGCTGCCAGTTTGGCCTCTCATACCCTGGGTGGGTGCCCCTCCCTTTCTTCCTACTCAGTCGTACAAACATCCACCCTGGGCAACCTCCAATCTCAACAAGTATTTCTCAATAACACGTGATTCCACAGTTATCTCACTACACCCAAATACATGAAGCTTTTGGGGAACACTTCAGATCCAAATCATAGCCATTGTTTATTGTTATTTATTAATTTTAAAATCTTCCCAGAATACAGAAAGCCAATAAACAGCATTAAAATTTCTCCCTTGTTCTTGTATAGAATATACTTGCTTTATGACTTGATTTTTCACAAATAGTGGGTTGTCCATGGGTAGGATATCTCAGGGAGAAGAATTGTGCGATTGGAGCAGCTTACGTGACACATGTACTCATTGGTGTCTGTGAGCCTCATGTTTTGATGAAAATAACTCTGGATGAAAGTCAGACACCTTCCTGTGGAGGTTGTCAAGAGGCTCTATCTAGTCTTTTTCTTCTATCTCTGTGTGGGTGTTGACTGCATGTACCTTAAGGACCATCAGAGAGTTCTTGGTTTATGCCACAGAACTTTGAAATTCCAGTTTCAACTGTTAGCACTATGATCACTCGGGGTAGGATAGAGAATTTGCTGAAGTTAAAGAATTCTAGATGAAAGTAAAGGTGAAATGAGGAGGGTAAATCATAAACACGTAAGTGGAAAGTATTTCATGTTTAAACTTATTGGCCACAGGCATATCGTAAAGCGTGTTCTCCCCCAGCACTTTGTGTGAACTCACTAGATTGCTTCTTTTTTTTCTCACCTACATCTTAAGTTCAGCCACCATGGAAAAATACATGATGAGGCACAAATCAATTCGGTTTTAACAATGGAGTGACCGCTTGATTCATAGCTTTGTACTCGGCATTAAGATACAGACCAATAAAAGTTAGCAAGAGATATGATCTTAACTTGAAGAAGTTTACAGTCTAGTGACCTGAGAACTGAATAATTTCTACCCTGGTCACAGTCAATAAATACTGAAAACCCAAAGCAACAAGTGTGTAGTAGAGGAGGGACTGTTCATATTTGCTCCCAGGACTCAGCTCATCGTGCAAATTCAGAATCCAGAGAGGCAGGACAAAGGAGAAGAAATATTCTTACTCATTCCTGGAGGCTAAGTAGTCCTGTAAGGGCGTGCTGAGTACTGAAGAGCCTGTGGTTCACAACGTCATGTGTGTGTGTGTGTGTGTGTGTGTGTGTGTTTTACTCATTCAAATTTTGTCTTTTAGTCTCCTAAGCACATCTTTATGCTAAAGATAGTACTTAATACGTTATCTGGCATTTAATCTGTGTGAATCTTTATAATTTCTCTTTGACTCTACTCATGAAAACAGACTCATTTTATCTTGTGGATTCTGAAAATTGTAGGGTGGGTGAGTTAGTCTATTGTTGTTGTTGGCAGCCTGAAAGTTTAGAGCCAAATTTATTGCCCATCCCTAACAAGTGTATATATTTTATATTAAATTATTGCCAGCTTCCTTCACCCAAAGTAGAATATGTTAAGGACACTATCATTCAATCTATCATCTGATCATCAAATCCCTTCACTGACAGGCGGGTAATAGTTCAAAGTGCTGTGGAGCACTGTGGAGGCTGAGATCTGTGTACAGCCTTTTAGGCCCTTCTAAACATCTATTATAGCTTGGCTTCTCTTAAGTTACATTTTTGAAGTCTACCTGATCCTCTGTGTTCAATTTGGTTTTTTTGTAACATGTAAAAGATTGCCTAGCCCATACCAATGCTTCACTTTTTAGTGGAAGACTAGATTTAGGGCTTACTGGAATTTTACTTACTGGGCATTTATGCTAAATTTGTGCACTTCCTGAAGGCATCCTGAACTTTCAGAATTTGGTTAAAAAGCTCTTCGTGCCTCTTCTCTCACACTTGTATGTGTACTTATAAGGTTGTATTCTAGGGTTCTGCTGCCTTACATACAGTTCTTGACTGGTTTTGGTACTTAAAAAATTAAAAAGCTACAAAAGACATAGTATTATTCAGTAAATACTGCAAAAGTTTAGAATACCCTACAAATAAGAGGAAATCATCCCTGATCCTTTCACAGGAAAACAAAGCATTATTAGCATCATGATGGGTTTTCACATCCATAAACTTTCCTGGCAATTATTTTTGATAGTTTTAAATGAACCGAGTACTAATGGCTGCCCCTTCAAATGAGTTTGTTGTATAATGGAATGGTGTAAAGTTCAAGCATACAGACTGCGACGAGGTGTGATCCCGAAGCTGGCTTTAGGCCTTGCTGCATCCGGCCTCTGGCAAGTTCTCCTAACCTGGGCCTGGATCTTCTAGACACATTTTTTTAGGGGAGAATAATGTTCATTATGTTATACATCGTTTTACCTGTGTGAACCCTTGTGAAATAACTAAACATGCCTAAAACAAAGGTAAACTACTAGAGTCATAAATTATTTTCAGCATTAAATAATTTGTGTGTGAAAAAGAGCCATGATTGGCACATAGGAAATGTAACATAGAAAATGTGACATAGGAAATGAAACAGTAAGATATGGATGATATTTATTGGCAATGTTCTTATGTATCGGGAAGATTTTTTTTTCCTGGACGTTTCGGTATCTAAGTTTTTGTTATAAGTTAAGGAGCTTAGTTGTTGAAATGTAGAAATACAGAGAAGATGCATACCAGTAGTTCTAACTAGCAAGGAAACCACCTAGAGGTACTTGCTATTAATATTTCTATGTATATTCCTCTGAGAGTATATTTCACTCTGGAATTTTGAGTATTTCATGGAATCCTGTACTTACCTGTTTTGATTAATTTAATTATCCTTGATCCATAATTAACATGCTCCTATTGGTGATGGAAAGTAAATACTTTTGGATAATTACCTGCAACCAATTCTTTTTTTGTCTAGGGGCAACACATTTTTTTGATATTTACCAGTAACCAAGTTAATTAAAGAGCACAATGATAGATAGTAGTTACTGTCATCAAGCTTTTTTGCATATTTTCTTAAAGAAAAGTCTCTGCCCAGCGTGATATTCATTTAATACAGTTTCTGTGCTAGGAATTCTGTATTAACACACGGAGACGTGGTTCCCTAATCTCTTGCAGGTGACACAATTATGTATTTCCTAATTTTCACATTCAGAAATGTCAGTTTTATTGTACTCTGTTGAGGCATAACTCAGATTTTGGGATGTTTTCATGAATGTGTAACTGTGATTCAAGTTAGAGGACTCTAGCCTGCACTGGGGAAGCACCAACCGGAGGAATTGCTACATGAAGCTTCCTTGCTCTTTGGAAATGGAAAGCCGAAAAGGGTTACATGCTGGGACACGCCTTTCATTGTCCCCTGGCAGAGTCCACAGCTGTGTAGTGAAACACACATGTGCCACCCGAGCAGGACAGCAGATAAATGCGTTGCAAAGTGTTACAGACCTGGATTTAAAGCCAGGCTCCACTATCTACTCACGGTATAGATGTGCGTGTGTTAATCAGTTCTCATAAGTTTGTCCTCTATACCACAGAACTAACAATTCAGACCCTGTAGCGCTTTTCACGATGATCAAGTAGAACAATGATTCTCTGAAGCTGGCGTGCATTTTGGGGTCATCGCAGCCAATGCCCTCTCACAGCAGCAGGCACCCGGCGCCCTCAGCAGGATGGCAAGGGCTCCAAACCCTTCCTCTCCGTCTTCACTCAGGTGGCTGTGACAACGCCTTCCAAGTTTGGAGTCAGGAACACGAGGCCAGGTGATCCCAGGTGGGCCTGGGTGGGGTGGGACGTGGTGCGAACCGTCTCTCCTGTGTGAAAAATCGGACGCATGAATAAAAATCTGAAAATGGGTTGGTTTTAGTATCCATGATTTCAGCTTGTGATAACTACTGGCAAAGAATAAAGATCTTTACATCTTTTTCTAAATATCTTTGCCTCGCGAGATTTAGTAACTCCCTGTGTCTCGAGTGCCACTTTATCATGTGAATGGGTCCTTCTCAGCCACCTGTACCCAGTTCGACTCCTCGTACAGCCACGGGCTGGCCCTCTCACTGGGGCCTCAAAGGCGGTTCCTTTCATATTATTTTGGGAAAAGAGAAAGCTATGGCTTACACAAAATGATCAAATTTTGGAGAAAATTATTATTGGACAGTTAGGCTAAGCAGCAGAACAACCTTTCTTTTCTTTTTTTTCTTTCTTTCTTCGGTCTCCTCCCTTTTTGACTTTCTCTTTGTTTCTTTCTTTCTTTCTTTCTTTCTTTCTTTCTTTCTTTCTTTTTGTCATCTGCTGATCTAAAACTAAACCTGAGTTTCTTCATCTCTGAAAAAAGAATATCTTCCCACCTTTCTATCTCTGAGGAACATGGAGAATTTTAAGGGTGACTAGCTTGATCTCACTAGCAAGAAAAGAATAAATTGTTCACTTAATAAATTGCCTGACCACTTGAGTACTATCGAGTAGATTACCTTTTCTAGAATACTAAGTGATAGTAAGTGGGAAAAGGGCAGTAACTGGAAGAGTTAATGTAGCTTTGATCTCTTGAACTCAGGCTCTGTAGTTTCCTTAGAATGAGAAGAAATTATTTCTTTCATCTAAGGCCTAGTAAACCCTCAATAAAGGAAGGCAAGATGGCATTTTCCCATCTTGTATGACTATTACAATGATCTGCACATACATATACACACACACTAAAAGCGGCCATTATGAACTCCATATAAAATTCTCTAAAAGTGTCATCCATGATTTAATTAATTAAAAAAATACATGTAGAATGCCATGTACAAGGGTCTGTGCTAGGTGCTGAGGGCGCATGGGTAAATGCAGCAGTTACTGCCGGGTAAGGCCTCAAATGTGCCGAAAACACTTTCTGGAGTCTCCCTCTGAGATTCTTTTTCAAGGGTCTGATGAGGCGCCACTTTTCACCCTTAGACCCATGCTGTTAGCTGATAATGGAACACCTAGGCCACCGGAGAGACCTGGAAGGTAGCTAGATAAACCTTAATTTGGGATTCTTCTCTGGTCATGAGCTTGTTACAGCAAGAAACAATATAAAAGACATCTATTACCTGGTGGGAATTTTGTGACTCTTTGATGTGGTGGGATGTTTCTGGAAGTAAGTACCAGGCCTAGGGCGAAACTTCCTCTCTTCATCATTATTATTTTTTTTCTTTTTGAGACAGGGCCTCCCTCTATAGTCCAGGCTGTTCCTAAGCTCCCTATGTAGCCCAGGCTGGCCTCACACTCGTGGCAATCTTCCTGCCTCAGCTGTTCAAGTGCTAGGATCACAAGCGCTCTCTGTGCGTTACTGTCTAGTGTAAGCTAGCGATCAGCTTGATGTTTAAGTTGCCAGTGCAGCACAGGAGGCCTGTGTCACAGCCAAGTGTCAGACTCGGGAAGGAAAGGACACATTTCTTGAAGCAACTGTGTGTGGTTCCTAACCACAGTTTCTAAGACGACTTTCTGTGGACTCTGAAGCTTAAGGCTTAGTCAGTAGACAGCAGATGCTCTCAAACATCAGAGGCCAGCAAGGCAAATGGGCATGAACAGAGGAAAGCCTTGATTCCCGTTGAATTCTGGGAGGTGTTCTGACTGTGAGCTGCTACGTTGAGAGGGCTGGAGTATGATGCTGGCAAACTTAGTCAGTAGATGCAGTATGTGCACCTGGCAAAAAAAAATGAAAATGCCAATGTAGACACACAATCTAAGAGAAATTTAAGGGAAAGGGGATTGGAGAAGAGAGGAAGAAAGGCAGGAGAGTGAAAATAAACCAAGCTACAGTATGTATGTACCAATGCCCTAGCGAATGTAATTATTATGGATTGCAAGCACATACCAATAAAAAAATCTAAAACCTTATTCTACTACCCAGAGATAACTGCTCTTAACATTTGGTATATTTTTCCTTTTTATTTTCTAAATTGGAATCATATTGTATATTCAATTTTGCAGCCTGCTTTTATTCACTTAGCAACATATTGAACACATTTTCCCATGTAATTAAGTATTCCTTGAAAACATTATTTTAAAATTACTGCCCAATTCCTCTCTTATTGGGCATTAAAGCTTTTCCCTCTTTTTCTTCTATGCAAATAAGTCTTCAATGGATATTTTTATTTGTAAGGATCTTTGCCTATTATTTCCTAAGAGTTTTAGAAATAGTGCTACTTATACAAAGAGTGTAATTTTTCAAGGGGTTTAATATATATTTGCCAAATGGGTCTTTGGAATAATTTTAGCAGTTTGCACTTCCACCAAGCACAAGTCCTTCAGGAAAAACTGTTCATGATTGACATTGGTATTAAGCGACGTACACTCAAGAAAAAAACAAAAGAAAACAGCAACAACAAAACATCTATACAATTCAGTACCTTTTTGTTGGTTTTTTTTGATAGTGGTCACATATCACATTTCCTTTTCAAAACGAGTTGGACTCCACAACAAAGGAGAACTTACATACATGAACAACTGTACTTTGAAAAACAAGACTATATGTATGAAAATGTAGTTCTTTTCCATTAAATAACAATATTATCAATATTATTATGCATATATTATTTTGTACAAAGTCCCAAGTCAATAGATTGAGAACACTTTTCCAATTTCAGTGAGTTTTCATTTAACTTTTCATTGCATTATTTTTTATGGCTACGTAGTGCTGCTCGAGGTTATACCAAAGTTTATTCAAATAACTCCATGGTAGAGTACTTAGGCTATTCTTAATTCTAGGCCACTACAAATATTCTATAAATATACCTTAAATTATTTTATTACATTCCCATCAGTACAAGTTCTAGGTCCACTGGCACACATGCTTTTAATGTATTTGAAATTAAAAGACAACCAGAAACATAGAATGGTGGTTCCGAAGCATCTTTCCACGGTAAGAGAATTCCACAGCAAATATGGGAAATCTGTAATTTATTTAAAATAATTGTGTTGTTTCATGTTTCCATATCTTATCTTTATGAGTTCTGTTGCTCTTGTAACCAATTACCAATGACTCCGAGAGTAAAAATGACTCACATGTATTTCTTTGGAGTTTCGTAGATCAGAAACCTCATATGGCTTTCACTGAGCTGGAATCCAGATGTCAGCAGAGCTCTGTTCCCTTTCACAGGCGACAGTGGGTCCATTTCTTTACCTCCAGCTTCTGGAGGCCACCTGCATTCACTGACTCATCTCCCACTTTAATCCTTAAAACTTGCAAAGCCAATTCAGGTTCTCACATTCTATTACTCTGACCACTTCTGTCTTCCTCTTCCATTTTGAGGACCCTGGGGATGACACTGAGCTCCCCTGGATGATCCAGGGTAGTCTCCTTGGCTCAACCTAGTCCCATCTGTAAAATCCCATTTGCCACGTAGGGTAGCATGTTCCAGTTTGGGAGAAGTGGGATGTGAACACGTTCAGACAGCATTGCTCCGCTCGAGGCGTGGTCCATGTTCCCTTCCTTGCTCATGTCCCTGCCTTTTATTACAATCCAACTTTTTCTTTTTCTATTGCCTCTCATGTGGGTCCAATCTCGTGCTTTCAACATTAATATTTACTAATTCAGATCTCACCCCTTAATGTGGTTCTCTCTTGATCATTCGCTAAGCTCCATTGATATCTTTTGATGGCAAAGACCATTGTTTTATTTGTTCCTTAGCATTCAAGCCTGTCCCCTCCAAGGGTACATTTTTCATTTCAAAACCAAAAGAACTGGGGTCACATTCTCTCTGCACTGATAACACAGGATTAAAATTGTTGTGCCAAATAGTCTTCTATTTCTCCCTCTGCTCCTAATTTATCACAAGCAGATATCCTACCAGAAGTTGGAAAAAAAAAAAAAAGATTCCCGGCTGATGGGCAGCGCCTCTACCTTGTGGAAGATTCATTGCCCTGCACATTTTGAATCTGCTGACAAGAAACTTGCAGCAGAAGTAATCAGAGCCCTTGCAAGATTGATTTTTGTCCCCTGCTGGCATGTGGCACAGAGGGCCGAAAGGCTCTCATCTCTCAAACTAATCTTAACTATTTAGAAGCCATTATTGCAGGATTACAAATCATCGGAATCCCCCCTTTTTTCCTACCAATGTTATTTATTGGCAAGACCTTCCAATTAGTCTTGTGTCTTGGCTTTGCGCTCTTCTCAAAATCAACCTCGAAATAGGTCTCATCTCAGAAGGCCTCGTGGTTAGCGTCCTCACTTCCACTGTACAAACCTGAAGCCAAGTTCCATATTCAGTTCCCATTTTAAAAAGAATTCAACCCCAAATGCAAATTGATTCCTCCCTTCAGTTTGTAAGAAATGCTTAAAGTCAACTTGTCATGAAGAAGAAATTGAATCTATTACCTGCGCTCTTCCAGGAAAGAAGATGTAGAGAAGGAACAACAAGATCTAGCTACTGCTTGGCTGATATATGGGTATATAAAATCTTAAGTAATACTGATAATGTCACACAATATTGCAACATATATTTTCAGGGGAACATTAGAAGACAATAAGGCATAAATGGAAATTAAGGAGAAAAAAATTTGAATGGTTGTCAGGGAACACTTCTTCATTCAGAGAATCATAGACATATGGAATGGCGTGTCAGGCAAAGTTTCTGAGAGGAGAATATTGGAATAATTACAAAATGGATTTATACGCAGAGGATCGAAGAGCACACAATGAGAAAGAGCTTTGATTCACATGGTTTTTAACCACCACCCCCCAAAAAGTGCCTCATGAAAATGAATCTCACAAGTATTTGCTAAAAATGTGAAGCATTGGAATGTTTAAGACTTTAAAAATAGCTGTTCCAAAAACAGAAAATAAGTCAGATAATACAAAGACAGAAAGGGGTAGCTCAAGGAAACGCTCCTTAAGTGAAAGAGATTTATTCATTCTGTTTCACAGGTCACGATTAAAGGCTGAAAACTTGGTCAAAGTCACCTTGGGGACTTTCTGAGATGTCGCAGGTGACATTTTTAGCACAGTTACCCAATGTGCTCTGTAGGTCTTATACTGAAGATTCTCAGTCTGTGATCTACACCCAGCTTAACTGGTGTCTCATCAACTTCTGCTTTTCTGTTCAGGTTAAATATTGCTAATATCGTGCCTGAAAATAAGTTATTTTTTGGAATGTTTGTCCCCTAGTGTGCAATTTATTTCATCTTCAAAAGTTGTACAGTCTAAGCCTCATTCCTATGAGTTCTCTTTTCCATTGAATAGATACTTGTACTATGCTATTTTTGAGAACGTTTTAGTTTCCTCTATTAAGCACCCACTTGCTGTTTCTTTAATGATAGTCAAGGTCAGGGGATATATTTAATTCACAAGGAATCAGGAGCAGCCAATTCTTTGAGCACCGTTTATTGAAGAGGCTAGCCTTTCTTCAGTGTATGTTTTTGGCCCCGTTGCTCAGCATCAAATAGCTAAGGTACTTGACGTTGTCGCTGCATTCTCAGTTCTGTTCGGTTGGTCAATATGTCTGTTTTTGCGCAAATATTGTATAGTTTTTTAAATCATTGTTGCTTTGTAATGTATCTTGTCTGGAATTGTAATGCCAGGTGCTTTTGTTTTGTTGCTTAAGACTGTTTTGGCTACTCTGGGTCTCTTTCGGTTCCATATGAATTCAGGATTGTTTTCTCAAGTCCTGTGAAAAATGATATTGGTATTTGGACAGGAATAGTACTGAATCTGTATACTCAGTTTTAGCAGTAGACGAATTTTGAACATGGTATTTCTTTCCATTTGCTAATGTCCTCTTCAATGTCTTTCTTCAGCGTACCATAGATTTCATTGTAGAAGTCCTCCACTTCCTTGCTCAGGTTTATTCTTTATTCCTAGGTAATTATATATAATTTTGAGGAGCTATTGAGAATGAGATTATACTTCTCAGCTTTTTCTTCATGAGTCCATTGTTAATGTAGAGAAATGCTAGCGGTTTTGTGTGTGTGTGTTTTAATTTGATAGCCTGAAACTTGGCTGGATTTGTTAATTTCTTCTACGAGTCTCATGGTGAAGATTTTGGGGTCTTCTATGTACAGAATCATCTCATCTGCCAATAAGGAGAGTTTCACTTCTTCTTTCCAGATATGTATTTTGTTTATTTCATTGTCTTGTCTGATTGCTCTGGCTAGGATTTTGAGTATGACATTTAATAGGAGTGATGAGAGTGGACAGCCTTGTCATGTTACTCATTTGAGTGGAAATGTTTTCAATTTTTCCCCATTTAGTATAGTGTTGGCAAAAGGTTTGTTATAAATAGTCTCTACCCTCTTGAGCTAAGATCTTTCTATGTCTATTTTCCTCAGGTTTTTTTTTAAACATGACTGGATTTTGGATTTTGTCAGAAGCTCTTTTTTGCATCTATTGAGATGATCATGTGATTTTTGCCTTTATTTATGTGATGTATTAATTATCTGGTTTATATATGTGGCACTATCTTTGCTTCCCTAGAATTACGTCGATCTGATCATGGCATATGATCTATTTAATGATTTGTTGAATTCTATTTGCCAACATCTCATTGAAGATTTTGGGTCTATGTTCATTAAAGAGATTGGCCTGTAGTTTTCTTTCTTTGTTGAGTCTTCATTTAGTTTTGTTACCAGGATAATGAACTAAGCAATGTTCCTTCTCCTTCAATTTTATGAAACAAATTGAGAGGTGCGAGTGATAGTTCTTCTATGATTTGCTGGTTGATATCTGCAGTGAATTCATCCAGTCCTGGTTTTTTCGATGTAGATAGTGACTTCATTACTGTTTCAGTTTCCATGCATGTAATGGCTATATTTAGGGTATTTATGTCTTCTTTGTGGTATATTGTATTTATCTAGAAATGTATCCATTTCTTCTATATTTCCCACTTTGTTGAAGTGTAAGTTTTTTAAAAGAATTCCTTATAATTTTCTGAATTTCAGCAGTGTCTATTATAATTTCACCTTTTTAATTTCTATTTGAGTTGATATGGGATTTTCCTTTCCTTCTTTTGGTTAATTTAGCTAAAGGTTTATCAATTTTATTTAATGTTTTGAAGAACTAACGCTTTAATTTGCATTCTTTATATTTTTATATTTTAATTTCATTAATTTCTGCCCATATTTAGAAGAAAGATACTGTTTTTTTCATTTTTCCCATTTTTATCAATATATATATATATATGCAACACAAAATGTTTACAATGACCTTGAGTATTTTGTGCACATATATATCACATCAATATTACAATCACTTTCCTTCCCCATTTTTGATCCTCTAATACCCTTCCCAACCCCCATAACTCCCACTATCACACTCATTTGGTTCTATAGAATGCCTGTGTTCTGGGTTTCCAAAATAAGAGAAACTATGGGACATTTCACATTTTTAATCTTCTGCATCCGATCCACATTAACACTCAAATCACCATAATTAGTTCAGTTTCCCATGCCTAGAATGGACTGCAGTGGCCATATCTTTTGTTTTGGTACTGGGATTGAACCCAGGGCCTTGAACCGGCCAGGCAAGCTCTCTGCCACTGAGCTACATCCTCAGCCCTGCAGTGGCCATATCTTGATGCCTCTTCTCTGGGTCCAGCATTATTGGGGTGATTTGCCAAAACTTCTTTTTTTCTGTATCTTACTATATCTTTGTTGAGAATCTTGAATGTGGCTTCATCCACCAGTCTACATAAGAAGAGAGCTATAACAATGAAACTCATAAAGCTAGAAAGCTTGAGAAAGAGAAGTTAAATTTCAAATTCCTCAGCTGAGTACTGAAAGGTAAATGTTTGTACATTTAAATGACA
Organism: Ctenodactylus gundi; assembly: GCA_004027205.1. Taxonomy (NCBI): domain Eukaryota; kingdom Metazoa; phylum Chordata; class Mammalia; order Rodentia; family Ctenodactylidae; genus Ctenodactylus; species Ctenodactylus gundi. The sequence goes on from PVKB01001214.1 coordinate 53,635, forward strand.
TTCGGGTTATCATTGCATCCATCAGTTTTCTTAGGATAAATATACATCCAAGACCAAATGAGTGAATCGCTACATTAAATAAGATGAACTCTATATCGAGTTGCTACCTTAAATGAACAAAAATCTATATCACATAACTATACTACACTTAAAGTTATAAATAGAATGGTATACTTAGGTATTTCAGTTTTTTAAACTTTCATAAATTATTTACTCACATTTCACAAATTACTAACATTTTGCCAGATTTGGCTTATCATTTTTACTGACATCCATCCGTAACTTCATGCATACATATTTTTTAAGATTTTATACGAACTCCCTATGTGGAATGTAATTATTATGTTTTGCAAATTTATATGTTATTAAAAGCAATAATTGTGGGGGAAGATTCACAGATTTTATGAGACAGTTGGAACTGTTTTTAGAAGGATACCAGTCAAATGATTCAAATACCGGTCTATTTTTTTGTTACATTTTCTCTTTAAATGCTTCCTTTCCACTGTATTATTTGTTTATTTATTTATTCATTTATTTTTGGTGCTGCTTGTCTCTCTGTCTCTCTCAAAAATTTTGTCAAGTATTTTCTGCAGTGCTGGGCTAGTGGTCAAAAATTTCTTTAGGGATTCTTGGTCATGAAAAATTTTTACTTCTGCAATATTCATGGATAATTTTGCCAGATACAACAACCTGGGGTAACACTTGCTGTCTTTTCAAGCGGGAAAGATTTTGCTCCAGACTCTCCAGGCTTTTAAGGTTTGCATTGAGAAATCAGTGTTAATTTAAATGGGTTTGCCTTGGTAGAATAACGTCTGATTTTCTCTTGCTGCTTTTAATATTCTCTCTTGATGTTATGTTTCTGAGGTTTGGATTATACAGTGTTGTGGTGAGTCTCATTTCTGGTCGAGGTTACTAGGTGTATATAAGCACCTTGTACCTGAAAATTAATTTTGCTTCCTAGATTTAGAAATTTTTCTTGTATAATTTCAGCGAATAAGTTCTTTATACTTTCAGTGCTGTTGTCTACTCTTTCTCCCACACCCATAGTTCTGAGATTGATTGTCCTCAGATCATCCATCAGCTGTCGTATTTCTGCTTTTGGAGTCATGCCTAATTGTAGTATTTATTTCCTCAACCTTGTCTACAAGGTCTGAAATTCTGTACTCACAGTATTCAAATCGTCTCCTTCTGCTTTGACATATGCTTTTGTATCCTGAATTTCATCTAGATTTCTTTTCATATTTTCCACTTCTCTGTCACAATGTTTCTTCATATCTTGCATATTCTTATTTACTTCAGCCAACTTTTTATTTGTGGCTTCAATGTGCTCAGTGAGCTTTGTCTCCATTAGGACCACTATTTGATCAGTAAGTTCCTCTTTAAGCCCATTGATCAAGGCTTGCATTCCTTTAAGAATATCTTGTTTGAATCGGTTGTTCATCTCATGTATTTACTTTTTTCCCTGTGAGTTCCACTATTTCAGGGCCTATGACATTAGTTTGTTGGGTCTCAGGCATCTCTGTGGGTGTCCTTTTGCCTCGTTTTCTTCCCATGTTTCTGTTGTTGAAGGACTTCACTTTAAAGGCCGAGCTCAGATGTTTCTTTGAATGGCTATGATGGTATGTGGGGGAACTGCAATTCCTCCAAGTTCTGTGTTGGGAGTACCCCGTGAGGGAGGTCCTAACAATCTGATTGCCTCTGAGGTATCTTGTTTTGCCCCAGACCCCTCAGCAACGCTCTCCTGCCTGTCTTGGCTTCCCTCCCCCAGGGCAGGTCTCTCCACCCTCACAGGTGCACCCACTACATTGAGCTGTTCAGGAGGTCGGTGGCCTTTTTCTCATCTCTCTGCAACTGCCTCTCGTGCCAGTTTCTTCCTAGGCACTGCTTAAGAGTGACCCCAAAAGCCCTGATGTGCTCTTCTGAGTTTTCTTTTACTTGAATCAATTCAGTCTCGAGTTCTTTTTTTTTTTTTTTTTTTTTTAGTGGTACATCATTCCTACTATGGCTGCTGAGCCCTGCTTCTGCTTTGGGGTCCAGGAGGCCTTTTCCAGGGGGAGGGGCACACATTGCGTTTGTAGTATGCATTGCTTGCAGTTTTGTTTTTCAAGGCTGGGGCTACCAGCTGCTGACAATTCCCACTTATCCCAGATCAGCGCTTACCTCAACTTGAGGTTCTGGACTTGGGCTTCCCTTCATCTGTGGTCTTTGGGTGCCAGCATCTCAGGGCTGCACCCAGTCAGCTGCCGTTTTTCTCTACTTCCAATATGTCTTCAGGATTTCGGACCCTCCCGAGGTCTTCTGTCATTTGTTGGGGCGCTCCTTCCTCTCCTAGCTCCATCAGATGTTTTGGGCTTCATGAGGTCTTTCCTCTGTCTGAAAATTCCTGCGGCTCCCAGCCATTTGCTACCAGCCTGGGGTGGCTTACCGGGCTGCTGTTTTTTTCCACCTGTTCCAATGTTCCTTCAGGACTTTTGATTGTCTCTTGGCCTCCTTTCTGTTGTTGGGGTGCTCCTTCATGTTCTAGTTACATTGACAGTTTTTGACTAAATTCTCAATGTTTTAAGTAAGTCCATGAGGAGATACTGTGCGGCTCTGATACTCAGCCACCATCTTGACCAGAAGTCTCAATACCATTTTTTGATTTGAATTGTTCTTATTTCTCGAGTGCCTTTAAGAGCATCATTAAATTATTTATTTGAGGTTCCTCTGTTTTTTATTTAAAGTGTGCATTCATAGCTATAAATTTCTCTTATCCCACAACCTTCATTGTGTCTCACTGGTTCTGGTGTGATGTGCTTCCGCTTGTTGACTCTAGAAAGATTTTAATTTCTTCCCTGGTTTCTTCTATAAACTTTTATTATTTATTTAATAATATATTATTTGTTCTCCATGTATTTGTGTATTTCTGTAGCTTCTTTGGCTATTGATTTCTAGTTTTATTCTGTTGTGACCTGAAAGCACAGTCTATTTTTTTTGTTACACTTTCTCTTTAAATGCTTCCTTTCTACTGTATTATTTATTTACTTATTTATTTCAACTCTTTTGTATTTATTTAAACTTGGCTTATGGCCTATAGTATGGTCTATTTTGAAAAATGTCCCACATGCTTCTGAGAAAAAAGTGTACTCTGTTAATGTTCAATGGAACACTGTAAGTACCAGTTAAATCCAATTGTTTTATAATGTGGTGTACTGTAATATTTCTTTTTTCATTTTTTTTTGTCTGGTTGACCTGTCTAATTGTGAGAGTGAGGGCTTTAGATCCCCTACTATCACTATTTGGGCCTGTCTGTCCTTTGACATGCAACATTTTTGGTTTCAAAAAATGGAGTGCCTTCAGGCTGGGGGAAGTGGTTTCTTTTTGGAATGATGAGAATGTTTTGTAACTCTACAGAGGGTGTGGTTGTACAACTCTGTAGATGTACGAAAGGCCACTGAAATATTCATTTCAAAATAATCTCATATGATATTATTTTTTCTTCAAAATAAAACAAGAAATCTCAGAGCCGAGATGATAGTAAGCTTCACATAATCAGGATTGACTGATAGTGTCAAATGACGCACGAGCGAGGGACAGAGGGAGGGAAACGGATCCCTTCACTGAGTTTGCTGAGAACGCCTCATCTCTGTGCAGTGGAAATGGCTGCTTGTTTCTTCAACGTGAGATGACCATCAGGCCTCCTTTCTCCTATTGCCATTTCCGGTTTTTTATTTGTTTTCTGAAGACAGCTAGGGCCTTTTCCTGTCCCATTTTTCACCTCTGGAATCTTTTTGATGTTTCAGCTTCACTAGGCTGAAGTTTTTAGAATTCCCATTTAAGTCATTTCAAGTTGGGGTAAACGTTCACAAGAAGGCAGCTGGCATGAGATGTTCAGAGTGGGGGTGCGCGGCAGCCATAGCTGTGGCTCCCGCACACCTGTCACTTGTCTATGGCTCCCCTCTGGATCCTTCCTTTTGCATTTCCTGATTCTCTGACTCCCCAGACAGGTGAGTCAGGCCCCTCTACTTCTCTCTTTGTGCTTCTCTCTCTCACTCCTTCTCCTCCTTCTCTTTGCTTGGTGTGTGTGTGTGTGTGTGTGTGTGTGTGTGTGTGTGTGTACACTGTCATCCACAGTCTTCCTGAGAAGCCCATGCTCTGCAGGGAAACCCGGGTCCTCATGGCCAGGCTTCATAAGCAGCATGGCTTTTAGTCTGGCCTTGGGTCTCCAACTCATGCTTGTGAATTTTAGCTTCTTTTTGCTATCTCCACTTTAAATCCATTTTCCATATGCTGCTCTGTGGAAGTTACAATATCAGACATAAAGAACAGCAGTTTTCAGAGATTACTGGGTCAAAGACCTGAAATAAATTTATCTATCTATAAATCTTTAAAATAAACCTGTCTGCATGCTACTTATTACCTCTCAAAATCAATATGGCTGCATTAATTACAGGGGCTTTATCACTGTATCCATCAAAAACATTTTCAATGTGTTTCTTTTGATTCCTGAAGTTGGCTAGGGGATAACATTGCCCTTTACCAGAATTAGAATTTAAATCCCATTTTTTTCTAGATAGCTGAGTAAAGTAACAAGGAGAGTATGCCAGGGTGTTGCCCAGAACAAAGGACGTAGGCTTTCCTTTGGAATAAAGTAAGGTAGTTTTAGCACACTGATTATTCAATACTTTCAGAGCACTTGACCATGTTTCTCACAGGAACGTAGAATGTGCTAATTTTGTATCCAAGTGTTATAAATATTTATAATCATCTAGATACAGCAATTAATTATATTCTGACACTACTCTTCAGACCATCAGCCATTTGATGAGAAGACAAGCAAAGCATTATATTAGGATTATTATCTTTGAGACCAAAAGTGTAGCTACTCATACTGATTTCTCAACTGTCAAATGTATTTTTGCTCTTATCCTAGCGTTACTGTGAGAATTAAAATGTTATATATCCCCAAACACTTCAATTTGTAAGACATTAAGAAGACATAATGGATTTCGTGTGCTTTATAGCACTGCTGAAGTTTTTGGTGGAATTATGCAGAGCTTTGCCCTGGAAGTTTTGCTGATGCTTTGTTAGGGTGAAATTTAGAACATAACTGACCCACAAGAAAACTAGCTGTTTTTGTTAGACCTGTCCTCACACTTGTCTCAGCATCTTTGCTTTTATAGACAGAGGAAACACAAAACAACCAGAGGAGATGCACATACTAGCAGCATATTTACAATTAGACCAAGTCTTTATGAGAGTAGATATGAGGAAACAAGAGAGTGATATATTTAGGTTGTGGGTAGAAATATTTGGGAATTTAGAACTCTAAACCAGAAAAAACAACATTTGGTAGTAAACATAAAATATGTTGAAACTCAAAGACTTAGATGTCTTCTTAGACACATATGTCTGCATAAATAACTAACAAATTGTACATTTTAGCAAAAAGAAATGTGAAATCCCTCCAAAAAGGGATAGAATGTAAGAAACAGGAGTGAGTTAAAAGTCAGCACCGCATATATGAAGAACATGTGAGCACGAAGAAGCTGAGACTAAAACCTGAGGCGCAAATGATGTAGGACTTTGGACGGCGGTATTTAGAGAGAAATCAAGCGATGTGAAAAGCTTCTCTTATTTGAAAAAAGGAAAACATTGCAGAGTAATTGTTGAACCCATTAGGCTCTACATTTAAGTATGCATGAAAATTGGTACCTAACAGGAGACACGAAATACGTAACTTCTAAATAAGTCGAGGAGACAAAACAATTTTCAAAGAAAACCAAGAGAAAGACTTGGGGACAAAACACCAAAAAATTCCGTAGAACAATTCTAATAAATATACATAAGTTGAGCTCAGCAATGAAAGAGATGAGTGGATTGAGTAATAAAACACATCCAGCAAGATCATGGCTTATAATTTTGAAAACTACAAGATAACATTATGGATGTTATAAAAAGTTTAATACAATGCATAATTTCCATGGAATTTATAAATGGTCACAGATCAGCAGGAAATAAAAAGTAGACTAAACTTCTTGGCAGTCCAGTATGTCTCGTCCTTGGTGCCATTTTACAGCGATGCTGGTTTGGCTGGCCCATTTGTCTGAGTCACTTAAGGTTTTTCACTGCAGTCCTTATATGGTTCTAGAACTATTTATTTAAACTATCCTATTTTACGTCCAAAACTGTCTTAGCTGAGATGATAAATTTCATGAGTATACTAGTTATATTACATTTTGATGGGATAATATTTATACTATTAAATATGTTCTATAAAGGCTAGTATAAACCACCATAAACTTAATACCAGAATAAAACAAGAAATGATCTATCTAAGTACAAAATAAATTGTAGAGCTACGATTGTTTAGACTTAAACAATGTGTTAATGACTAGGGAAGAAGTATTGTCAGACTTTTCTCTATCATAGAAATACTTCTTTATCTTTCATTTTTTACCTGAAGCTAACTCCTAATCTTAGTCTGCTGCTCTCTCTCTACTCTGTTTTCTCTATTAATAGAATTGTTAAGAATCAATAATTCGGAACTGTATAGATAGAGTAGTAGGGACGTATTACCTATATACTATGTAGCTAGTAAATAATTAGTAACATAGTTTTGTGTATATATCACTATCAATAATACAGTACTGCCAAGAACAAATTTCTTTAATAGGCCACCAAATAATGTGCATATAAAACACAGTTAGTAGTTTAGATCATAATTAGAAGATTAAGTGGGGAATGGATGAGTACATCAATATTAGATTAGCATAAGCATATAGTTAGTAGAAATAAGTATAAATATAGACACAAATATGTCATGTTACTCTAAAAGGGTATAGCGAGAGAACCTAACAAGACTGAGCAATCTCTAGAATTATGGAAGCGTAGAAACAAACTGAAGACAAAACAAAAGGCTTAAAGCACACGTTCAATGAAATTATGCAAGAAAACTTCTCAAACCCAAGGAACAAAATGAACACTGAACTAATTCAGGCATTTAGAACTACCAGCAACCTTGACTGGAAGAGACCATCCCTGTGATTTATTATAATCAAAGCCCCAGAGACCCAACACAGAGCAAATATTAAAAGCTGTAAGAGAAGAGCAGAGGGCAACCTACAAAGATAAGCCCACTGGGATAACGGAAGATTGCTCAACACTAACTATGAAGACCAGAAGATCACGGAAACATAAGGGGTAGTTATACTATTCTCAGAGACATCAGACTTCAAAACAAAACAGATCAGAAGAGACAAAGATGGACACTATATGCTGGTTGAGGGAACATTGTAACAGGAAGAAATCACAATCATCGGCATATATGTTCCCAACTCTGAGGCACCTAATTATGTAAAACAAAAATTCTTAGACCTGAAAGGTCATATGGGTCGCAATACAATCATACTAGGGGACTTTAAATTTCATATCACAGATAGACAGGCCATCTAGACCAAAAAGTTCAGAAAGAAATACTACATTTAAATGACACTAAGCTTAGACTTAATGGATGTTTACAAAGTATTCCACCCAACATCAACAGAATACACTTTCTTCTCAGAAGCACATGGAACATTTTCCAAGGTATTTAATATTATAAGACATGTTTAAATAAGTACAAAGGAATAAAAATAATTTCTTGTTTACTGTCAGATCATAGTGAAATAAAACTAGAAATAAACAGCAAAATGAACAGCAGAAAATATACAAATTACATGAAGGCTAAATAACTTACTAGTGAACCAAAATGGGTCACAGAGGAAATCAGAGAAGAAATAAAATATTTTATAGAGTTAAATGATGAAGAGAGTATATCATATCGGAACCTCTGGGACACAATAAAAGCAGTTCTAAGAAGGAAATTCATAGTCATAAATGCACACATCAAAAAAACAGAGCAATCTCAAACAATCTAATGATGCACTCAAGGTTTTAGAGAAAGAGCAAACTAAATGAAAAAGTAGTAGAATAAAAGAAATTATAAATATAAGATCTGAAATTAACAAAATTGAAACTAATAAAAAATATAAAAATCAATGAGTTGAAGAGCTGGTTCTTTGAAAGACAAAGTAAGATTGATAAACTTTAAGCTAAATTAATCAGAAAAAGGAAAGAAAAAGCATACAGACTTTGGTATTTGACGCTTTCAACTACAAAATCATTGACAAAATGTGATGATCAATTTGAAAAGTAAAATAATAAAATGCATAGAAAAATTAGGTGGCACTATACAAAAACAAATTGTTTTGGGATGAAGGGATGAATGACTTATTTTCTTCTTCATATATTTTTGTCTCCAAATTTTTTAAAACGAGCATCGATTTTTCTACTTACGAGATAGTTCAAATATTTCTTGGATAATTTAAAAAGAATGCATCCTTAGCCATTAAAGAAATGCGATTGATCTTTAAATAATTTACATTATATAATTTTGAAAACTGAGATTACTTACTTGCTATTTGAAGTCACACACCCGACAACGCAGAGAAGATGTAACCGTAGTTTAGGGAAGGAATGCCATTGTGTTGGTTAAGAACCGCCCTGGGGATTTCATTTTCTAGAACCGAAAGGCAGTTCAGAGATGAGCTGGCCTTACCGCTTTCTTCCAGGAGGGCAAACTGCAGCCTGTGGATCTTTGAACTCCTCCGGTATTTTTTTCAGGGATGTTCATAACAGTATATTCATTTTCCCATAATATTATAATTTGTGATTGCTACTTACTATTTTTACCTACTTATAGGTTATAATGATTATATAGGTTACTAGGTTTTGATTCACATGTACGTGGCAATTAGCATTCCCGTCACCTTAAACACACATCGTTTGCAAGCATTTGTGCTTCAAATTTTTGTCTTCAGCTATTTTGAAATGCACAATGCAAACTTCCTATGTTCACACTCATGTGCAATAAAATTTAGTCTTCCAATGTTCATTTTTTTTCCCCAACAAAACAAAATGTCACTTAGGTCTTGGGTTTCAAAATAAACCTTCTAGAACATTTTTTTCAGGTCACTTCATTTAATTGTACTAGGATTAAAATAAAACTTTAAATTATTTATTCATCATTAGACTTGATATTCCCAATGACAGAGAATTTTTAAGAGGTATAAACTATTCTGAATGATCTCCCACTTCATTCTGGTTCCATTAAGAGCCACTTCATAATGTCTTTAATAAGTTTATTTTTCTTTGATCAACTCTGTGCATTCTTTTGAAAAAGCTCATGACATTTTGGCAACCTCAAATAGTTTTTCTCATCTCTTCTCTCTCTGAAATTAAGTGTAGTGTCATGATGCAATTGTTTCAAAGTTGATACATCTTTTCTCTATTCTTTCTTCCACGGTCTTTGATATTAAGTTGACACAAGAGGTTGTGACGCAGTATATTTGTTCCCTATCTTGGCTGTGACACATTTCCACTTACATGATGGTTTCAAGTAAAAGATTTTTCCCCCCTCTTAGAGCCCTGGAAGCCAGGAGCCTGAAATCTCTAGTACTGGGCTGAAGCCAAGCAGCTGGCACTGCCATGATTCCTCTGGAGGCTCTCTGGAGGATTTGTTCTTTGCCATTTCCACCATCTGGTAGCTGCCAGCATTCCTTAGCTTGTGGCCACTTGGGTACAATCTCCACCTCTGGGGTCCCATCGCCTTCTTCCCCTCCTGCCTGTGTCAAATATTCCCCTACTTCCATCTTAGTGGGCTTTCGTGGTTGCATTGGGTGCCAACCCGAATAATCCAGGATAATTTTGCAGTTTCAAGATTATTAATCTAATCATTTGTGCAGTATTATTTGTATATAAGATGAGAGTACAAGTGTTATTGATTAAGACGTGGTATGCAGGGGAGCCATTCTTCAGTCTGCCTCAGATGGCTCTCCAGTATTTACCTATCTACCTATCTACCTATCTGTCATCATCATCTACCTCTACCATTTGGAATACTAGGTTTTAAAGTTTTACAGATTCTTATTTTTTTGTATGCTGGAGTATCCAGGAACAGTAAGAAAAGTTAATCTCTCTTCACTTAACTCAAATCACCATTTGTTTGAAACTTAAGAAGTGTTTCCACCCAAAATGAAATTACTGCAAATATTTTACTTCATTTGTGGGTTTGGATACTTCAAAAAAAACTGTCTTCTCATGTATTTCTGTTTCCATTCTGGGGCTACTAATAGGAGACCATGCCTGAAGAGAAACCCTAGAGAATTAAGACATTATTTTTGTGAATGACCAAATATTGTTTGCCTGTTTAAACAGTATTCCAGCTGGAAATTTCTGTTTTAATAGGATACTCCTTTCTTTTTAATGCTGAAAGAAAATAGTTCCTAAGGATAAATGAAAGCTTGTCGGGAGGTTTCCAGGGTAGAAGTGGCTTTAAGAGCGGGAGAAGAGCTGCTCACCTTTCTAGGGAGCATCACGCAGGTTCTTTTTCCTTCGTACGTGGTTAGTTATATTTCCCACGAGCATCTGGTACCTTAGAGTTGCTCCTTAACACACATGCTTTATATGTGAATTTAGCATGTCTAAAAGGGTTGAAATCTTTGGAGAAGTAAAGAAGTGACATACTTTTGTCCTGGTAGTACCTACAATCATGAAATAAATCACAGCATCGCAGTGACTGTGGAGTCTAGTGTAGTACATAACAAACACGGCCATTGCTCGTTAACACTGTACTCGGGGCTGGAGTCTTGACCACTGTGTCCCATTTTCCCAAACCATTCGACCCCTTGTATGAACTGAAGTAAGGTTAAGAATAAAATATATAGAAATAAAGTGAATTTATGGAAGGAATTAGTGCTGGAGATAACAGAAGCCACTGCCACGATTAGGAGCTGTGTTAGTTTCCTGTTGCTGTCGTAACATGCCACTACATAGTGATTTGAAAAAACACAAATTGCCTTACTGTGATACAGTAAAGTACAGTAAATCTGAAAATGAGCCTCAGAAGTCTAAAACCAAAATGCCAGCAGAGCAGCGCCGTCCCTGAGTCTCCAGAGGGAGCTGCTCTTGGTGTCCAGCCTCAGGACTCTCCCCACGTCTCGCTGGTACTCTCCTTGCCGTAGGCCACGGCTCTGGTGTCCAACGTGACCCTCGTGCCTTCTCTCACGCCTGCTGATTAGGGCTCTCATGATTAAATTAGGCCCATTCAGAGGATCAAAAGTGGTCCCACTTGGAGATCCTTTACTTAATCACGTCTAAAGGGTCTCTTTGCCAGGTCAGGCAAAGCACTCACCTGTGCGGATGGGAGCACAAACATTTTTGGAGGTCGTTACTGTGCCTATCACATAAATCAGTATTTAACAAAAGAGTTTGGCATTTTTTCATAGTAGCAAATGCAAAGTGTACATCTTTTCATTTTGCCAAGTAAACCTAGGGAAATCTGGATTAAGTGTGTGTGGAGGATTCCACAATGAAATGTGGTTTGATGTTTCAACAGCAGATGTGCCACCCAGGGACACGCTTTGGAAACAGCAGGAGCCTCCCGCCTCCTCTTTCTCTTCTGGCTTTGAATTCATCTTCTTGCCAGCTGCCAGCTCTAACTACAGTGAGCCTCTCAGTTTATGGTCCTTTCAAGCTGAAATCTGTTACACTAGTAGAAAAATTGCAAACCTTATGTAAATCAATAATTGCGATGTATATGACACCATAAATCTATAGTGTGCCGAGTGTTGCTCATGCGTGCTCAGCCTGTTCAGTCTACCCAGCGACATATACAATGTAACTCATATGCATATCTGCCTAAGTATATCTTGAATTTCCTACGTATATATGTATACCAATTCTGGATTCAAGAATAAAAAAAAAAAAAAAGAATGAGAGGACCTGACTTTGGAATAGTCCAAATTAAGTTATAAACATTCAAGGAGGTTGTTGGGTAACCAGCATAGCAGTATTTCCAAGAAAGACTGGGACCTCTTAGAGTTAAATAAAATGTCCTATTAGAAACCTGAAATAAGCTCTGCCGACTTTAGGTAACTGGCTCTAGGCTGTAGATTTTTAAAAATTATTTTGTCTTTAATTTTAGTACTTGTTTCTATTATAGTGTTAAGAGTTAATCATAATATTTTCTTTCTACACCATTTAGGGTTTTCACAGGCTATTGATTCATTTATTCATGAAGTTGTGAGCACCTGTCACGGAAGGGCCTGGGTGAAGGCTGGAGACACAGAGATGAGCAAGGAACACGACGTCTGCTTCTTAGAAACGTAGAGAGTGGAGGAATGGTGATCGGCGACAGTATTCAAATAGCACACCCATACATATATGATTGTGGTAAGTCCACGTGATGGAGAGTGTGGATAACAACGTGGAGCGGGAAGTTTCATCTAGTTGGGAAGTAAGGCTGTCCTAAGGAAGGACTCTAGGCTGGAGTGGAGCAAATAAGGCCAACCTGGGGATATATTTTTCAACTTTCGGTTTTCCCTACAGCCATCTAAGTAAACTCTGGACTTGGGTTTTCTTCTATTTCGGGTTTTGCACTGGTCTCTTTTTCTGTGCATCAAAGGACAAGGGTTTGCTGTCCTGTGGGGGCTTCAGAACATGTTCTGCAGTATTTACTATCCTCCAGGGGTTTTGCTCATCTTGGCTTTGGAAGTACAGTCAAAGTTTGACCAGACGGTTGTACTTTGACAATTCTAGGCCTTTCTTTATCTATTGTATCTATTATTTTCAATAATTCAGGCTTATCCTGGGAGGTTTGATTTTGAGCTAAGGTTTGACCGCAGTTCCCTGGTGATACAGCAGATTCCATGGCAGTGCATTTTGATGTGACAAATGTGGCATGCTCTCTCTTGATTTCCAGTGAACAGGGAAGAAGAAAAAGCCGATAAAATTTCCATGCTTAAATATGCACTCTGTTAGCTTCTTTTTCGTTGCTGGGACCCAATACCTGACATCCACAGTTTGAGGGAGGGAAGGCTTGTTTTAGCTCACAGTTTCAGAAGGTCTCGGTCCACTCATGGACAGCAGGCAATAGTGGGAGCACGTAATGGAGGCCTAGATAGGGAGAAGCTGCTCACAGCACGGCAGACAGGAAGCTGAATGTGTGAGGAAGGGTGGGGGTGGTGCATCCCCTCTGGGGTCCCACCCCAGGTGTCCACATCTTCACCGTCGAGCCTGAAGTGTGCACCACATGGAGTCCATACGTGCTTTACAACCTACAGATGCATGAGGCTTTGGGGAAGTATTCCGGCTCCCAGCCACAGCAAGCACCTTACTGTCTTTGCTGGGGTTGCTGATCAGAACCATCTCGCACTCACCTGACAGTTTCATGCATAATATTTTCGAGACTTACTTTAATAATCATATTCATTTCCTCACAGTCTAAGTGGTGAACAGTCCTCTATAAAATGCTTTGATAAAGGCTGTCATTGCGTAAAATTTTAAGTGGGTGGACCTAGAGTTGATTTTTAAGAAGTTTTTATGTACACACCCACACGAAGCTGTTGTTGTATACTCGGGAGTGTTCACGAGGTCATAACACAGAGTGCTCCCTGTTCCCTGCCTGCTCCTGTAGGTGACGCTGGTATTGGCATGACGCTGGAGCTCTCCCAGGTCAGTGCAGCTCTGTAGTATGGAGGCCTGTGCTTTCTGCATCAGAACTGTGGCTGGAAAAGCTTCGTGGATCTGAAGCTCAGCCTACTGGGACCATTGCAAAATTATACAGCAGACCCAAGGACTTGCTGGGGGGTTAATCAGGATGGGTTTTAGGTAGTGCCTGGGACACTGTAAAAGGCTAGTAGTTCAGTAGTTGTGGACATTACATAATATAACCTACCGTTGTCAATACTAGTTTTAACAAGGAGGAGATTGTCATGCTAGGGAAGTGACATAGTAACAAACAAATGACCTTCCCCGTGTGGTAGCCAAGGGTGACAAGAATTGTCTGGAATAAAAACTCGGGCAGAGGCATCAACGGATAAATGGATAAAGAAAACATGGTGTGGATATACAATGGAGTACTACTCAGTTGTAAAGAAGGGCAAATTTGATTCACTTCTATAACAATAGGTGTACATTGTGACCATAATTCCAAGTGATTTTTTAAAAATTTGTAAAGCATGCAGTTTACTTGAAAGATAAGGACAGGGGGATAAACTCCTGCTAACTAGGAGGGGCTCCTAAAGAAGGCTACCAAGTCAGGTCCTTACTTAGAGGGTTTTACGCTAGATGAATAAGTATGTTCTGCTGAGCAGTCTGGTTGCTACGGTGCCCTCCCCTTGTTGCTTCCTTTTTTTCCAGCCACTAGTTATTCTGAGAAATGACTAGCTGTAAGTTGCTTTGCAAGCTGTTCCGAGGAGTGATAGTCCCAGTTAGCTGTTATCCTGTGTTCCGGTAAATTTTCCACTCCAAGGCCCGTCGTCTCTAACTGCCTCTGTGCTCACTACGACTCCTTCCAGAAGTCGTACCCCTGAACAAATGAATTTTTTTGGACGCTTTTGTATTTTGAGACAGGGTCTGTCTGTGTTGTCCTAGCTGGCTTTGAACTCGCTCTGCAGGCAGGCCAGCCCCAAACTCACGGTCTTCCTGCTTCCCTCCCAAGTGCTGTGATTACAAGTGAGGGCTGCCTCGCCTAACCTGGGAGATTTTTGATGCAAACCTCCAAAACCTAACGGGGATTTTCATTAGGAAGTCTGATCTTTTTTTTTTTTTGAGGCAGGGTAAGTCCAGGCTGGTCCACAGAAGTTTAAATATCTCACGGTTTCTCATATACAAGAAACCCAGAACATATGAGCAAAATAAAAGATTGATGTTAGGAAATAGGAGAGTAGACTTTGCAGAGATGGGAATCTGTGAAAGGGAGGGTACGGGGGATAGAGAGAAAAGGACCAGGATCAGTCTCTGCCATTCTATCCAGATAGGTTGATCACATGATATCAACACAGATCAATGGATTGAATTTATCAATTGATTTCCAAGGTTAGTGCCAAGGTCATGCAATGAGAAGATTATGATCTTACCAACAAATGGTGTCAAGGCGAAAGAATATCTGCGTCAAAAATTGAGAATTTCAATCTTTACTTCCCAACTAAACATGAAGCAGATCATAGATTTAAATAACTATTAAGAGTAAAAACTATAAAATCTGTGTAAAACCTTGAGTTTTTCACACAAGGCTAGTGGAAAGTATGTTGTTACAGCCACTGTGAAAAACAAGTTTGTGGCTTCTTTTAATGTTAAACATATTTATATAGTGGCCCAGAAACTCCCTTTCCAGGTATTAGCCCTAGAAATATGAAAACTTGGGTATATAAAAATACTTATGCTTGAATGTTCGTACCAACTTTATTTTTAGTTGCTCCATCCCAAATGTCTCTTAACTGGTGCATGCACATTTTTTGGTATATTCAAAACAAAAACCAGAAATCAGCAGTGTATACACAATAACATGAATGACTCACAAAACATTACATTAAATTTAAAAAAAATCTCACTGGAAGCAGAGAAGTGTTTGTCACGGACCAGAGAGAGGTTTCCAGGGGTACAGGAATTTTTGGGGGGAGCAATAGCAAAGTTTTAGAATACGATTGCTACAGGAGTCTTGTTAACTATATATGAAAAAAATCATTTAATTAAAACTGATTACTTAACACTGATCATTTTTATTGGGTGTAAATTATGCCTCGATAAAGCTGATAAAGGTAAGGAAAAACAAAGAAGTCAATACACATAGAGACTGCTCAGACTTGACTAGAGAAACAATTAGCCACAGAGAGTAGCCAGGGAACGAAGAAGGCTAGATCCGTAGGTTACCATAGGTTCCCTTGCTGTTTGTGTCCTCATTAGCTAACTACTTACTCACCTAGCACCTCGGATATCATAATGCATCAGAGACATCCGTTGAGCAAATGCGAGGCGACAAGTAGAAAAATAAAGGACTGTGGACCTATTGCAGAAGCGATCTTTTCTTTTGAATGGAGATTCAGAACTGGAAGAGAAATTATTGACGTTTTCATCTGTTCACTTTCAGCTTTTCTCCTTTTCACTTTTGGTTTAGCTTTTGTCATGGAAGGAAATAAACCAATCAAAATGATTCCCTGATTCCCTCCTGCTACCAGTCTAGTTTATAGGAACAGATATTTAAATTAGTCACTGAGGGCCTGCAAGACAGATGGGTAGGCTTTATCTGATCCTGTCACAAGTTTTGTTAAATGCTCAATCTCATTGGCCTTCCCCAGAGCCATAAAGTTAAGCATAGCTGACTCTATTGTTTTTGACAGCACAAAATGTGTATAAATTGAGAGTTCATGAAGAAATATGGACTCTGAGACTTGTTACGTTATTGTTTTTTTAAACTATTTAACCTTTTGGTAAACATATATTTCTTTTTCTTAGGTCATACAAATCAAGTGACATAAAAAATAGGCATCATTAAACATTTTTACAACTTCATCTCTTTTTGCCCATGACCAATTCATAAAATTATAATCTTATTTTTTCTCTTCAAAACTTGTTCTACCAGGTAAGCCCTGAGTTCTCAGGGTGACCTACTACAATTTTACAACAGAATTGTTTGCATAAATTTAGACAAAGAATAGGAGAAGGTTAAGAAGCCTACTTATTATTATATGGTAATTTTTACATGTAGATGAGTACTAATTACAGAAAATTAGAATAAATTTCATGTCGTCAGCCAATAAGCACCTGCAGTGTGCGTGGGCCACGTCTAGCTGCTCACTGAGTCCCTCTTCCAGTATCGGCACCTTCCTTTGACTTCGGCAACTTCTCTCCTAATGTTTGAGTGCTTGAAGCCAAGCAAAAATCCCTGTTCTCTCAAAGTCAAGGATAATATAATCAAATATAAACTAATTGGGGTTTCTATATTTTTGTTTGTTTCATTCTTTAAGAAAGGCAGTGCTGGGATCAAATCTATGGCCTTCTGTATACCTGGCAAACACTCTACCACTGAGCTACATTCCCTAACTCTAGCCTGAATTTTGAGTCTGAAGCTCTATTTTGCAAAGATGGCAAGTGGAGCTGTGTCCTCTCTCAAACAGTCTCCTGAAAGAGAACTTATCTCCAGTTCCCTAGGGTCCTAGACATATCTTAATTTCTATTCTTTCAGAAGAAACTGTCTTCAGTTTTTCAATTTCAATGTGCAAGCTATTACATATATCTTTTCAACTAACTTCCCCCTTTAAAAATTAAGTTACTGCTGCTGG
Organism: Ctenodactylus gundi; assembly: GCA_004027205.1. Lineage (NCBI taxonomy): Eukaryota > Metazoa > Chordata > Mammalia > Rodentia > Ctenodactylidae > Ctenodactylus > Ctenodactylus gundi. The sequence continues at coordinate 70,776 of PVKB01001214.1, forward strand.
TTAAGGTAATTTACTAAATTAATGCTCTATGCTCACAAAATCCTAAGCATCACAATCTCATGACCATCATCAGTGACTTTCCGTGTTAGTGAACGATGCATCTGAAGAGAACCTGGTGTGTCAGACCCAAGACGTCTACGTCTCCTAGTACTTTAATCTTTCTTCTTTCTCAGTCATGTGTTTCCATGACCATCTTTAGCATCACCTGGTTCTCCTACTCCAAAACTATTAGCCCAAGTGTGCCATGTTTTATGACATAGCTTTCGTTCCTTCCAGTGTGCTTGTCTAACTACTATCCCAGGCTTCTGTTTCAGGATGTAGTATTTTCCATAATTCCTTGTTTAGAAATGAGGATTCACTCAGCTCTCAGACAAACCTATAATCAAAAAGTCCAGATCAATTCTTGTTCTGAAATGTAGACCTCGATTCTTCTGTTGAGGTCAACAAAAGGTCAGGACAGGGACGTGACTTCTTTCTAAACACTGTTCCCTTCAAACGCGAACATCTCAGTCTTGAGGTGTCTGGAGTAGCAAATCCCTCTGCCTTTCCAAGTGTCTAGAGCAGGAATTGGCTTATTTTTTAGCTGATTTTCATTCTCTCATCCTTGACTTGCAAACGTGATTTTCCAGGTCAGCAGAGGAGCTATTGTCATCAGGTCTCCAATATAGTACTATCTCCAGGGTCATGATTTCTCCTTTTTCCTTGTCTTTATATTTATATTTTAGAAATCTTTTTTATTGCCACTTAAATATGATTATAAGAGCAGGTGGAGATAAGTATCTACCTTTCCAGGTTTACTAGCTTTGTTATCTGTTTACAGAACACACAAGATATCTTACTGTGGTCTAGTTAATTACTGTACTTCTTTCTCTTGTACCTATATCTTGTACCTGTGTCTACATGATGAACACATTATCATCCGCTTTATTTAGTACACGTGAATGCCAAAAATGATGAGTCATTTGGAATAGTGTGCAAAGTATAAAGTTTTATGAAAAAGGAAACCTTACTGAGACTCATTTCTCGTTTTGTCTCCATTTTTGTTGATAATTACATGAGGATAATTTCAACTGCCTGTAGCTACTTGGCACTTATTAGACGCTAGTTATTTGGCTAAAAGACAGGATGTTGAAGATGAAGAATAAAAAATGGCTTTTGTTCTCACATACATCACACCAAGGCAAGAAAACACTTTCTAGTCTTTGCATATTACACTCTGTTAGCTTATATAATGGTGATGTATGGTACCTGGTAACAATTGATAAATGCGAGATGTGCAAAAACAAAAGAAAGATGCCTGGTGTCTGAGAAGGCCTCCAAAGCCTGGTGGTACATGATCAGCATCTTAAAATGTTAGCAGTGGGATTCAAGGAGCAAATGGAACAATTAGACAAACACTGAAAACACGCAGAGGCCAAAGAAGTTACGTGTAGCTGGAGGATTTCCATAGCCATCTTGCACACACAACGTGTGCATGAAAGTTGGCCTGACACAAAGGTCCAAAAAGTGACAGAGGTGGCCTTACTGAGGGGCCTTTATGAGACTTTAGGAAGCAATCTTCTTCAATAAAATCTTCCAAGTGAAGAGTTCAGGTTTATTTCATTAGATGAAAATATGATGTTTATACATAAAATTACATTTATCTCAAGTGACTTACACTTGGCACTCTCATGTGTCAGTAGTTAGTGTCCGGTCACTAGCCTCCACTTGTCACAGTCAAAGAGCAAGTAGAGAAGCGTGATCCTACAACACAGCTCATCAATTTTATGATGTCACATGTAACTGCTTCCTTCGTTCATTTACTGTTGACCTCCCAAGCCTCCTAAGCCATCAGTGTGAACTAGGGTTACCTTTGTACTCCGAGGCCACCAAATGATCAATTCAGTAGCCTGGAGAATCTGGAGCTGGACATGCTGGAGAAATGATCTGATCATTACATAGCACAAACTTCATTAAAATCACAAATCTGTGACTCAACAGAAATTCCTGATTGTAATTAACATAATAGAGTGCTATGAACCGCGTTTGTAGGTCTTTGGGGGTGCACTTTTTAGAACATGTACTGAATGAGTTCCTAGGTGTTTATCTGGTGTGCCAAAACGTAACATGTGGGATGATATCGCAGGTCTGCAGAGAGCCATCCAAATCTCATCTCATGTTGTCTAGAGATGAGTATTTGTGATGTATTAAAACAATTATATTTCATTAGGAGATACTTAATTTAAAAAAAGAGTTAGAGTATCCTGAGAAGACACAGGACATAAAGTATTAGTAATAAATATTTATCTACCATAATAAGTTAAATGGGTTTCCCTGAAATCATTTTAATAAGCTATAGTTTCATAGTTTGTCATTTTTCAAAAAGTGCGTCAGTACCTTGTGATTACAACAACTCGGGTCACATCCTCTGACACCTCGTGAGGATTCAATGTCTCCCTTTCACCTGTGGTTTTGCACATGACTACTGTGTAGATGTTTTCTTTTGTGTAAATTCTCTGGAATGGATACAGAACCACCATCAGCAAATGTTATCTGTGTTTCCTCATTATTCTGTCGAAAATATGAGCTGCTTGAAAATGCTGCTTATAATGTCACGTGTTAGGAGCATATTACTTGCCAAATTCAAAAGGAAACCATTGTTTACCTCATAGATTACCCTAGAATTGCTTTAATTGCTTGAAGCCTATTCATATACATATGGTATGATATGATACATGACATGATATAATATAAAGATAAACAGATCAGTTGTTTTTCCTAATGCACAAGGTATGGCAGCCCTGACAAATACTATTATTCGTAGTTTAGCTTGAAATGCTAAAAAAGGCACAAATAGGATTGTGTTGAGTTATGGTTCTCATGAAAATGCAATGGCCAACTAAAATGAGTATAATATCTCTATATTTCTATACTGTACAATTTTAATTTTTGGTACTGGAGATGGAACCACCCAGGGCCTTTGCATTGAGTCATATTCCTCACTCTTTCTATTTTTTATTTGGGACAAGGTCTTATTAAATTGATAACTTATGCAACCTGGGCTCAAACTTGTGTGATCTTCCTGCCTCAGCATCGTAGAGTAACTAAGTGACCTGCTTAATTAAGCAAGATGGGATGATTTGCAGCTGAGAACCTGGCTGACTGGACTCAGACTCCAGCTCTATCACTCACTCGCTGTGCGACCTTCAGTAAATAATTGAACATTTTTGGTGTGTGTGTGTGTGTGTGAAACAGACGATTTTCCTAGAAAATACCACTTAACTCGGAATCTTCCTGAAGTTTATATAAACTAGCTGTGTGATGCATAGATACATAGTATCTAGCATTGAAGTGCTTAATAAACATTAATTTTTCAAATTCTGTATCTACACTGAATTATTGGTGTACCTGAGGAGAACTTAAACACTTTGTAACATCTGTCATATTTTCTTGCACAGTTGGGTTTTTTGTGCTCAGTCATTTTCATCAGATATAAATATTCAGGATATCAGAAACCAATCTGTTTTAAGTATTAACTTATCTTGAGATAGTGGGCACACATTAAGGGCTCAAGAATGTATCTTTGTTTTAAGCATCTTGTAATTGTTTTCATGTTTTTTGTTTTTCTCTGCAGTCCAGGCTTATTCCAAACTCACTAGGTAGCCCAGACAGGCCTTGAACTCATGGCATTCCTCCTGCCTCAGCCTCCCAAGTTCTGGAACTACAGGGGTGTGCTACCAGGCTCATCAGTGTGTCATGCTGGGGAATCGGACCTGGGGCCTCATGCTTGTCAGGCAAGCACTGTCATCACTGAGCTACGCGCCAACCCCAAGCATCATGCAAGTATAATCACAATTTGGATAGAGTTTGCTGCTGTGAGCAAATACCTGGGAAAAACAACTTCAAGGAAGAAAGGCTTATGTTGGCTCATAGTTTCAGGGTGGTCAGTCCCTTGCACACTGTCTTCACTGCTTTCAGGACTTCACATTCATGGTGAAAAGGTGTGGTGAAGGAAAGTGCTCCCGTCACGGGAGCCAGGAAACAGAGAGAGGAAAAGCGGAAGGGCCTGGGAACAAGACAAAGCCTTCACAGGTGGATCTGAGTGCCGCTTTCTCCAGCTAAGCCCCACTCCTCATGTTTTCACAGTCTCCCAGCAATGGCTTCACACACAGACGAATTCCCTTTCTATGGGACACTTTCCCTTCAACCTGTCCTTCAACGGCTCCTGGAGACATTTCTGTTTGTTGACCCTTAATTTGAACAAAAGCCTACTTGCAATTAATGTGATTTAAGGAATTCTAGATGTCTTTGTTATAGCCACTTCAGTTGATGCACCCAACATTTCTTTTCTTTTCGTTTCTTCCTTCCTTCCTTCCTTCCTTTCTCTCTCTTTCTTTCTTTTCCTTCTGCAGCAGACTTTATTTCTGATTTTTCATCACTCCTCTCTTTGTTCATGTTTTATACAGCATCTGATAGAGAGTTTCAGGAGAAATTTAAAATTATAGTTCACTTCCTCTGGTTAAACACAAGGATGGAAAAGCAGTTATCAGAGTAAAATGATGGAATTAAAGATTCTTCTTACAACCATGGAGGTATTTATGTCTGATAAGGGCTAGAAAAGATAAATACATTGTTGCAAGAAGGACTTTATCAGTCTACAATTGTGAATGAAGAACACTGAACATGCTGTAGATATCAAACAAATGGTTTGCAAACAAAATCAACCTTTTCAGGTGGTAAGAGTTAGTTGGCAATATATGGCCCTCTTTTTTTGTTTCTGAGCTGGAAAATACTTTTTCGTGGTGAATAAATTTCTTGCATCACCATTTTTTTTTTTTGCTTTTTTTGGCAAAGAAAATATGCTACAAGATAAATGAAGCCTTAGAAGAGACCATGCAGATGGTCTGTAGAAAAATATATAAATATAATCCCACATAAACAGAGTAAATGTATTCCATGCATGTGGATAAAATATTAATTAGTTTAGTTTAATTACAGGTTTACTGCATGATCTGTAAGCTTGAATTAAATGGATTGGTGAATCAATTTGAGAGATCATAAAATGTAACTATGGCATGTTACTGATTATTTTGATAATAAAATTAGTCAACTTTCACCCCTAGACTCAAATAACCAACATACACAATTTGAAGGAGGAAGGATTTATTTTTACTTGTAGTTTTAGGTGGTTTGTTCCATGGAAGGTTGACTCTAAGGTCAGAACATTACAGTGGACGGTTGTGATAGAACAAGGGAAAAATTGGTGGAAACAAAGCAGATGAACAGTTCCACTATTTCAGGGCCCAGGACACTAATTTCTGGGGTCTCAGGCATCTCTGTGGGGGTCCTGTTGCCCTGTCTTCTTCCCATTTTTCTGTCGTTGAAGGACTTCCCTTTAAAGGCCGAGGTGAGAGGTTTCTTTGAATGGCTATGACGGTGTGTGAGGGTAGCTGCAATTCCTTTGAGTTCTGTGCTGGGAGTAGGCATTGAGGGTGGATCTACCAGTTTTATAGCTTCTGAAGTGTTTTGTTCACCCCCCAGACCCTCAGCAAAACTGACCCACCTGTCCTGACTTCCCTCCTGGCTGAGGGCTTGGCTCTCCACTCTCAGAGGTGTGCCCACTACACTGAGCTGTTCTTGAGGCTGGCAGCCTTTTCCTCCTCTCAGCAACTGCGTCTTGTGCCCTTTCTTCCTAGGCATTGCTTAACAGTGATCCCAACAGCCCCGACGTGCTCTTCTGAGATTTCTTTCACTCCATTCAGTTTTTTTTTTTTTTTAAATGGCTCCTGCTTACATCATTCCCAACATGGCTTCATGCACGGCTTCTGCTCTGCCTTCCAGGAGGCCTTTTCTAGGGGGGAGCTCACATTGTGTTTGCAGTGTGCGCTACCCACAGGTTTGTTTTCGGAAGCTGGGGCTACCAGCTGCTGCTAATTCCCACTTCTCTCAGATCAGGCTTACCTCAATCTGAGGTTCTGGACTCAAGCTGTCCTTCATCTGTGGTCTGTGCGTGGCAGCAGCTCAGGGCCATGCCCAGTCGGCTGCTGTTTTGATTCACTGTCAGCGTATCTTGAAGAATTTTGACCTTCCTGTGGAATCCTGTCAGTCGTTGGGGCGCTCCTTCCTCTCCCAGCTCTGTCAGATGGCCTGGGAACCACGCAGCTTTCCTCTGTCTGCAGATGTTCGCGGCCCCCGGCCATTTGCAGACACCTCGGCCTGGGGCAGCTTCCTAGGCTGTTGTTTATTTTCTTCCTCTTCTGATGTTCCTTCAAGATTTCTGATCGTCCTCTTCTCCTCCCTTCAATTGTTGGGGTGATCCCTCCTTTCTTAGCTACATTAAAGAGGTGCTTTTTGACTAAATTATCAACTTTTTAAGTGGGTCCGTGGGGAGATACTGTTCAGATCTCTTACTCAGCCACCATCTTGACCAGAAGTCCCAAGCACATCTTAAGATGTTAGAATGAGTTATGGAAGGATGCTGTTGGATATCTTTGTGGATTATGAATTTCTTTCTAGATTTCTAGTGTTAGATGACAGTGTCATTTTATTACAAGGTGGGAGGTTAGACTAGACTAGTTTCAGAAATATTTTTCAAAAATGATTACATCCCAAATCTCCTTTCTAGTTTAATAGTCTAATGAATTTGCCTCACTCTTATTTACAGTAACTGACGCTATCACTTTCTGCTACTGTACCTTATTCTTCCTAATTCCAGCACCCATGTCCAGCCAGCATCTCATCAACACATCAACACAGACTGCAGCAAAACAAAACAAAAACAAAAAAACTCAAAACACAATTAAAACAAACTTAAAAATTTAGTGCTGACATGGATTCTTTGTATTGCCGTATTTGGTAGTCTTACTTTGGTAGGCATATTAAGAATTAGTTATTGGTGATTTGCTGGTTTTTCTACTAAGTTTTTTAATGAATGAAAATGGAAGACCATTACCATCCCCAGATACGTAGCAACAGCCCAGACTGAGACAAGCAGCATCTCCTCGATACTGGGGAACAGAAGAGGCAAGTACAAGCTGCTCCAAAGCACTTTCCTTCAGTTTCATCAGAGCCCCGTCCAGGGCCTCCTGCAATAATAAAAGAATTTACGGTTAGTGGTAACTGTAAACTAAAAGGACTTAAATGTTTCAGTAAAATCTAACTATCATGGCACTTAAGTGTTTTATGTTTGTACAGATATTGCATTAGAAGGCGATCACAGCTATTTTTTGAGACAAGGTTTCACTTTGTAGTCCAGGCTGGTCTTGAACTTACTGTGCAGCCCAGGTTCGCCTTGGACTCACTGCAGTTCTCTTGCCTCCGCCTCCTGAGTGCTGCGATTACAGGTGTGCATCACCACACCCGGTTTGTGTGGTGCTGGAGAATTGAACTTGGGTATTTAGCACTGGACTTAGTGCTTGCTAGGCGGTGCTTTAACTGCTGAGCTGTTCCTTCAGACCCACAACTATTTTCTGTATTTTTATGAGACTATTTAATTGTACTCACTATTCATAAGCAATTGCTGGACCTTCTTCCTAGTTGCCTCCTATGGGACCACACTAATATTTTTCTAAATATCTCTGATATTTTATTTGTATAGAAATTTTTGTAAAAACAATCCAAGTGAATGTAACTATTTCACAAACCTAAAATTTGCTTTTAGTAAATAAATCTAAGGAGGTGATGTCTATGTTTGCATAAGAGAAGACTATCAGATATTTCCAATGATTGAAGGGGCGATAAAGTCTGAGAATAAGGTTGAAGATACTTTAGTGGCAAATGTGTCACAGGGTCAGAAACTAAACCTTCGCCTGAATTCCATTCTAAATATAAACAAAGTTTCATGGCGAGGCAAAGCTGGTAGAGGCCAAGGCACCACAGAGGGTTGAGATTTTTGGTCTGGGCGATTGCCAGGGATGCACCGCCTACTTGCTCCTCTGCGCTTGGCTCAGTACTCTTTGTATATCACTTTCTTCCCTGTTGTTTCACTATTGCTCAGTCCCTGGGTAATTGGTTGGAATGTACAGGCATTATCAACCGTTTTGTACCCCTTAATGTATCAGAACCCTACTTAAATTTCTGTGTAAATAAGATATGCTGAATTTGGTAGGGCAAGAGGAAGAATTCAGAGGGAATAGCTCGGAATAACTGAAACTCAGATAGCTGTAATCACAACCATTCCCAGAACAATGGAACAGAAATTATGCAACTGAGCCCAGGAACTAACTCTGTGTTATATAAATGAAGTGCATGACCTCCTGAGTAAAAGAAAAGGGGAGAACACGGGCGAGGGTGGCCAAACGCCTGAGGAAATCTTCCCAACCTGATCAAATAGCTCAGAGTTCAGAGATTTTTTTCTTCACTCTGAGGATACCAACTCTCGGAATGGGGGAATGCTGCCTTAATCCATAATTTCAACAACACAGGAAGTCATTACTCAAATTTTCCTGTGAGGTCAAGAATTCAGAGGTTGACTGGAAACTATAAAGCATTTTAAACTCCTCTTGCAGGCTTAAAGTGCGCTCTATCTACATACGTTATGCCATATACATGACTACCCAGATACAATTTGTATATAATTCCGTTCCCAAAAGACAGAGAGGATGCAATGCATCTTGTATTCAACGGCCACCAAAGAGCACCAGGATGAATGGCTAAGTCCAGACGCTGACACATCCCCTAAATTTTCAAAGCATGGCTTGCGGTTTCAGCCCCCTGACTCCCATTCCCTGTAATGGAAGTCAGGTGGCAAAACCCTAATGTGAACTCCTTGGAATCTAGGAGACGGCATAATGATGTTCTTTGTTTTTGCTATGGAAACATTTATATGGGACACAGGTTCAACTGTCCATGAAATAATGCACTAATCTCCAGAGTTCACAGTGTAATTTGGAGTATATTTTCTTCTCCATGTGCATGCAATTGTGGAGGTAATTGCCACCCTAAAGGTACAGAGTATCTGGAGTGTCCTTGTGACACACAGCTACATTCTGAACTATCTGGAAGCCAGATATTCCCTGGTGTAAGTCCAGGGAACTCGACTGCCTCTTCACTTTCTGCATGTAATCTTTTTGCAGAACACCTGTTCTTTCTTTGACCGACCTGGTTATTTTTCATAAACGTGCTTGTTGGGAAAACAGCAGCAGTTCTCTTGCTTCTCAAAATTATAAATCCTTTTTGTATGTCATGGATGTTTAAAACCTGAAAATTAAGCCAGCTGAAGACTGCAAATCGTTGATTTTACCTGTACTGGGGATCTATCAAAAACAATGTCAGTCTACAGGTCTTCTTTGATTAGACTGCCATCACGAAGCAAAGATTTATTATATTCAGGAAGCAAAACACTATATTAATTTGTGAAAGCTGTTTTTGAAAATTAAAATTAAATGAGTTTTTAAAAAAGGACAAGTGCCATTTTCAATGTTTTTAAAATTTTCCCCCCATTTCATTGATATGTATAAGTGCAAAATTTAAGGTTTACAATGAAGTTTAGCATTTTGTGCACCTACATATCTTGTTAAGGTGACAAGGACTTTCCACTCTCCTTTTGTCCCTCCCCCAACCCACCCCTCCCGCCGTCCCCACCCTACCCCCCTGTTTCACATTTTAAGTTCCATAGGAGTTGTGATCTGGAAAGCAGTATGGAGAGCTCTCAAAAGACTAGAAATAAATATCCCCTTTGATCCAGCGACACCCCTCCTGGGAATCTATCCAAAAGAGACCAAAACAACACATAACAGAGATATATGTATACCCATGTTCATAGCAGCACAACTAACAATAGCAAAAATATGGAAGTCACCAAAATACCCATCAACAGACCAGTGGATACACAAACTGTGGTATTTATACACAATGGAATACTATGCATCAATAAAGTCCAACAGCGTGGAGGCTTTTGCAGGCAAATGGAAGAAACTTGAGAACATCATGCTTAGTGAAGTGAGTCAGAAGCAGAAGGTGAAACATCGGATGGTCTCTCTGATATGAGAGAACCACATCAATGATTTTAAGGTAGGATTGTATCACTTAGTTGTAAAAGAGAACCCGAGTACTTTCTGGAACCATTTTATCTAATTACCATGAGAAATTCGCCCCAACTTAACAGTCCTACACAGCAGTTAAGAGCATACACGCTGATATCTATTTTGATTTTTAAAGTAGCACTATGTTTCCTTCTGAACTTGACTAAACACTCCTCAGGGGAAATAGCACGAGTATAAGACAGACTTCTCTCCCCCCAGAACATCCGACACTGTGCTAGAGTAGAGTTCATTATCAGAGCTCAATAAATGTTTCTACGTGCATTGATTGATTGCCAGCATTCCGCTTTGTGGTTCCTTTTAATATTTCAGGTCCCGAAAGGTCATTATCATAATTATCATAAACCCCATTTGTCTGTTCATGACACTTTCTGAGTGCAACATAAAGTTTAGCAGTAAGATCTCAAAGCTTTAACACAAAGAGCAATGGCCGAAGCACCAGTCGGGAAAGATGGCGTGTGGGCTTGGAGGTTGCGCTGGCTCACCTAAAACGCTTTTAAGTTAAACTTATTGAATTTGCGCATTACCCACCACTTCTTTACAACGACAATTTGAAGAATTTTTTCAGCCCAAAATAAGGTACCTGGATTAATGAAAGAAATCAGCCGAGTGAAGAAAGAGTGAAAGTGAGGGATGAAATTACTATTTCCCTGCAGACCTGACAGGAGAGAGATGCCCCAGGCTGGAGTTCTCAACCTCTGGGAAACACTCGCTCTGTGAGCCCAACGTCACATCCGGCTTCGGGCTGCCCTGCTGCCGTGCCGGAAGCTCGGCAGCACGCCGGGTCTCTAACTGCTTGGTGTCAGCAGCTCTTCCCTTCCTGTCCTTCAGCTGTGACCATCAAAACGGCCCTGAGATGGCTCCCGCCTCAACACCACCCCTTTAAAGTTACCCCCCTCTCCTCCCGGTCAGGTGGCTGTAACAGAATACCCCGGGTTATCTGGACACGACGCAAATTCACTTCTTACCGTTCGGACCAAGATGGCAGCAGATTTGGTACCACAGGGGGCGTGTTCCTTATGGACGGTCATTTCTGGACCCACTCAGCATAGAGGACAGAGTAGGGGCAAGCAGCTCCCTTCAGCGTCTTTTCTCTAAAGCTCACTAATCTCTTTCGTGAGGGTGGCACCTTTGTAACTTAAGGACCTCTTCAAAGGCCCTGCCTCCTGATACCGTGACTCCCAGTATTTGCTTTCCACGCTGAATCTGAAGCACTGCTTTCAACGGCCCAGCTTTCTTTGTGAGGATGGAGAAGGAACCACACAGTTTCATGGTGTGTAGTAGAGAGACACAATTATTTCCTGAAACTTATTTCTAAAACAAATTTAATAAAACATGTTATTTTAGTTCATCGGGAGCTTACTGCTGGCCAGTTGCTGAAGCAGACACTGTGAACACATGATCTGTTATTCTGTGAGATACATAGTGCTAAAATCTACATTTCTATAGCTAAATAAAGTAACTCAGATTAGCAGGTTACCAAAGGTCCCTCAGTAAGTGGCACAGCTTGGACTCACTCCAAGCAGAGCGAGCTCAGAGCCACGAGTCTGTGGCTTTTTGTGTACGGTCATGTTGTAGAATACTTAGTAGCATAGTCACCTTGGAGGATTGGTACATGTAGATGTCCTATCTCACATACTGAGACTTCCCCTCCTCCCTCCCCTCCCACCTCTCCCTATCTTCAGATCCCTTCCCAGTTCCTCAAAGGCCACATTCCCAGTCCTTGTCATCTGCTTTTATGTTCCAGAGCCACGACTCTTCCGCTTTCAGTGACTGCCTTGTGAAAAAGTGAGTAGAGGTGCCACATTGTCGATTTTGGCATTACTGTTCCATAAAAGGAGAGGATGAGATATAAAGCACAGAGCAGGAAAAGCAATTAAAACCTCCTCAAGATGCTCTCCGAAAGAGCCCAGTGTGCAGAAGCAGACACGATGCCAGCTCGCGTTGAATGCCCACCCTCACGGCTGCACCCAGCAAGGCAGAGGAATCCTGCAGGGGCAGCCCCAAATTTTATACAACGCCTTCATCTTGTTACCAAAGCCCAAGCAGCGGTGGGAGTGCTTATTTGAAATCTTCTAACATTAAATTTTGTTTTTCAAAATAGAAATCAATAAGGTGGGGTATCAGACTATGAAGTGGGAGGAATCTGGAAGAGTTTGGAGGAAACAGCTCCAGGGTCCCTCTTAATCCTGAAACCCACAGCTGTGTACCTCTAACCAGTGAGTTGATTTCTCCGATTGTTTTCTGAAAATGAGGGTAAAAATGTTGCATGCCACATATAATATAAATGTATATTTGTAGGAGTGTTATAAAAATTACACACACAATTATAAAATATTTATGAAATTCTAGATCATAATTAGAATAGTATTTTACACCTTGAAAAATAAGTGTTACTTGCTTGCTACATTTGTTCAGGAAAATCTGTAAAACTTAAAATCACAAGAAGGGGGCCAGTCATAAAAATCGTCATTTATCATCCAGCCCGTACTCTGCCCTCCTTACCACCACCGGAAAGCATATATTTGCCACACACTCTGTTTCCATAGGTGAAATAGTCTTTATTTTTCATCAATTTATAAATACCATCCTTGGTAGTAGATTTCCTTTGGCCTTTGTCTCAGTTACTGTGCTGGTATTCCCAATGGCCACAATATGAGGGAACTCACGGTTTCAGGAGGCCTCTGTCCACTCATGGGCAGCTGGCAATGCTGGACGGGCATGGCACAGGGGTCGGCCGGAGAGAATCTGTTCAACTTATGTAAACCGGAAGCAAAGAAAGAAAAGGGTGCAGCTAGCGAGGGACGTTTCCAGGTCAAGCCCCAGTGATCTGCCGCTTCTGAACAGGCCCCACCTCTTAACAGCACAGGAGAGGGATGGGTTCACCCATTGGTGCAATTAACTCCCTTGATCCATTCACCTTCCAGATACATGAGGCTTTGGGGAAGATTCCAGATGCAAATAGTCAACATCACTGCTTTGGTGGGTCACGGATTCTTCACCCTTGCCCGCATCCTGATGGCCCACAGAAATAATTTGCTGTTCTTGGTTTTAATTATTAGGCTTTCGAACAGAATCAAACTACAACTCAAAGTTTAGAAAGATTTGTGCTAATTTGCTGAATCAAATACATGCCTGATATTGACTGACAATACTCCTTCTTGGGCATTACATTTCAAGATAAGCAGATTATTAGATACCTTCAAAAATCTTATGAAGCAAATTAAATGAAATCAAGCATAGACATGACTATTTTATAATGTATTTCAAAAACATGTATTTCTGAATTCAAGAGGTTAAATTATACAATAAGTGTTTTTGAGTATCTACAAAGGCAAGACAGGAATAATAGACATGTAAAATTCAATTTAACTACTCTTAACAAGCTTGCAATTAACAGTGTGGGCAAGAGGAATTCAGCCGAAACTGCTATGGAAATACATTTCCCTTTAAAAAATCCTCTTGCTCCTTGTCTTCACACACACACACACACGCGCATGTGCGCGCATATGCGCTACATATATGTGCACAAAAGATAAATAGGCATATATGTATATAATATTTATATCACCCACCCTCAAATGGCCTATAATTTAGTTATTTTACTAACACATTATTCTATAATTTTAAAAATCGTGGTTGTACTTCACCAGAGATTGCAGACATCTTTTCTTATTCTGAAAAGTCGAATGCTATCACATAATACGGATTGCATAATTTAAATATCTCCTACTTATGCCCATGTGTGTGTGTGTTTTCAAATTTTCCCTCCAATGAAAAATGCTATAATGAACAGTCTTGTTTTCCTGCGTAAGCAATTCTGGAGGCTGTGTAATTCTAAAGTGGAATCCCTGAATCAAATAGCATACATATTTAAAAAGCATTACTGCATTTACCAAATTAGCTTCCAATAAGTGGCCCCCTTGACATTCTTACGGAGGCAGCGCTCTTTCCTCCCACACCAGCGCCATATCCGTCTTTTTTTGCTTTTTGCTGATCTAATAGGTGAAAAATGCTATCTCTGCTTTAAAGAATGAGATTTCTAAATTTTGAATGACAGGTAAGAAACCGAAGCCAGGAAAATTCCTTTGGGAAACTATTATTATAATATGACAAAGTTAATCAAGATAGTGTGGAGGAGATGGGCTGTTTTGAAGCCAAGCCTTCACACCACGAAATAGAAGAGAGACGGGTTAGGAGTAGGCGAGTCAGAGAGTGACATGGCCGCGAAAATACAGCACCAAGCCTGCCAGTATTCGAACAGAAAAGCGTTCTTAAAAATTCATCTCCCTGAAAAAGGGATGCATGAGTCTTTCCCCTAATTGTATCCTTCCCCTCAGGGCCTTTCTTATTCTAATTCCTACTTTTACTATCGTACTTTTTCTCCAGGGGAGTGTTTAATGTCTTTGCCACAAATATATCAAAACAGAACTCTTTTTCTGTTGGTTCAGTAGGAGGCCATAGAGACAGTCCAGCTGAGAGGCCGCGTGGTCTGTGGTAGAGCAGGTGCAGGCCAGTGGCTAGGACTGGAGCCCCCAGGGGAGGACATGTCCACTCAGCTGGGTTGTGCAGCAAAGGTCATCTGAGCAGAGACCTCAGCCTACATGACTGCCCTGCTGGCGCTGCCACTGAAGCTAGCAGGAGATCAAAATTTGTGGACGTCAAACAGGTTTCCCTTGAGCTGTTGCTAGTGCTGGGACCCTCACAAGGTGACAGTTTAGAAATTCTAGACTCTACTGGGGCGATCAATTGTAAAACGTGAAGTTATTTGCTTGAATATGAGAAAGAAAGGGAAGAAGGCCGAGGTGAAAACATTGGGAAGTGTCCCAGGGAGTGAGGTGCTCAGGTACTCAGGAGAAATCAAAAGGTAAACTATTTCTGAACCCTTGATATAAAAGATATTCATGGAGGAGTCATTTAAAAAAAGGTACACACCGATCTTCTCAAATGAGAAAATTCCAGGTCATTTTGCAAGTACTGTTGAAGGAATACGAAGCATTATTCAAATCCCAAGAGATAAAAGGAGTAGTAGGGAAAAAAATCTATAAATTTTAGCCATAACAGAAAAACGAAAATTAATTATTGCTTTTATAAATAATGCAAAAGTATTACATCTAGCGAGATAATTTGAAAGAAATCATCAACATAATTTATTAAAGTCAATGCTTTTATATAAATAATGGTCTAATAAATTATGTTTATGCCTCTTCGTTTCTTTAGGATCTCAGGTGCAAAAAATGGAGTAATAGTAGTTAGAGCTCCCTAGTTTAGTATCATCATTTTTCCCCATTATTCCTGACCTTAACACGTCTGCCCTCCATCACTCCCCTGAAAGTATCTCCGTGACTCCCACAGAAGTGTGTCCCAAATGTCTCAGGATATGTGTGTGTTCTTTAAAAAGTATCAGGTTTTTGTCTCTACTTTCAGTGACAATTACTATAATCAATACTGATTTTTCTCATTTTCATCATCCATCTTTTCATTATGGTTTTAGAATCTTCCTTGATGAGAAAAAAAGCAGATGAATTGCTTCTGTTTTTCCAAACTACTTTATGTTACGCATATTCTGGTCTTATTTATTTTTTCCATGATGGGAATGAATAGTTCTTTCAACTTTTCCTATCAAATGACTATGCTCTGAGTGCTTCCGTGTCTCTCCACTGCTCACTGAGACAGGACTTTCTTTGGTTGACATGCGTGGTAACTAGTTACTGGACCACTGAGTATCTGCGTGCTTGATCTGGCGAGGGATTACCACGTTCTTCTCCGGCACAGCTGCGTGTGTCTACATTCCCAGCGGCATGAAATCATGTGCTGTCACCTTCAGCAAAATATATCATCTGTCATTTTGTTAGTCGTGAAAGATTGTCATGATTGTGTTTTATTTTACATTATTCATTTATATACCAAGAAGTTATCTTTTAAATTGTTAGACTTTACTGTTTCAGCTTATGGATTTGTCTATTAATTTCCTTTGCCTGTTTTCCAATAGGAATTTTGTCTCTCATTTTATTTTGTGTTGCCTCATAATACTCCTGGATTTGCTTGATATCAAACTCTAGCTTTTACTTTTAAATTTTATTTTGGAATACTCTTACTTTAAAAATTTTTTATGGAGATTTCCAACATACATTGAAATCATTTTGCCAACCATTAACACTGGACTTGGAGTATAAACTAGGAAATCCCTATTTTTTTCTTTAAATGGGTTTATTAGGATATAACTCAGATACTACACAATGCATGCATTTAAAACATGCAATTATTAGTATGTTAGGTTATTAGTATGTTAGTGTATGCACAGGATACCAACTATCACCATGACCAATGTTGAACATTATTGTTACAAAAAGAAATTCTGCATTGTTAGCTGTTATTTTCTATTTCTCTCCAACAATATTAGAGCTGTAAGCAACATCTGTTTTAATCTCTGTCTGTATTCATTTACTTGTTTCCAACATTTAATACAAATGAAATGATGCAGCATACTTTCTGTGACTGGCTCCTTTACACAGTATTGTTGAGGCTCACCCATGTTTCAGCATGCACCAGTACTTCATGTCTTTCTATACCAAATAATATTATATGGCAAGGAATTTTGTTTCACAATTGGTTGCACTATTTTACATTTCTACCAGCAATGCAGGAGGGCTCCAGTTTTCACACAATGTTTGCCAATACTATTTTATCCCTGTTTTTATTTATAATCCTCTTGTAGGTCTGAAGGTTTTTTAAAAATCTCATCATGGTTTTGATTTGCTAGCTCTAATTTCTGTAAAAAATCTATTAAAAGTCTTTGCTCTTTTTTGATTATTTATCTTTTTTATTGTTCAGTTTTAAGTGTTCTTTACATATTGTGGATATAAATATATATTAGGTTTCTCCAGAGAGATGGAGAGAAGGGGAGGGAGGGAAAGAGAAAGAAAGAGAGGAAAAGAGAGAGAGAGAGAGAGAGAAGGCACCAATGCCATAGTTAGCACTATTGGAAGATGGTGAAATCTGCTAAAAGATGTGGCCTAGCTGGGGCGTCACAGTGCATACCTATAATCTCAGCACTTTGTGAGCCGAGGAACGAAGATTGCAGGTTTCAGCCCAACCTACACATTGTAGCAACTTAATGAGAATTTGTCTCAAAATAATAAATAAATAAATAGGATAGAGATGCAGCTGAGTGCAAGTGTCCTGTGCTCAAGCCCCAGTACAGAAGAAGGAGAAGGAGGAGGAGGAGGAGGAAGAGGAGGAGGAGGAAAGAAAGAAAGAAAGAAAGAAAGAAAGAAAGAAAGAAAGAAAAAGGGGCCTAAAAGAAAAAGTAGGCAGTCCTACGCTGCTGGGGACCTGCCCTCTCCTGAGTGTGTGGGGCAGTGCTCTCCATCTCTGTTTCACCGTGAGATGAGCAGATATCCTTTATCACATGCTCCCACTATGATATGTTTATACCACTATGGGTTCGAAGTAATGGGGCCGGTATTTCATGGTTTGAAACTGCTAAAACCATGAGCCGAAATGAACATTTTCTCTTTGGAAGCTGATTCAACTCCCGTGTTTGCTACAGTGACAGAAAGCTCGCTAACACAGCTACATAGATGGATAGGTAGACGAGGGAAGATTAATATAGGAATCAGATTTTCTATAAATATGAAAGCTGAGAAGTACCATGATAAACTAAATGCTAGGGAGGGGGCCAGCGAAACTGTGAAGTCTAACACCGTAAGAACCCGGGGCACTGGGGGCTCCAATCTGAGTCCAAGGCCCAAGAATGCAGAGGAGAGCGACGTCTCAGTTCCACAAGAAGAAGCCGAATTGGCGCTCCGGCTGCCTCTTAGTCCCAGGCAGGCCGCAGCGGCGGGGATGGTGCCTGTGTCGGGCGGACCATCTCTCCCAGTCCGTGGATGCAGATGCTAACTCTTCCGCAAACAGACCAAAACAGACCAGCTCAGGAAAATGCTGTACTAGTCGCATCCCTTCACTCGTTGCAGATGACCCTTAAATTTAATCATCAGATATATGATTTGCAAATATTTTCTTCTTCCATTCGGTTGGCTTTATTTATTTATTTATTTATTTATTTTGAGACACGGTCTCGTTCTGTAAATCTAGGCTGGTTGTGAACTCACTAAGCAGCCCAGGCTAGCCTAGAACTCACAGCAATACTCCTGCCTCAGCCTCCTGAGTACTAGCATCACAGGCATGTGCCATCATGACCAGCCTATGGGGTGCCGGGGAATGAAACCCAGGACCTTGGGTTTGCTAGGCAAGTGCTCAAATGATTGTATTATTATTCCTCTTGCCCCTTTATGATAATCTTTGAAAAACAAAATTTTTATTTTTGCAAATTTATATTTTAGTCTTGTAGCTCTAAGAAGCCATTGCTTAACCCAACGTGACAAACATTGATTCCAATATTTTCTTCAAATGGTTAAAGAGTCTTGTAGTTGTTCTATATGCGACTTTTACTTTGGTGTGTGTGCGCGCGCGTGTGTGTGTGTGTGTGTGTGTGTGTGTGTGTGTGTGTGTGTGTGTGCGTTGTGTGTGTGAGAGTGTGTGTGAATGCACACATTGAGATGAAGGAGTTGAATTCTGTCATTTGCGTGAGGATATCCAGGTGTCCAGCACTATTTGCTGAAAGACTTCTCCTTCCACTGAATTATCTTGGCTCCTATTTTCTGACATTAGACATACTTTCTTTCAAGGTTGGAGATTTGTCTTCGAAGACTAGCATTAGTCTAGCAAGCGTGAAGCCCTGGATTTGATCTCCAGCTCTGCAAAACTAAACCAACCCAAAAACCCAACAATCACAACAACTAATAAACCAAGGCTTTGTCCTGGTAGTTTGCTTTTGGTATTATTTTTAATAGAAATGTTTAACATTTAAGTCATAAAAACTCTCAACAATCTACCTGTTATCTTGGTTTTCTTAAGAAATTCTCATCTCTAAGATTACAAGAATCATCTGTATAATTTTATCTCTTAGCTCGAAGGTTTAACTTCTCCTATTTAGGCCTTTGAGGAATTTGCAGTGTGCCTTTATTTTCCCCCATAGGATGAGGCAGTTTTGAAATAATCCATTCCTTCAAAAATGAGAGAGATGAGTTTGCTTGTTTAAACTTATAATCAAGCCTGGAGAAATTTACAAAGATTTGCCATGTTAGAATAGTCTATACAGCATATAGGTGCTTTTTGTTTTAATTTGTTTTGTTTTATTTACATATCTAGGGCCGAATCCTGGGGTATTCAACTGCTAAGCTATATTTCAGCCCGTTTTATTTTTATTTTGACGTGGAGTGTTGCTAAGTTGTCCAGGCTGACCTAGGAATTGGGATCCTCCTGCCACATCCTCCCAGTAGCTGGGGTTACCGACGTGCACTTCGTGCTCAGATAAGCATACAGGTTTTTCAAGAGAAAGCAGGTGATCAAATTCTTACAACGTGCACCACTGAGAAAGTTTCCTTGTAAACAGTGCTTGGCCAAAAGAAATAGTTTAACTCCAAACAAGCTTGGATATTGACTGTACATTTCTTTAATATCCAAGAAATACATTAAGAGATTAAAATACTACATATCTAACATCATCAGAAATCTCCCCGAAAGACCATATTTTGTGTTTATGGGGTGGGACCGGATCTTATTCAAGTTTCTTTTGCACATATATTCCCTGCTACCTACTTCACAAGACACAATATGGAATACCACTCACCCATGATGGCGTTATAACATCTGGAGTGAACCCAAATAGTCCCCACTTTGCTACATTCTTTAGAATCATTATGTTTATATCATTAAGTCATTTGGAACATTTATATATTAAAGTCTAGTAGTCGATATTAAAGAACTCCTTTATTCTTCTAAATATTGTTCATCATCCTTCAAAATAGAAAAGATAATAAAATGCAACTTTGAAATCCTTAAAATTTAGCAATGAGAGATACTTTCAAGTGGGAACCAATTTTGATGGGAAAATATTTCTTATATACATGTGTAATCATTTAAAATGTAAATAAAACAGCACCTTTAAACAAGTAAGTTAAATAATACAAAGAATTCTGCTCTTAGATTACTAAATTTATTATAAGAAAAGCCAAAAGGCTGAGGCCAGGAGATTGCAGGTTTGAGCCTACCCTGGGCAGCTGAACTGTCTCAAAGTAAAATATCACTGGGAGAGAAAGAGAGAGAGAGAGAGAGAGAGAGAGAGAGAGAGAGAGAGAGAGAGAGAGAACGAATAAGCCAGAGGTCCAGAGCTGCTGGGATGTAGCTTAGTGGGAAGGTCATGGGTTCAGTCAATCAGTTCCTAGTATTGCAAAAAAGGAAGGTTAGGAGCTTCTCAAATTTCATATAAGCTAGGGACACGAGTTCACTTTTCTTAGAAAATAGCGCTGATTCCATGATTTGAACATTTGGTAATGCAAAGAATTAGTTTTGAAATATTCGAATAAATGCTTTCACTAGAAGAGAGAGTAAAAAAAACAATCAATAGGTTTCAGCCTTTGGGAGATTTTTATTTTTTACAGGAGGCGTTTACCCCAGAAGCCCACAGTTGTGTGAAACTTTCCACCCACGTTTTTCTCTTCCTAACTTTTAGATAATTCCATTGGAGTAAGTTCTAAGTGTAGCTTCATTTACTGTTTTGAAATGAGAGAATTTTTCAATGTTAAAGATTCAGGCCAATGGGTATCCGTTCCAGGAGACCTAAGTGACAAATGACATACTTATTTGAATCTTATGGGTCCTATAACTTGACAGGAAAAAATGGAACATGAGTGGTCTTGCAGCTAACTTACAAAAATTCATAAAACATAAAGTGGAGGTTTTTTATGCATGTGTCTGTTGCTTGTGTGTGTGTGTGTGTGTGTGTGTGTGTGTGTGTGTGTGTGTGCTAGTCTGCATGTACGTGTGCATGTGTGTAACACTGGAGATCCAGCCAGGGCCTTCATCCTGAGCTACATCCCCAGTCCATTTTGTTCTGGGACAGGGTCTCTGTGGGTCACTAAGGTACCAAGCTGGCTCTGAGTAGTTTTCCTTCTGCCTCAAACTCCCAGAGTGCTGGGATTACCCGTCTGCCCCACAGACCTTGGCTGCTATATGATTTGAATTTAATATAAATTTGAGATGAATCAATAATAAATAGTAGTAGAAAAAAGTAAAATTGAAAGATGAGAGCATCTAAGAATGAAGAGGATTAGAGATTTTTTCATCTTAAAAATGAGGCTAAATATTGGCCCAATGGAAACCTACGAAGCATGAATATGGTGAGGAAATGTCATAGGCATATTCACTAAATTTCCTAATGCTAAGACTGAAGATACCTCTTAGTACTTGTTTTTAAAAATGAGACCATGTATACGTGAACTATTTACAGCAACAATAAACACATGGCACAGTATTCCAGTGCTTCCTATAGCTAATCCAAAAAACCCAAGGATTTCAGAAAATCAGATCTCAGTGGGACCAAAGTAATTCTTCATTTTGCCAGCTGCCACCACTGTCATGTTACCTTGAACAGAATTGGCAGTTACATGTGATGGTGACCGAGTTTGAGACATGAAGGATTTGGCAAGTTACTCATATACTCTTCCAAAATCACCACTCTAAGAGGCACTTACCTATGACAGAGAGATACATCAAAATAAAACACTCAGTAATAAAAAAAACTATATTATTTTGCAATAAAAAATCCTGCCAGTGGATATTAAAGCTGAAACAATAGGATTTAGGCTATTTCATGCAGGTTATTATAAAGCACAGTGAAAATATTTATTTAAAGAGATTAAGTGTAAGAAGAAAAATAAAGAGGAACTGAATAAAAAATACCTAATATTGTCAACAATGATCAGAGTATGAGGAGAAGTTGATGCTCTTAGTGTCCTTCGTAGGCACAAGGGGTTAGAGACACAGATGTCCCTTTCCTGTTGACATCATCATTGGAACAAAATTGGTTCACATGTGGCTGAGAAAATGAGCTATGAGGATAAAAGTTTATACTGAGACAACTTAAATAATGCACAATGAAAACAAAGGAAACTTTTGTAATACCAGAAATTAGTAATGGGGAATTGAACCTAGGGCCTTGCGTATGCTAGGCAAGCGCTCTAAACACTGAGCTACCCACTCCCAGCCCCTAATAAACTAGAAAATTATAAATGAAAATACTTTATTAAATAATTCTACTTCTGAAGAGAAAAATGGACTATAGTTATTAAATACTAGAAAATAATGAGTATAAATTATTAAAGATGTGAAGTAGTAAAACTATACTCAGAGTCAAATTCATAGGTTCAGCAAGATTGGATGGCTCGCTTTCTTTTCTTTTCTTTTCTTTTCTTTCCTTTTCTTTCCTTTTCTGTCTGGTACTAGGGATTGAGCCCAGGGCTTTCATAAGGAACAGCATGCCTGGACTACCTTTTTTCTTTTTTTGACACAGGGTCTTGCAAAGTTGCTAAATTTCTTAGCTAAACTTGAGACTCTCCTGCCTCAGCATCTTGGAGGGCTGGAATGCCAGGCCTATATCATCAGGTTCAGCCTCAATTATTTTAAATTAAATAATATAACAAGATAAATCTGTAGATATGCAGTTTTGAAGCTAGAATTTTTTTTAAATGAGTTCTTGGGCAAACACGTTTTGGAAATGCTGCATCCAGGAACTCCCCTTGAAGACTCAACAATTTAATCACTTGAAACAGTAAACACTTTTATTAGTAGTGAGAACCTCATTTAACTTGATTTTCTTTTTCCTCACTTATATGATTTTAACTATTTTCCCTTATTTTATTGCATTCTATCAGTGTTCACCAGAATCTATTTTGGGAAATAATTCTTTTCACAGTCTAATCATGTAAAAGGAATATCACATAAGGATCAGAAGCAAACACTATAGCTGTTAAGGTATTAAAAAATGTCATTCCATGAAATAAGATGAAGAAGCGTGTCTTAGAACTTGATTCACGTGCATTTGAAAATTTTGGCTGTTTATCAAAGAGAGCAGACAGCACTCAATTGATAATGAAAAGATCAAACTTGAATATAAAACATTCCCCACCAAAAAAAGGAAAAGGAAAAACAGATTGTCTCAACTTCTTTCTTTCAAAGCGAATCCAACTCAGATGCCAAAATTTAGCAAAAGAAGAAGAAAAAGGAAAGACAATTCAAGATCAAACAGTCAATCTTATCTGAGCATGGATTCTGGAATTTAAATAACAGAACCATTTTTCAAAGGAAAACACTGGTGCTGGAATATTAATAGAATTTTACCAAAAAGAATTCTTAGCATTAAGTGTTGGAAATACTAATTAGAGAACATTTTACTGTAACATAAAATAACTGATAATTTAAAAATACTAAAATGCACCATGATCTGTGGTGGAGGATTTAATTAGTATGCAAATACACTCAACTGTGAAGGTTTTTTGGATGGAAACTGCAGGATTTCCAATCAAGGGGTTATGAGTTTTGAAATGCTGTACAAGAGGCATTACCATTAATGACATGGCTGAGAAAAGAGCACCCACAAATATCAGTTAAAAAATACTTATTATGGAAGTTTAATTAGGGAAAAAGTGTAAAGATACAGAAAAGTACAACTATCTCAGGGACTCAAGACTTCCTTATTTTAAAATATATGTCCATAAGCATTGGGCCTGGTTACTGACATCAAGAGAAATCAATATCTTTTTCATAATTATTACTGTTATTAACATGACATATATGTGTATACATTCACACACACACACACACACACACACACACACACACACACACACACACACATGGCTGGAACTCACAACACATGGAATGAACTGAGAAACTGTAGGAAACAAGAAAGTTCAAATTGTACAATTATATAATGAATAATGAATTTATATAGTGAATACATGGAGAATTTCAACAGATCATAAATATCCAGCTCAAATAGAAAAAAATATCATTCACACTAGGAACAAAATAGCCCAACTTTGAATAAAGTTAGTAATAAATATTCAGAAACTATCAGAATAAAACTTCAAGATTTTTTTATTAAAGAATGTGAAAGAGAATTGAAAAAATATATAATACTATTCAATGTTTTATAGATTTCAATTGTCTCCAGATTAAAACATACACTGATTTTACCAGTTAATATCACACTGGAATGAATTTTCAAAGTTTAGAAGAGTTAATTTTGTTGCAGAAAATAACTATCAGAAATGAAAAATAAAATTAGGATGATAGCTTTTAGCTGATAGATGTATTTGGAAGTTATCTGTAGGGAAGTACTGCTCCTCCCATGAGAGAGACAGACAGACAGAGAGAGAGAGAGAGAGAGAGAGAGAGACAGAGACAGAGACAGAGACAGAGACAGAGACAAACAGAGACCGACAAGACAGAATAGGTGAACTTTCTAATACTTACGATATATCTGAGGTCACAAAAATATTTTTCCCTAAAATACAGGGAGACAAGTACACCAAGAAAGATGTAGCAACTAAAATCTGCTTATCTGGAGGAGAAGACACTGAAGGAGCCACAAACCAGTATGCGTAGCTAAACGGTAATTTTGGCTGATTGCTGGGAACTCTAGGTGGACCAACTACAATAGAAACTATTGGGGTGGGATGGGGAGGTTGTGGTCTGGAGAGGGCCAGCCATAAGTGTTCAATGGATTATTTTCTCCTCTAAATTCCTCACTAAGTTCTTCTGTTGAGGATCTAATAAGATCCACCCCACGCCCTTGTAGGACAAGGAAAGACTTAATATTGTGAAATATATCTACGGTTTTCTCCATCACAAATGCCTGCTCTCAAGGAAAAGGACTTTGCCCAAGCTAAGTTTTATGAAGTTGTCTCAGCTGGGAGAAAGGCCTTTGGATGCCCTCCTGGCCAGTAGAGAACAAGGTTGCAAGTAAATCAATTGGAAACAGAAAGTGGTGCAGCCAGAAGAAGGAATAAAGGGCAGGTGGAATATCATACCTCTGGAGGAAGGACTTGGTATTTTCAAGACGCTAGCCCAGAGGCCTGGACGGGCCAAGAATTGAGAATTAATTATAAGATTACACAATGCTCACTCTCTCCAACACTTGGGCACCATTTTATTCAAGGCCATAGCTGGGGAGGCTACCCTGAGGCCAGCGTGTCTCCGCCCACTGCCATCCCTTGCAGCAGACTCAGGCCAAGCCAGGTGTTCCAGCCCTCCGCCGGCACCAGCTCTTCCAGCAGGTGTAGGCCAGGGCCTCCAAGCCCACGGTCTTCACTCAGTGCTGCAGACTAAGTACTGTTCTCAGTATTTTTCTGAACTGCCTCTATTTCTGTTCTGTTTCCCACTTGATCCTCTTATAGTCTACAACGCTAACCTGTCACCACTTCACCCATGTGGCTCCAAGGTACAACTGCACCCCTGGTAATACTGTCATGCCTGGGAATTTATGGAGAAGCCACTTGCAGAGTTTTGTGAAAGCAAAAGGAATATTTGAGAATCTATCTGCTTTTTAACTCAAACAAACGCATCTGTATTGGGTTGGGCATAGGGTTCTCAAAATTGAAGTGTAAGTGCTCTTGGACGGTACAAAAAGTCACACAACAGCATTGACATAAAGTCACGTAAGAGCATTAGAACAGCCAGTTACAAAGATATTACTAATGCACATATTAAAATGACAGAAGGTCAGAGGTTAATTTTTCCTGTAGTTGTAATATTGGAATTAAGTTACAAAAGTAATAGAATAACCAAAGTGTTTTCTGAATATGTAAAAAAACGGCGTTCTCAAAATCATGGTCATTAAAGCTACACATCACTCATTTGAGTGTTACAATTTAGCAACTGCAAATAATTTGGGATTGTAGGTCTTACATCTAGTATGCAGGTACATTCCTTGAAATATGTGTGTGTGTGTGTGTGTGTATGTGTGTGTGTGTGTGTGATAATTATATAATATATAATACATAAAATAAATATATACACACGTTTACACACATATATGTATACACACACATATATATACACACACACACATGTATGCCACAAAATTGCTACCATCATAAAAGTTCAAGTCAGGATGGAAGACTGACAATCAGAAGTTGAAATGCATTGTACACTGGGGTGCAGTAGTGCTTAGACAAAATGGAACAGGAAGTGGCAGAATTACTTCCAAGCATTACCAACAGTAATCAATTTTCTTCTATGACTCAGTCCAGAATTCAAAGATCTTTTCTATTTTTGATGAACTTGACAGCTTTTCCCAGATATTATTTTTAGAAACGAATGCATAATGCCATTTAGTAAGCGCAAAGTCCTTGGATAACAAAGAGCCATAGTGAGTCATGTACAAAGTATTTTTTGTTGCAAGGGGTGGGAAGAGAGATTAAATTAATCCCTT
This sequence comes from Ctenodactylus gundi, assembly GCA_004027205.1. Taxonomy (NCBI): domain Eukaryota; kingdom Metazoa; phylum Chordata; class Mammalia; order Rodentia; family Ctenodactylidae; genus Ctenodactylus; species Ctenodactylus gundi. The sequence continues at coordinate 97,134 of PVKB01001214.1, forward strand.
CGAAGTTCCTTTGCTACACTTCAGTTTTTAGTCACTGGAACAAAATGGCTGGGAGGTGACGTGGTGAACCGCGAACTGACTGAGGTGCTGCCTGCCTGCTTTGTCATTTCAGGAGAAAGAGAAAAGACAAGACATCCCGTGTCTTGTTTAGCCAGCAGCACAGTCGCACTTTGAGGCCATTAAGTGACACCAACACTAACTTCCAACCTATTTGTAATCTTCACTAATAATGTCACTCAAATGAAGTAGTTCCTTGTAGAGCAGGAATAATGTAGAAGGCAAAGAGTTTGGTCTTAACTTGATTGAACTGTTCCATGTGGTCCCAATGTGAACTTTTGCAATCATTTATAATATCATAGAAATTCCCATAATCCCACAAGGTACACAAATGATTTAGAAAAATAGAAAAATCAATGCCTATCAAACACATGCTTCTATTTTTAGTCTACCTGACAAATAAGACCAAAAAAGATGGTGAGTCACATTTGTCGTGTGTTTGAGATACACGAAATTTCTAAAGTATACTTAGATTTTCTCTTTATTTCTGAAAAGTGATAGATCTATTAGCCATATGAAAGCACTGCTTTCAGCTTTCTCCAGCCTGCCATTTTATATCCCTTTCTCATTTGGTGACGTGACTAAGCAGAATTGAGTTCTCCTTGTACGGTCTGTTTCTGCCCTTCCTGTATAGTGTAAGTTCTTCATTATACTTGAATTATAACTAAATCCTCTTGGTTGAAACTTCCCTTTAAACCATCCTTTCCATTTCATTCTCACCTCTGTATAAGTGAGACAGCATTTCAAAAATACATTTTTTTTTTTTTACGTGGGGCTTTATAACACTAAAAAAAGAGGCATTTGGTGCTCAGAAGAGCAAACCCATCTATGTCTATTGTCTAGGATTCTTGTCCTACTAGTCCAAATTTTGTGGCCACAATCCTGCACTATGAGCCTGTGTTCCAGTTTGTCCAGCCAGGTCACATGGCTCTCTTTTTTGCTACTTGAATGTGTGCAAGACTGTCTTGCTTGATGGAATACCCTCTCCTCTAATCTGTCCAATCCTACCCATATTCAAAATCTTTGATTTTACTCACCGTTCCATGTGAGCAAAACACAGTAAAGCTGGCACCCACTACAGTTGGTCAGAAGACTGGCCACTGAACCCGGAAAAGAAACTCATGCTACATAAGAAAGAGATACTTCCTAAGGAGAGATGTTTTCCCAAGACCTGATGAGGAGGACAAAAAATCTCTGGGACAATCCTACTTCATGCCATTTGTGTTTGGTGACAGGTGACTATGCATACATTATTTGCCTAGAAATGAGTATACAGTTTTGACTTCAGATATAGGCTCAGATTCAGTTATTTTCAGATAAATGTTCGATTTTGTTCACGAGGCTGTCTCTTGGAGAACTTTGCCTGGTGTTTCTGTTGATATCTAGGTTGTATGGTGTTTGCCATAACTCGAACATGACTCAGGAATCAGTGCGTTGAGCACCAGGATAGTGCTATTTCTGAATGGGTATTCTAGAGATTGAAACACAACACAATAATAATGGCCAAAAAGCAAAAATCAGTACTGATGGGCAGCGTGTTGTTAACTAGGAAAGTTACTTATCATCTAACAACATGAGCTAGCAGGAGAGGATCCACCTCTCTTCTTCCTCTCCCTTGCTTCCTTCTGCCTTTTATGTGCATTTCCACTATATGTTTTATAACCATTACTTTAGATCTGCAAAAGACAACTCATAATATTGTATTATTTCATTATAGTAATATTGTGGCAGTGCACATACATCACACTAATAACATGAGTACTAATAATGTAAAACTAGACTTAAAATTCATGACACAATAGAACAGCTCAGGAACAATTAAAAATAATGACAAGAAATTCTTCCTTCTTTTCCTATGTGCTATTATTTTTGGTAAGCAGACTCCATATTCCCTCACAAACTAGGCGTGCTAAACCCTTAATAGCACCCCCACGGTTTCGCTTCCTACTACATTGCCTTCCCCGACTTCATCACAGTTCAAGCATAATCATCATTTGTCCCAGAAGCGTGAAGTGTCTGAGGCTATTTCTGCTTCCACCACAGTCTCGCTCTTAAATAACTGTTCTAAGTCTGTCAATCTACCCACCAGCTTTCTGCCAGCAGCGCGGCAGCCATATATAAACTCTTCCTATGCTATGTAATCACCAAAAAAAATCAATTCTTTCCCAATAAACTTTACATTGTGCATCTCCATTATTTGTTGGCCGAGATCATATTTCCTGCATTTAGAATACATTTTACCTTTGGGCAATATTTTGTGGAAGATTATCTGAAATGTAGTCATTTGTGATCTGTACATTTTTTTTTTTTTACTTAACAAAATAATGTATGTATCAAGCAGGACTATTTTAATTGCACATACCAGAATGGAAAGGTCACGAGGGGCATGACCTGGAGAAGCCTCTTCTTGCCCCCAGCTCATCCATTTTCTCTCTGCTTCTTGGTGGCTATGGAATGAGCAACTGCCTTCCATCCCGGAGTCATTCCACCATGCCCTTTCTGCCTTAGCACTGGGGGCTCTACACTGACTCCTTTAAAAACTGTGATCTGGAATAAGTCCCTCCCCTCCTTTTAGTTGGGTCAAGTACTTTGTCTCAGCGATGGAGAAGGGGCTGAGTGGTGCGGGTGCTGTGCCCTGGTTGGAGGCACTGTGCCCCTGAGGGAGGGTCCCTAGGGATACGTTTTGTACCAGGCCCCTCCCTCTTTCTATCTCTGCTTTCTGGCAAGCACAAGGTAAATAACTTTGCTCCCCCATAGGCTCCCTGCTGTGATGTCTTGCCTCACCCAGGGCCAGAGACAATGGAGCTTAATGACCATGGCCTGAAGCTTCTGAAACTGTGAGCCCAAAGAACACTGTCCTTCTGCAAGTTGATTTTCTGGGGTATTTTGGCACAGGGGTGAAAAACTGACTAACACACTTGCAAATGACAGCAATTGAAACTCACCACATGAAAGAAGTCGCTAGGCCAGAAGTACTATGATGATTCTATATTTTTATTCTTCCTCTTTAGCGTATGGTTTATGTACACATGTCGGCTATGTGAACCAAGATGGCTGGGCACTGGAGCACTTTAGGCAGCAAAAAGAAAGGAAAGGAGCCTAAGGGGTAAGCCTGCCTTCCACATCTGCCCCTGTGTTAGTCCCATGTGCTTCCTAGGGAGAGGCAAGGGTGGAAATGGATTCTTTTAGTTGCTTGTATTTCTAGTCCTGTTTTTTTAAAAAAAGCTACCAAATAAGCCAATAATAAGTTCTCCCATGATACTTCCAAGATCCTGTTGGTTGAATCCCTTACTACATGTTACAAGAGAAAGATCGTCGCTTTAGGAGTCAGAAGATTTTGCTTTAAGTCTTAGACCTGGCCCCCAAAATCTATGTCACCAGGGGCATGCCACTATCTTTGAATTTCATATCTTTAAAATAGAAATTTCGTTAATAATAATATTTTACAAAAATATGGTGAATTGTATATATGATATGCTACACATACACTTGTAATATAAAGAGTTGATGTTACAGTAGTTATAATCAGGTTACTGACTTCTTTGTGAGTTTAGAAGTATTTGTATTACCTATACAGGAAGAAGTTATTCTGGAATCCTCTGGCCTCTGAAGTTATTTATTCTGCTATGGTAACTGTGGAACTATGTGTTATTGGGAGGTAGGACTAGCTGCAAGGGGCAGATGCTTGGGGTTTGACCTGGAAAGATTATGTCTACTTGTTAAGATTGAGCTGGGGGATCTTCTCAGCAGAGCTGCCAGGTGTTTATTATTGACTTGTGGGACAGGAAGTGAGGGAAAGGCACCCACCTTCCACATATGGTGTGGAGGGCTCGAATGGTAGCTTGAGTTAAGCAAGGGAAGGAAGAAGAAACATTATCGCAGCCTCTTTCTGGTAGGACTCTGGCCTTTCCTCAGTTTCGAGACATCTGCTTGGCACTTGTTTCGCTTGGCTTCTGTCTGCAACGGGGTGTGCAGCTCTCCACCCTCTGTCTCTCCCTGGTGCCTTCAACATTGCTGGCTGTCCCATAAATGGATAATGTGAGACCTTCTGAAACTATGAGCTAAAATGAATCTTTCCTCCCTTAAATTGTGAATGTAGGATATTTTATCCCAGCATCAAAAAAAAAAAAAAAATAACTAAGACATATGCATATTCCAGAGGCAACAGGAAGAAGTGCAAATACTTTCGTTTTTACAAAAATTTTAAAAACTCTTAGGCAGAGTAGAGAGCAATCACAACATCAGATGCCACAGAACAGACACTGGCTGTGCAGCGTGAGGCGCTTGTTCATGAGCTTGAACATGAACTTGCTCCCTTTACAACCCTTTGTAGACTACTCTTAATTAATATGCAGATTTCATGTTTAGCTCCTGTACGAGTGGTGCTTGGGTATATATCAAATGTTATCCCATTTATTTGTTCTTTCTGAAAACCTTGGTTTTATTTCAATATTGTCTCTTTTTCCGTTCAACTGTGCAATAATATTCATTATCATAAAATGGAAGTTTACTAATGTTTATCATCTGATCACCTTTGCTAAATTCTTTCTCTGCCTATTATTTTGTAAATATGACAGCTGGTTAAGCAAAGCACTTTTCTAGAATAATGAATCTACTAGAATGACAAGTTGTCAATTAATAGTTTATTTTTCCAAGTGCTAATTCTGAAAAGAATACTGAAAATTTATATCTTTGTATTCATTCATCTGGTTTAATATATTGAATTGCAGACTTTATTAGAAACAGAAATATATATATATATATATATATATATATATATATATTCAAATGAAAGATGTAATTTTCTTGAAAAATTTCCTTGAACACTTCTCTTTTGAGTTTGCCAAATAGGCATCCATATGTATATTGACTTAAGTGATCTGTTGTATTTCTCTCTTAAATTGCCTCCTGTCACAGATGGAACGCTAATACCTTTAACATATAAAGCATATAAAAATCAATAATGTAAATATCAAGGACCTAAATAGATAAAAGGATGACGAATAGAAGCAGAAGGTCCCTGGCAGGGTTGACAAGTGTTTCAGGAAGGAGAACACAGTCAATTGGATTTCAAATTCTGCTGAGAAGTCAAGAGGGATGAGAAGTGAAAACCACCCATTAGAATGGGAAGCAGAGAGGTCACCGCCCTCTTGGAAGAGAATCTTGGTGGGGCGGTGGGACAAAAGCCAACCGAGACTGCCAAGGACCAAGGGGTGGTTCAAGAGAGATACAGCCTGGGCTGACAGACAGCGCTTCTGAGAGACTGAGAAAGGGATGAGGTCTTTTGAAATATTTGATTTTAGAAAGGCAAAGAAAATACTTAAAATTGTTTGACATCCTCAACTGCAAATGCAGGTGCACCAATTCCTCAAGTTGAGCATAATTACTATGTATTGCAAGCACATACCGATGAAAAGAATAATTTGTGGGGGAAAAAAGGCAATAAGGTAAAACAGAAATTGAGAAAGGAAAAATATTAAGGTAGGCTAAGAGATGTGTAGCAACATTTAAGTCTGCAGTGGCGCTGGTAATGAATGAAGTACAACCAGCTCTGTGGAAGCTCTGCTCAATAAGGACACAATCGAAGTGCAAACCTTAAATGCTCCCTCAAACTGTAGGAGAAAAAAGTGGAAAATGGTAAAGAAGAAAATAGCGCAAGTGGGAGACAGGTGCTGGGAATCCGGTGCTCAGATGTTCCCGGAAAGAGTGACTATCCCAATAGCAGTAACAAAGCGAGAACTGAAGATAATTGTGTGGTGCTTAGTACGTTTAGTTATGTATTAGATACATCGCTGTCTGTGTAAGTGACTCGTATGCATCAGGGATAATCAATGTAGAAAGACTCATATCGAAACATATTTCTAGAAAAAACATTTGAACAAGAAACCTAATAAAGAAGAAACTGCAGGCGTACGGCAAGTATATTCTGCGCGGAAGAACACAAGGCACTTCGGCTCTGTAAAGTGCAGCCAGAGTGGCGGAAGGACATGGGGTGTCTCAAAGACCGCGCTCAGCCAAGATTTCTTTGAATATTTTTGTTAGTGAAAAGACATTCAGAAATACACTAAGGTAAGTAAAAATAGCATTTAACATGGTTTAAATACATCCTTCAAAACTCATGTGCTGGAACCATAATCCTCCTGCCGATGGTGCTGGTAGGGCCCGATGGGAGGTGTTTTGGTCAGGAGTGTCGAACCCTTGTGGATTAACATTGCCATAAAAGTTCTTGTGAAAGTGCACTCTTCGGCTCCTCTGCCGTGTGAGAATAAAGTATCACTCTTCTTCAAAAGACACAGCTCCTGTTCTCTACTAATACCTTGATCTTATACTTCACTACCTGAAAGTATACGGAAAGAAACTCCTGCTCTCACTGAATGACGTCGTCTCGGGGATTTGGTTAAAACAGCGTAAAATGGACTAAGACAGCGTCCGTACATCTTCCGTGAAAATATAGCCTAATCAATAAATAAATGAACCATAAGTGAGCACAGTACTTAAAAATGTGATCTTTAAAAATGAGTATAATTTGCATGTAAAATTGAATACTGACGCCAATAAGCGTACTTGAAAGAATTAAATATATTTGTAAAATTAATTTAATAAAATAACCTGTGGTTCAAATAATATTAACAAACATCAACTATAGCAAAACAAATACTAGAAAGTGAAGAAAGGTCATGAGAAGTGATGCATGCTAAATTTCTAATGCTTTTTTGTGTGTGTTTCTGTGGGGTAGGAAGATAAAAGCTTTAAAAATACATTTCTATCCTTGATTAGGTTAATAAAAAATAAACTTTAAAATGCCTAAAATATACCTTATGAGAGACAGACTTACAACATGAATTATAAAACTTAAAACTTAACCAAAGAAAAAAACATGAACAACATAGCAAAAAACAGAACAATAATTGTAATAAAGCATCAGAACCCCCTCAAATAAGAAAGATAAGATTACAGACGACCCCATTAGAATAATGAATTTTTGAAAATATTCTATGAGTTTTTGATTTAGCAATTTATTAGTTACTTTGTATCTTGGTGACCTGAATAAACACACATCAGAGGTGGAACAAAGGCATAAAGAGCAAATAGATCTTCCATGCAAATTCACCAATATGTTTGCAAAACTTTATGACTCCTCCTAGCAGTGATAGAAAGTTAGAGCGGGATGCACTTGTCCTTCGTGAATGCGTTGGCTCTCTGATTTAAACTAACATGAACTGTAGGCAAAGCAGTATCTCTAAATCCGTTTCCTTGAGATCTCCACGTCAGATACTTTACAATTACATTCTTTAATGTGGCAAGCCTATTTAGAAAAATTCAATTCTTAATATCAAATTATTTGGTTTCAACTTTGTGAGTGGCTAACTTTAGCAACTTTTCTATCTATCTAAACAAACTAGAGGCACAGACAGGCCGGTAGAGAGCCCCAAGGAGTCACTAAAATTTTGAAATTATTAATATTACACTCTCTGATTTGTAGTTGCCATACCTAGGGTGGATGTTTCCGAAAGCAGTATTTATGAGTCAGCAGTGTGTGACGACTATTAGTTGTAAACAAATTGAAAATTTCCAAACAGAGAACGATCTGCTTGCGGTATTTGACCTTGAGAAAGAATTGTACTTGACAACTTGAGCATGTAGATGATGTCACACCCATCCCCAGTGCTGCTCCGTATCTCATCTGGCATTCCTAATTAGCTGAGAATTTGCCAGTCAGATTAAGAAAATATCTTTTGCTTTTTGCTAGCCTTATTTTTCCAACAGCAAGTTTCATGGTGTGTTTTTCGTAATGATTTTCCTTTGGCTTACAAAAGTATACATCGCATCTAAGACACTATAGTCTCCAAGTAGTAATTTGATCTCTACATAACTGATTTCATTTGGAAATTTTGCATGGCTACAGTGGAAAGGATGATCAAATCAGAGGTATGGAAAAAGACAAATAAAAAATTAAAAGGAAAGCAAGTGTGATATTCAATTGTCTTCCTGCTTTTAGAGTTTGTTGTATCAGGCAGCTCACAGAAAGCAGTTCATAGAGAGACAGCTGATTCTGTGGCCTCAATTCTCCTCTGATGATGGCTATTGGCTCTCTTGGAATGGGGCTTACAAAGTAGATCCGTGAGTAAGGCTCCCTTCTTACCTTCTACCCTTCCTTCTTCGTTCTTGCGTTATCCTCAACTAAAACCCCTACTTCCTATTACACATGCACACACGCATGCACATGGTGGAATTAAGAGCAGCTCCACACCAGTGCCTCCATCCATCCCGGTTGGGCCAGGCTTTAACTTCATTAAATTGCTGTCATATGGTAGCTGCTGACACACATCAGGCTTGGGGAGCCTCACCCATCAGGCATTCTCTAAGACTGTTAACAAGAACAGCAACTCTCATTAGGGGTTCCCCAAAAGCAGCTAATTAAGGGACAAAGGTTGCTCAGATTGTGACAGTTACACCTGTAAGGTCCCTGTAGAAACACCCAAATCTCTAACAAGCCTATATGGGGTTGCTTAGTACAAGAAACAAAGAGCTTGTCCGAGAGAGAGAGAGAAAGAGAGAGAGAGAGAGAGAGAGAGAGAGAGAGAGAGAGAAGAAGAAGAAGAGAGAGAGGAAGAGAGAGAGAGAGGCAGAAACTGTCAACCATTTGAAAAGCTTTACGAAAATGATCATCCAATTAGTGGCTATGATCAAATCAGGCATGAACTCTCTCTGGATGGCTCCATAATTTTCCTTCTTGCATGGTGTAATTTCATATAGCTCAAATGAACTCGTGAGAGGTAATTCAGTTCCAAACAGTTTTCTCATCACTGCTAATTATACTAATACATTGAAATGCCTCCTACAAAATGCATGAGCCCTTTAAGCCACCTCATTAATGTGATATAATTTTTGCCAGAATATATATCAAACCTATTATCACCACAGGTTTTTCTTTAGCATTTTTTTTCAAAATGTCTATCAAAAGCATAAAAAGTAGATTTCTTTGGACTGGTTGTCTCATAATTAACTGTTTCTTGAACTACTGTTGTCTATTGTAGTGCTAATGATCTTCAGGATGACAACTCCGGACCCACCAGGTTCCTTTTCCTCTCTGAGTATTGGATTCCTTAAATCTTTTCCCTGTTGTAGCTGATTCTGTAAATGGCAAATGGTGCGTGCAATAATGTGCAAAAATGAGTTATACAAACTGAAAGCAGGGGTGTAAAAAGAAGCATCATCTGAAACTAAAATAAAGACAGATTTTATGGTATTTATGTCAGTTAATTTAACTGCTGGTAGGGGCTTTTGTTGAAACGTGAGTTAGTTCCAGTGTTTAACCTTGCAGTATTAATTTATGCTTTATGGCCTGAGTACTTTATCATTCCCTCCTTGGGAAGACAGTTATCTCATTAGCCAGAATTTAATGAAATGCAAGGATACACTTCTTAATTTCAAAGATTACTATAACACAAATCAGGTGTAAATCTCAGACTGACTGCCCCTTCCCTTGACTGTTTAAAAATAAAGAGAGAGAGAGAGAGAAAGAGCAAGAAGGAGAGAGAGGTTCATTTCGCAATCATATCACAGAAATTCATCTGCTGGGCTACATTTCATTACAGCCATTCTAAAGGCATCTCTCATCTGTAGAAGTTGGTTTAACTTTGCATCTGACAATATTGATGGCCCTTTAGCTCCTATAAAGTTTCCAGGGTTGACAATTCATTATTCATTATCACAATTAAAAAAATAAAATGTCGATAAAACTACCAATTCCCTAGACTCAGTCAGGCATGGACATGAGCTCTTAACCGCATTTTGACTAAACTCAACTTCTTAGCTTTACCCATTAAGTACCGTAATACCCTAACGACTGAACTTTTAAATTTAGCAGACATTCCCACGAAGAAGGTAATTGCACCACAAGATGTACCATTCCTAAATAAATATGTATAAGTTTAAAATTTAAAGTGTATTATCTTCCTGAAGGGACCAGAAATACACAGGTCATGAAGCTGTGTCCAACGCCCTTGTTTAACAGCTCTAAGATCCTGGTTCATCGCCAGCTTACTTCTAATCCTGGCTCAGAGCCCCCTTCAGCGTTGCTGGTTTTGGTTCAGGTTGTCCAGTTGAATGGAACGCCTCTTGTGGTCAGTCGCCTCCTCTGTAGCAAAAATCCTGGACTTAGAATACCAGCTGATTTATCTGTGACAAGTGTACTATGTCTAAACTTGCTCGAAAATATTGCATGGTATTCAGGTTTATTTGGCCAACAAATAAATGAATGTTTGGTGACCGTGTACAACGACTTCTTATTAATTTGAGCATGTCTTTCCTAAATAAGAACAGAATAAAGAGTTTTATACTATTTGAAAGTAGAAGAAGGAGAATCTAGATACTGTTTTCTCTCATCTACAGTGTTAACTGGGGAGACATTACTTTCTGGGATCTACAGTCCGAAACAAGGCACCTAGCTAGCTTTTTCTGTTGTCAGAGTGTGTAAATGTAGGGATGTGTGTGTACAAATCATGGCTTACTGGTAACAATTACTTAAAAATTTCTCACCTTTAAAATGAGACAATTAAAACATAGTAATACCTTTTTAAAAATAAAATTTATATTTCAAGACATCTTAGGCTTACAAAAAGATTAAGAAAGTAGTGAAGAGGATAGTAACATAGTTTCCTTAGTACTGACATCTCACCGTAGCACAGCATGTCATTTATCATTTATTATTATCAACTGAAGTCCATGCTGATTCCCATTGTCTTAGCTGTAGCTTCACACTTTTTGCTTATTCGTCTCGCTCGTCATGTCTCCTCGGGTCCCTCTGGACCGTGGCAGGTCCTCAGACTTTGTTTTTTATTACATTGACTGTTTTGTAGTATCCTGATCAGGTATTTGTTGTCCTACTGTGGAAATGTGTGTGCTGATTGTGGGTTAGGGGAAGGAAGAACACAGAAGTGAAGCATCATTTTTATCCTACCAAGAGTGCATAGTATGAACATGAAATGTCACCGCTGGTGTTAATGTTGACCGCTTGACTGAGATGCTCCTACCAGTTTTGACAGGATAAGCAGCCAAGCGCCATGCTGGGAAGCACACGCAGCTCAGAGCCCAGAGCCCAGGACACACTGTCACCCTTGACCCACTCTTCGCTTCTCTTTCTCATCTGTCCTAATTCCTGTATTTAGCTGCGGTGATAGCTTGTTCAATTAATACAATTTGACTTTCCTACAAGACGGTGGTTTTTAGGATAAATTAGGCCTTTTTTTTTAAAGGCAGATGCTTATCCAAATACTAGATACACTAGGTTAAAGAAAGTCTTTCTTTGTAAGCACCCAAAGGGATCGATCCTGAATTCTAGAGCAATGCTCTAGTATGATGTGAGAGGCCACCTGCTCTAAAATAGCTGTCACTTTGTCACCTTAAATGTATGGAATGGCTAGTATTTAAAAAAAACAAGAACAAGAAGAGAAGATAAATATTCACAAGACAATAAACTGCAAGTCTTCTACTATGTTAAGGAGGATGTAAGATGGTGAAGCTACTACTGAAAACACCATGGAGTCTTCCAAAATGTTAAAAATGAAGCTATCATATGATCGAGCCATCACATGTCTGAATACATGCCTAATAGAACTGAAATAAAATACCAAAGACATGTAGACTGTAGCATTAGTCGCAATGACCATGACATGAAAGCAACCTAAATGTCTATCAACAAATGAACTAAAAAAGACAGTCATGTGATGGTATATTATTCAGCCTTAAAAAATAACCTTCTACGTGTGGCTACATGGGGATGAAGATAGAAGATATTATATTAAATGAAATAAGCTAGCCATCAAAAAACAAAGACAGTACGATTGTCCTTACGTTTGAAGTATCTAAAATTATCAAATCCATAAGCAGAGAATACAATGGTGGTTGCTAGGAGCTGGGGCGTGGGGAAATGGGAGAATTGTTCATGAGCATAAAACGTTAATTAGCAAGGATGAATCATCTCTAGCTACCCACTGTGCAACGTCTCTTGGAGTTAACTTTATGTTATACAACTCCAAATATATCAAGAAGACAGATCTCAAATTGTCATCTTAACACAAAACCCATGAAACAGCAAAGGAACTTCTTGAAGGAGATGGTTGTATTTAGGATATTGTGTGTGGATTCACTGGCATGTGCGTACGTTCAAATGAATAAACCATATAGAACAAATACAAGCAATATTTTATATCACTGTATCTCAACCAAACCTTAAAAACAAAAGCAGGTATCCCTCATTAGTTATCCCGTGAGCAGCTATCTCCTGGTCATCTTACCAGCTTCTCTAATGTTCAAGAAATACAGTCTATTAGGGAAAAGTACCAAGGAATCTAAATTCCTGTGTTCTTTTCTTAGTTCCTTGGATATATTTCTACCTGGCTTCAGTGAAGTGTCCATGTCTCATCCTGAGCCTTATCGTTTATTTCTCCAAGTAGATTTGAGGAGCTTCCATGAGCTGGCCTTTACTTCCTGAGCCTGCTCTCGTACCGTCAAAGGCTTGCCCGCTCTGACCGGTCCTTTTGTGACCGTCACCACACATGCCATCACCTGCGTATGTCGTCTATTTGCTCATCAAATCACATGTTTTATTGACAGAGGAGCTAACACTGCCTGTGACGTGTCGTCATGCCTGGCTCCTAACTGAAATATGATAATGCTGAGGTAAGCTTGGAATGGATAAAAGGATTAATTTTATGGAGAAAGGGTGATTTCGTATATATTTTTTCATTTAATTTCTAAGAGCTGTACAGTGGTCAAGCAAGTTCCTGAGGTTAGATGACTTGGCCAAAGACGTACTAGCCTCCTTAATGCCAGAATTTGGTATTATCTCTTTCATTTTTGCACTCAGTGTTGGAAAAAGATAGTCCCAAGTAAGAGACTGGGCAATGTGGTAATATCTACTTCTTAGGGGTGAGGGAATATATTAATAGATTTTGGGTGCAGTTGGGAAAGAAAAATTACTGTGAAAAGTATAATATTCTAAACTGAGTGTTACAAAGGCATTATTGATTTTCTGAGAACTAAGTATATTTAAAGAAAAAGAATCCCCAGCCAGCCTTTACATATGCTTACTGTAAGTAAAGTCTTTTGAAAACTGGTGTGGCTGGTAAGCCAGAAGCCAAACTGAGTATAATGCAACTTCCTGTGGGCATGCTGCTTCCATGGGCTTGTAGCCCAAGAGTAGCTGGCTTTGAATTCTAGGAATTTGGTAACAAAGCAATAGAAAATTGGATAAACCAATTAGATTTATTTTGCTCGGAAGATATTAAAGATTTTTTAAATTTAAGTATTTGGAATAATACATCTCATAAAGCTCATGGTTAATAAATGAACAGGAATGAAAAATAATTCCACATCCTTGAGTCAATGTAGTCCCTTTTGAAAATCTGATGGTTGCCATATTTTCTTCAGAGGCAGGTACTCTGCATAGATACCTAAGGCTAGAGGGTCCCCGACCTTAGTGGGGTCTATCCTGGGCCCACAGTATGAGGAGGGTCTGGTCTTTAGATCACATGAAGGGTAATGTTGCCGGAGAGCCTTGCAGTGTAGACATAACTGTTGTTTCCCCCATTTGTTATTTGCGTCCCCCCTTTTTTCTGCTATGTTTTGATATGTCAAGGTTCACAATACAAATATCTGTTTTTTCATGGAAGTTAATACTCAAGCATTTTGGTCACACTTTCGAGTTTATTACATTTTCTGGTTAAATAAGGTCCAGGAATTCATTTTTGAAGGGTTTCTTTAAAATTAGCAGTTTGTCATTTGCTATTCTTTTATTTAGTATGTGCATTTTGGAATCAATTTAAGGATCAAAATAGAAATGGAAAATGACAGTATTTTTCATTCTTCCTGAATGAAAAATTAGGTAGGCTTGCGTATCCGTAGGTCATTAATCTGTTGGAAGTGCAACAGAAATGACAGAGACATTGTTAAAAAATATTTTACAAAGGGATATGAGATATGTTTGATTTCAGACCTAGCTATCGTGGCTTATTAAGAAAAGCTATTTTTGTGGGATTCAATCTGCCATTTATCAATTATAAGAAACGATACTTATGACCCAGTTACCTATGTGCTGTGTTATCTGTATACACCACATTTTAGGAAGCAGATCATTGTTCATCAAAATACATAAAATCCAAAAGGTAATTATAATTGTTTTCCTCCATCAAATACTTTATATTCAAGCAGTGGGTTGTATGAGTGTGCCAAATAGTTAGAAAAGCTCTTGGGTTTTTTTATGTTTTGGAAAATATTTATGTAGCTGAGTCACTCTTCTTTTTATCACTTTGCTTTATCTTGGATATTTCCAGTTCTAAGTATTTTATCCAGATGATATTCCATAACTTCACACGGTTCATTTTGAACTGAGATGTCAATGTTCAGACAGAGAGTCAATGTTGCAGGAAGGTGGTACCTTTCACCGGGAGCCGAAAGACTTCCCCATCAAGGTCCCAACTCGGAACTAATTCTGCCTACATGATGTGACCAGTAGGTCTAAAAGATCTGCCTCTCCATAAACAACATAGAGGTTATTTCATATCGTCTCACCTTTAGCTGCACTAAGTTTAAAATATTGATTTATTTGGTTGGGCTACTTGACAACCACAGACTGAGCTGACCATAAAACTATGTTTAGAGCTAATTCTTCAAAGGGTCAAAGGGTAACAATTTATCCACTTAGTCTTGTAGAAATTAATTTTTCGATTTGACTACGCGTAGCATCATTAATGAAGAAAAGCTGCAAGAGAAAACAGACCATTTTCAGGAATGTGATTCAGAACATTAGCACCTTAATTTACATAAAATTAGTTACATACTGCTGCAGTAATTTAATTTGTTTGACCAGTACGTTGCAACTGTGAAAAATAGATTCAGAAAGGCCCGACAGGAGTTCTATGTATTTTCTCCAAATGACTAGTTTCAGAATAATATGAAACAGAGAGAATTAATTATAAAACAATTCAGAATGCCATAGCTTTGAAATGCAGGAATTAGAAATGCATTCTTCTATTTTCCTTATTCTTCACAAAAACCTCATAAAATGCCTTCATCGAACCTGAAATAACTTCTGCATTTGCTCCAGTTTTCATTAGAGTTGTAGAAACGGAAACAGAAAAAAAATCCCTAACACTGTGTGATATACGTTGTCACCAGCTATAAACCTGAATCAATCTAAGTTTATTAGAAATAAGATTACTAAGTGTGTCCTGTACGAGTAGCTGAGGCCAAAATGAATACTCTAATCTTACACATTGTTAAGCTGTTAACCCAAAACTTAATCACCCTACCTTGTCCCTGAAGCCAAGTACATTTAATTTGGACTTTGAATAATTTTGATTGTCCTTTAAAATTGATCATGTACAAACATAAACAAAAGAGTTTTGTCTATCTTCGTATTTTCTTTAGAACAGAAAAAAATTCCTTGCAATGTCAAATACATTGTTCATTAAAACGCTTTTATAATTCTAAATTTTTCTCTTACTGTTACAATTACAACTGTACTTGGCGCTTTCCTCTACATAATATACCATAAATAAGTCTCGCTTTTGTTTTTGCAGATAGGATTTTTCTTAAATCAAGGCTTATATTAAGAAACTAAAGGCAGTTGTAATTAAAAAGTTGCCATTCTTTCGTTTCTGCCACAGCTGTGAGTTTGACTATAGCTTGTTTTGTTCCCTCTCTGCTCAATAAATTTTATGTAACTGGAAAAATTTATTCCCTTTGTGTATCAAAAGCTTAGTCTGCAAACACTGATGTGGTCACAGATACCCTGGGCTGATACAGGGTGTCTTGTCCAAAATTTTTGTATTAAAATTATTTAAAAAGTAGTTCTTGAATTGACCAACTGCATTCATTTTTAAGTTTTAGAGAATTCTTAGATTATTATTGATACCACCCCTACCGGGTAGCTCATGAGTCACTTTCAATGTAGGAAAGACCATTTTTCATTGTCATTCACCTGCTTCTGTAGATGGTGAAGGTTAAAAGGTTACCTGAAAAAATGGCGAATTCTCTTTCTTTTCCAGTGTAGCCATTCTTTCGCACCTGCGAGGCATTGGCTCCAGAAGCCCTGTGGATGCCAACATGAAGGGCTCTCGTGTAAATATGCATAGCGCTGCATAATGCCCAGGCACATTCTCCTGTACTTCTTAAATAATATCCCAATTACTTACAATATCTAAGTGATGTAAATTGTGCACAAGTAGCATTATGGTGCATTTTTTAGGAATATAAAGAAAAGTGTACATGTTGAGTGGTGATGTAATCTTTTCCCCTGAATATTTTGGATGCGCACTAGGGCCAATTGATGGGTGCAGAACCAGGCTTGTGGAAGAACAACCATTTTTTGTTAAATTCTAATTGAATCTCTCTTATCAAATAATATCTGCAAAGTAATCCTTGAGTCCTCCTGTCATGCAGATTTCCTTCCCTATTGACTTTCCAAAGTAGAATGCAATCTAGTGGAGGGGTTGGGAATTAGGGATCTTGGACTTGGTCTCGATTTGATTCTTCTCTAGCTCAGCGACCTCGGGTGAATTCACTAATCATGGTTGAGTCTTGATTTTCTCATGGATGAAATGAGGGATTTAGATTTGATGGCATGTAGAATCTCTTCTCGTTCACTGAAATCAGAGTTTGACATAGTACTTTTTGCTAATTTGCTCGGTGCATCTATTTTTATAAGGATAATGGTTGGATATAGACAAAAATATGGATGTTATTGAGATGCAAGAGTAGTATCATTTAAAATGGAGAATTCCAGAAAGTCACTTGCTTGTATGGTGAAGGAGAGGAATTGAGTAGCAGATGAACACAGAGACAAACTATCAGTTGACTTCGCCCCATTTTTCCATTAATTCTAGATGTAAATTGTCTTCCAAATGGAATATCAAACAAGAAGAAGGCTGCAGAAAAGCAGATAACTCAATAACAAGAGCCACTTTATGTAGACTACCTTTCATCTGTAAACTCGTTCCAAGAACATATCATACTGCTAGACGAATCAGACATGAGTCTTTTGAATGTGGCTGCGTATTATCATGTCCCTCACTAAAAAAAAAAAAAAAAGAGTATTATAATTACAAAATGTTGGCTATCTGAAATGGACATAATGTCTTGTCCTGTCGATATATTCATACACGTGCTTTGTTTTTACTATTTAAATGCTTCCTTTCCAGATAGAGTGTATTCCCCACAATTAAGTTTGCTTCAAAAGAAACCAAATTTAAAAGGGATCAAAATCGATGAAGATAATTTAAAAAGTAGAAAATGGTTTCCACAAATCAGCTCTTTGGTCTGGTCTGCAACATTTCCCAGGCCCTGGCAAGCTTCCTAATCTAGACATTTGTCAGAGTGTAGGTCAAATGATTTGCTGAATCTAACTTTTATTGATCAGATGCTGTTTTAAGAGAGCATGCGCTGAACATTACTGGTAAAATGATAGGCTTTCTTTGAATAATACATGGTTTCTAGTCTGAGGTGAATGATGTTATGCACGCGCACGCGTGCGGGCACGCACACACACACACGTGCGCACACCCTGTCAAACCTATAATGGAGTAGACAACTGAATAAAAGAGCAAAATTCCTTTGCAGCAGAAGATAGCAACATGGAGAAACTGAACTGTTAAATCAAACCCGTGAAATTCATTTTCTTTGTACACCATTAAAATATATTCCATAAAATAGCAAAGCAATTCAATAAAGGAACAAGCTCTGAAAAGAGTAATTTGTGTGCAGCAAGGTTATACATTTAACAGAGTTCTTCTATAGTTTTGATCACATTGAGAATTCTATTGCTTTTTGTTAAATTTTCTCAGATTTTTTCAAACTTTTCATCATTTTCATGAAATATATGAACCTTTTAATATATAGGTAATTTATTCAGTGTCTACACCTAAGTGCTCTGTGGGCATAATTTTTCTACGAATTTTTCTTCTCTAACTGCTTCCACTTTGTTTTGAATAGATTACTCATTGTTAACAAACTGATAGTTCGTTCTTGGGCTCTTTTCAATATTCCAAACAGCTGCATAGTAACTTTTCAGGCAGCAAAGCTTCTGTGACTCATCTGAAAGCAATTTTCAGCATACTTTTATTGTTAATTGTGTATCTACTAAATAAGAACATGATTTCTTACAGCATGACCCTGTGAACATGAGCATGAAGCTACTTACGCTTTAGTATTGCTGTTTTTCCAGAAGATGCTTAAGGAAATAATGGTAAGTAAATACGAATAAAGAGAGATGTGTGAATTTTCAAAGTAAAACAGAGTTTCAACAGGCTCTGAAGGCACTAGCAAATTTATTTTTCAATACCACTTTCTATATCTATTAATAATGCCAATTACAAAAATTTACTTCAGTTGGAGAATATTTCATTCTTATAAATGCATAATTATGCTTAATGCAGTATTAGAAAAAGATTTTATCTCAATCTAAACTGCAGTAGATGTTTTTCTCCCTGAATATGATTATTTGATATAGAAACGTTATGTAGGGTTGGAGTGCTTGAAACAGAAAAAAAGATTTCTAGAAATATTTGAAACTATTTTATTTTTAAAAATTGACTATCTTATTCATACTTAATTGGTAAAAATAATGGACTACTAAAATATAATGTAAGGATAGAATACTCATAACAGAAAAGAAGTGGTTTCTTTTATAACAGTGCTGATTTGGTTGAAGACCACATGAGGAAAGAGACACACTTTGCAGAATTCTTTTTTTCCTTTTTTAAAGAGGAATGATATTGGACTGTTTCCAATTAAATTGAAATGTGGCATGAAAGTTATCAATCAAATGTAATTATTTTGTGCAAAACAATATCACACGCAAAATTAACATGTGCAGCAGAGAAAAAGTGTCAGAACACATCAGTTATTCCCGGGACAGCTCATGTCTTCCTGAAGCAGTGCAATTCTGGCAGCACTGCGCTGGGCTCCTGGCTTCTCTCTCACTCTGGTCAGTCCTCCTCAGGCTTGTTTTGCCTCCCTGGCTTCTCGTGAGTGCCTTCCAGTACAGGACGCAGGAGTGGATTCAGCACAACCCTTCCTTCGTGGAACCACAGGAAACCTTTCCAGAATCTCACTTAGGCAGCACAAGCTGGAGGTGCTCTAAGGGTACGACCTTGGCAGACGGAGACGCAGAAGAAGCGTGAATAAGTAGTTTCCTATACCTGGCGCCCTCATCCTGTTCGGCCTCCCATGCCCAGTGTGTGGTAGGATTCTGGCTGCTGCAGCTCACCCCGCGGCACGCATGGGAGGGCCAGGTTTCCCCTGGCATCCCGATAACACAAATCTGCCTCTTCCTTTGTTCCTTACAGGCCTCTTATCCCTGCACAATAGGGAGAAAAGTAGAGCGTATGAGTTCCCATATCTCAGGACAGTAACATGCAGGGCAAACTAAACAGTCAAAGTGGAGGTGGCAAGTATACGGCCCCCAGCACACACAAGAAGGGATCGTGGCTTTCCTGCTGCTGCTGCACGAAAGGACTCAGATGTCTTCACATCAATATTCCAAGAAGTTGCTTCCAAGTGATTTCAGGTGGCTCACAAAGCAAACGGCATTTTCATCCCTGATCCTGCTTCTTGCATTCATGTCTTCTATTTATCAGAGGCTTATGATGACAAAGATGAATACAGATGACACAGAGCACTGCAAATTACCAGAAGCAACCGAAGCTTCCCGAGGAGATCTTCCTGGGTAGCTTCCCAATCGAGCTGTGGCAAGCACAGGAAATCCTACCACGCAATCCTTCCATGGAAATTCTTACAAGTCAATGATCTAAACAATGGTCATCCCCCTCCTAATGTGCTCTTAGGTGTGATGCCCTCCTCTAGAATGCCAGGGTCAGCATCGCAGTCCCCAGCTACTGCTCCTCCTGTCCATTTTCCTCACCAGATTCTAGCACCTTCCAGTTAGACTCCAGGGGCGGCCATTTTGTGATCCACATTCTTGTATCCCTTTGGCACAGTGGAGTTCTTAGAGTAGAACTTGGTTGAATAATGTGGTCTCGTGGGACTTCACATGCCACCCGATCTCCTATGGTCACCATACTTTGATGGGAAAGGAATGACCCCCCGGTTGACACAGCCCCCGATGTCAGATTGATTTTGTCACTTGCCTCCCAGCCTACTCCCAGCCCCAACTGTCTTGACTCTGGCTACTCTGGACTTACTATGTTTACACTCCATGTTTAGCTACTTCCCAAGGCGGTTCTGTCACTCCTTACCTGTGGCAATTTCACTGCAGAGAGACTCAGCTTCACATTCACCACCCCACGCCCCCACTGCCCTCCCGTGGCCTTCCATGGAAGTCTCAGTCCTGATTTGGTTTTTCCAGTGACCCTTCAAGTAATTCTTTCTAATACTGTTCTTGTTCTGTACACTTCCCATTATTCAACTATTTGTGTAATGTCTATTTCCCTGGCTTAGATTTTGTGCCACATAACTTGAGGAATATTTCATTTCTACCACTGTGTCTCCAGTACTTATTTCAGGGCTAAATGTTTAATAGGTATTCATTAAATTCTGTTGACAAATTGGCTAGTTAAAGTAAGAAGCATCAATTGAAGCTAAGATATCTGTTCTGTCACTCTTACCTCACCATGACAGGCTTCCATGAAAATCTACAAAAGTAACAATACTAAAGATTTCCAACCTAGAGAAATTCTGGTTCTAAATTTCACCATCAGAAGTATGAATTTTTTGTGATTCTTAATCACGAATTTAACGATCAAAATAAGTCTTTACTAAAATTAAACTAATGGAAGTTTGTTCTGTAATAATTTTTATCAGGAGTTAAGTCCTGATAATTAGGCAAATACTAATGGGAAATTTCTCTTACTTACACAATGAGAAGAGTCTTCCATGACTGCAATAGTGATAAGCCTAACTGTGGACGGTGTGAAGGGTGTCGTGGGGGCGGGAGAAGAACAAGATTTCTAAAGCTAGTAGAGGGAGATGCTCAATCTTAGCTCCATTGGTTCCCTGTTATGCGATGCTAGGAAAATTTCTTCAGTACTTCTCAGGCTTAATTTTCTTACCTGTAAAATAGAGTCGAATTATAGTAAACAGCTTTATTAATTCTCCTTGGGGTGTGGTACTAGGGATTGGGGCCATGGCCTGCACACTGAGCTAGCTACCTCCCCAGCCCTAGCTATTTAGTTATCTGTCTGTCTGTCTCTTTATACATACCTAACTATTGGAGACAGAGCTTGTCACTAAGCGGCACAGGCTGGGCTCAATTCTCCCTTGCACTAGCCTCTCAGAGTTCCAGGGTTGCAGGCCTGTGCCACCATCCCCGACTTCATTTCTCTTTTTTACCTGCAAACTAGAGTGATATTTATCTCAATAAACATGTGTTAGTAAACATACGTGCATGTAGGAAAATCTCAGCACATCCTAGCTGCTGCTTCAAGGTCACTACTGTTATGAGTCTATATTTATGTCTACCTGAATATCATGTCCATGATGATGTCTGATACACAGCAGATGCCTCCACTGGTAGGCAGGGCAATGCAGACAGAGCTTTGCAAATATAAATACCCCATGAAAACCCAGTGTGCTTTCTTTAACACACACAATTTCTCCAATAAAACAACCATAATGTGATGTATTCAATGAGATTGCCAGTAATTATTCTTTTTAGTTTTCCTAATTTTGCTCTAAGATCAGTGTTAAAATTGCTTTTCATTTTCATTTAAAAAATCCCACAGTATCAAAACAATGAACTGAGTGTGCTAAATGCAAAACAATATAAGAATAGTCAATAAATCCTCTTCACATTATTTTTAAAATAGAAAAACTGTACATACAATATAGTAAATAAAAACTATGGATGTATTATAAGTCACATCCACTCAAAATGAGAAGGGATAGGAAGATTTAAGCACCACTCACGTAACTGACAAGAGGAGACCAGCTACTTGGTGATTTCCAAAGAATCCCCTATTCCTCGAGCCCCTCTTTTATGACTATAGACGCACCTTGTTTCTGAATTCTCACTTTTTCAAGACTTACTACAGCAACTCGGTAGCACATTGGCTATGACGTCATCAAGGTACTAACAAGGCTTCTGCCCATACAATCAATGTGATACTCCAAAGATATCTAAAAAGTCATAAAAATGTAACGCTATCAAAACTATGACGTTTGTATTTTGATTGTCATTAGTGATGTGCTATAATTCTGTTTTATGTGGTAGAGGCTGCAATGATGCTCATTCTTCTTGGGTCAACAGTGAGTCTGGCGAGGGCAACAAAACTTATATTTTGTAAAGGATGGTGTTCAAGAGCAATGCCATTGATATTGAAACTCGGTTTTCTCATCTGTAAAACGGTGACAATAGCCACCACTCTGAGAGAGCGCATGAGAGGATGCAGGGCAATGATACAAACAATGCGTGTAAGTTACTCACCGTGATGCTTGGGCTATTTTAACACAAAGCAAATATTAACATCACAGTCCTGCGTGGGGAAAGAAGGGCATGTGACACAATTCTGTGGAGTAAACCCGAGTACAATGGTGTTGTAGCAGTTGAAGTGTAGAGTACGGGGGAGGGGCCGCCACTTCCTTCCAAATCCATCTGCGACCTTTTGTGGAAGACAAACGGCTGCAAGGTGATGGGCCGAGTTTGCCCAGCCAGAAAACTAGTGGGTCAGGAAGTTCCAACCCTGATTTAATGTCAAAGATGGGAGGAAAGATACCACATTATAAAAATGTGCCACTGGGTTTGATGCTCGTGAAATGAATAGATTCCCTTGTTGTAGGGTATCCGTGGCTGCCGTTGATTTGAAACTTAGTGACAAGCCAAGATGTTGCTGCAGTCAGATGCTGATCTACAGAGGCAGTGGGGCCAACTTCTGGAGACTGTCTTCCTTCCCCCTATCTGGCAGTAATTTAAGCAGTGTGAAAACCTGTGCAAATGCTCGTTTGGGTCATTATACTCCTGCACGTCATCGATAATGTATTTGTAGCTGGGAACACATTAGCCTTGTTAAATTTATTTATTTTTCACAACTCACTTCTGAAAACGTCCTCACTTCATCAAGGCTGCTCCTTAAATCCAACGTGTTTATCGTATGAAATTTTATTTGTTAAATTTTATTTGCTGTCACGGAAGACAGACATGCATACCGTGTTTTAAAAGATGTCTATTGATGTGAGAACAAAACATCGCGAGTCCTGAGGTGGAGGCTCAGTGGGCAGGGGAAATGTAAATGTCCTCTCCATTTTATCTTCACGTGACAAGATGCATTATGGTCAAAATAGGATCGTCTCTGAACCGCAGCTCTCTAACGTCCTCCAACCTGCATAATAGAAGCCCACGCTTTTAGTTAGGCTTTATTTTTACATTCCTGGGGCAACCATTTTGTTCTAAATGCTCCTAGGTCATTGGAAGCCTCTTCTTTCTTACAACACTCTTTTATACATGGTTATTTCCGATGCATTAAAGCCAATTATAATTACCTTGGCTATATAAAACAACACCTACTTATGCAGGAAGAACGTGATATACAGGGTACAACATATACTAGTGTCAAAAGCAAGTTATTTTCATCAGACAATTATAGTTGTCTTTGACATCAGGCCTCCATTTCCCACCAATTAGTACAAACTGCAGGGTGCAATTCTAGAATTCTGCAGCGCTAGCAGCTAGTGGGACAAAGTGGAATTTAGGGCATTTAAATACTGTAAAGACCAATAAATATTCTGCTTTAACTTCCACGGTTCAAATCAATAGTCTGGGTTGTCTGCACATCATTTTTCCTCAGCAAGAAAGTGCATATATGGATTTTATTTTTTTGTTGGGATATTAATTCTTCCTGTCAATAAAGTGCTTAATTTTCATTTTAACTCTGTGTCTTTCCTGCGTGCTGTGGAACTGCATGTCAGACCCAATGTGCCACCACTGGTGAGGAGAGAGGAAGAGGCCGGTGAGGAAGGCTCGGGAGAGGGAAATAAAACTATCTTTATGTGTCTCCTGGCTAGTTGTATAATTGCTTGATATTCTTTAAGATTATTCAATGGCTGAAGTAAAAAATAAAAGCAGTGTAGCGCAGCTAAAAGAATGCGGCTCCACATCTTAGGAATTTTATTTATCCTTTGAGAAATGGCTAGATACAAATGTATGTGGGGACATGATACCAGGATAAGAAATGAGAAGTAGGTGTGTGGATAAGTTATCTTTTTTACCTACTTGGCTCCTACAGGCATAGCTGATTCAGCTTTACTTGTGGGAGTGATGACTTGGTAGGCCATTTTTAAGAGGATTACAATAAGGTTTGTGTTCCATCTGTTTTCATCTCAGCGAAGACACAGCAGCTAGCGATTCAGGAGGGAGCCGAATCTCAGCCTTCAAGTCACTCACCTTCTACTGTGGACAATTAGCTCCACTTAAGTCACTTAGACTGACGTATTTTCCTAGATTTATAAGTTTCTAGTATTATATAGTCAATGATATTACTTTAAATATCAGAGTTCAAGTATTGCCCTTTTAGTAAAATCACATGGGACTTTCTTTTCTTTCTTTCTTTCTTCTTCTTTTTTTTTTTTGTACTGAGGATGGAATCCAGGGGGGATTTTTAAAAAAGTTTTGATTTTTGAGACGGGGTTTTGATAAGTTACTAAGTTTTTCAAGCTGGGCTCGGATTTGTAATCTGTTTGCCTCTGCAGCCCAGAGCTCAGGGATTACAAGCCTGTGTCACTGCCTGGCCTCCCGTGAGCCACGGGTAAAGAAGCTTACAAATGAAAAGAGTCACATCGTATGCCCTTTCACCTTGGATCTGATCTCCCTCCTCAAACACCAAGAGCACCGAGCTATTCAGAAGCGTCCTTACATAGTAAGTGCAATGTTTAACAAAGCCCAGCCCAGTGTGAAGGATGGTGGCCATGCGAGGTAGTGTGGGGGTACACAGTCCATGTGAGGGGCCAGGTCAATGCTGCAGACCCGCCCCGTGAGCAGGAGACCCACTGACTCGGGGTGCACATCTCCCCTCCAAACATAAGATGCTCACACATCTGAACACTTTGCTCTTGCTCCTCAAGGGAGCGCACAGGTACCCTTGGGAGGAAGGTTACAGGACTAGAGCATCAGGCATGCATTAAGAAGGAGACAGGGAGAGATGCAGAGGGCCACTGATGGGTTTCGCATATTTCTTCCTTTATCAGGGTTTGTTGAGGACCCGCCATGAGTGTGACAATTTGGAGGTGAATCAGAAATGGGCCTAACCACAAGGATTTGTGGTTTAGAGAAACTGAGACACCATGAAAATTGTAGTACAATAAAACGTGTGATTGGTGCCACAGCAGAACCAGTTCAGGGGTGTCAGAAGAGAAGACCACATGTAAACGGGGAGCCAGGTAATTAGCTGTCCCACTTGTTGTCTAAGTGGCTTTTGATCTGGGGCCTGTCGCTTCAGTTTCTGGCTACTACCTAGATAAGGGAAAGATAGGTGTTATAAATACGAAGTATTTCATCTGAGTAACAGTGAGTCTCTCTGCATTGAAGTGTTAATTTGAGGTAGTGTATTTCCAGACAATGTACCACTTTTAGCATCTATAAAACTCACCCACCAAAGCGCAATGTAGCTACAACTGCTGGATAGTCCTTCTTACTCATGCATTTTAGACAATGTCAATTCTGACACAAAGTTTCCATCCCCCGATTGGTGACACAAATGTCCATTGCAGACTGGCCTCGTAGGTAAAGGCCTTAAACTCATCTAAGTTCAGCAATCCAAAAGAAATGACTTTTTTTCTAGAGTTTGGAGCAGGAAGTAATTATATCTAAAATTTGTTGTTACTATGAACAAACATAGTAAACATGAACAAAATATGGTAAATTATTTAAATGAAAAATCACGACCATAAAAGATCCATTGCCATTAATCCCCCTCAGAATCCTCCCCTTTACTCCAAGCATACTTGTTCCCACCATTCTGGCCTTTTCCCGAAGCAGTTCTGGAACTCGGCCTTCGTGAGTGTCTGTAGTTGTACCATCATGGCTGCCTTGGTGTCCTGAATTGGTGTCTTGGTGACCTTTCATGGTCATTTTGACTTTGGAGAAGAGACAAAAGTCTCCTGGTGCCAGATGTAGTGAATAGAGCGCCTGAGAACCTGCTGTGATGGTTTCCTGAGCCTGCCTTTCTGTTGGATGGCACTTGGCAGTGGCCTTCCCCCTAGTTTTGATAATACCTAATGAAGAAACTCAAAGAAGGGAACAATGGAAAAAGTAAGAACAATGGGAAAAGTGTGCTTAATGTGAGGGAGGGTGTCACGAGGGGGTTCAAGGCAGTATGTCTTTCACTGAAATTTATTTTTTACAAATTTAACTACACACCCCATTTTTAGATCACCTACATATATACATAGCTCTTTTTTTTTGTCTCTGGAGTATGAGAAGACAAATGCATATGTTGTGTGGTCCGGACTTCACTTGTTGTAATTATGCCCAGTATCATTCACTTGCTCATACCTCCATGAGCAACTAGTAGAAGCATCAGCAAATACAGCTCACAAGTCTGAATGTTGCAAGCTGTCACAGTCAAAAAGACCACCTGCTAAGAGGTCTCATGAGCCCAGCCCTCTGAGGGAGGAGGAAGCAGCGATTTCCGGAGACAAACCACCATCACAGTTTCACTGTCCTGGTAGCTTTTCTAAGTGTCCCTTCTCCGGGAATCCTCTCCTGGAATCTTATCAATGCAGCAACCTTCCGAGTGGCAGGAGTGTATCTTTCCAATGGCGCATGGAGGATAGACGCTCATAACACCCATTAGCATTAATGGGAGTTATCCGTGTAAATCCCCTCACATCGATTAGAGAATAGGCCCCTTTTGATTTTAGAAATCTTTCCTGTGAGGATTTCCCTTGTGTCTAGTATGGGCATATAAATGGCCATTTTATTGTATTAAATATGTATCCCATCCATCATTTTTAATGCTGTGCTGTGATGAAGGCTTCTCAGTTCTGGGATCAGTTCGGAAAATATTTAAACTTGGCAAGCTAAACAACCCTCAGCTGAGAAACCCTAAGGGCCCCATTCAGGGGAACGTTATCTACCATTTATGCTTGGTTTGAAAAAGGAAAAAAAAAACATAACTGAAATTACTCAGGAGAAAAAGTGTGGACAACATTGTTTTTGATTAAATTACAGGCTTTTAATATTCATTAGCAGTGACTTTTCCATTATTCAGCCAAGAAAATTTGTATATAAACCAAGAGAAAAAGATACCGCGGCCTGAAATTCGCCACCAGCTGCTGGTGTTTGGTGACAGCACAGTGTGAAGAGGTCGACTTAGGTGCCAACCCAAGTGGGTCATGTGGCATGGCCTCCGCTAGCCCCCAATCTTGACGCTCGAGCCGACATGAATGGGGAAGAGTAAATGAAATCCCTAGTGTCTCCCGTTGCCGTACAGCGTTGTGACTTTGCAGCTGGGGAGAGGCTGCAGCATATGTCTCTCTGGAGACTGACCGTGGGGCTTGGGCTCCCGCTACCAGGATGGGATGTCAGAACTTAGGTGAGCTGCGTAAGCTCTCATAGCCTCCATTTCATACGTCATTGAGTGGGAAAATAATATGTTAATGCCATGATTGTGCTTAAGATAAAATGGGGTAATAATGTTCCTGAAGCCCCTAGCTCAGACTTCAGCGTGGAGTCGTTCACCACCGGGTGAGACTGCGGGAACAGGATGCACGTGGGAACCATCCCCTGGGGCAGCCACCCTTGCTGACGGACCCTCCTGCCCAGCAAATAGATAATGTCGGGGGCGTATTGCAAGCATT
>PVKB01001214.1:130000-463475 GCA_004027205.1 Ctenodactylus gundi
TCGTGTCACAGAATATGCTGTGTTACGTTATGCTGCATATTACTCATTAGGATTAAAATTAAGAAAGACAGTGTGTACACTTAATTCTGCAATCTTTCACCTGAGCCTCTCAAATGTCTCAGTGTTCTGGAAGCTGCACGCTTCGCTAAGACGTAGTAAATACTCAATCATGTCCATTTTGTACTTGAGAGAATGGAAGCACTTAGAGACGACTGATCAGAATAATGTTTTCAAATGTGTTAATGCAGCTAAGCAATCTTAAATCCCGGGTAGAGACCCACTGGGCACACTGCCTGACAAAGACCTCAGCCGTCAGACTCTGAATCCCAGATGCCCGCAGTGTGGGAATTTAGACCAGCCACCGATTAACACTCTGCCTGAAATCCAGTGCCTCTAAATTCAATGTGGAATGCTTTAAATTTTCGGCGCAACTTCTTTGGTGGAGGAAAGCATGCAAAAAGTTAGGAACCGCTTTCGTGTGCGGGGAATGCAGTAATAATAATAAGCTATCATTATCTTCTATGCCTTAATATTGCATCAAATTAAAATATAACATAAGCCAAAGTGGCTGATTAAAATGCTACTGTACATCACAAATTGAAAGCACACAAGATGACCTGTAAACTAAAATATCTCATGTAATTTGAAACAATGCAAGATTTTAAGTTTTCATATTTTCATCTCTTTCTAAATTTCATATCTGTTAGTTATTTTATCTTCAGATTGTAAGCTGTTGGTACAATGAAGGAGAAGTTGAGTAGTGAAGGAAGAAACAGTTTTTTGATAAATTAAATAAGAAATATATATATATAGAGAGAGAGAGAGAGAGAGAGAGAGAAAGAGAGAGAGAGAGAGAGAGAGAGAGAGAGGAAGGAGATTCTTTTAGGTATGTGAAGCCACGTTAATAACTTGTAATTTTATTTGTGAAAATAAAATTTCTTAGAAACATCTTTTTATGACTCTTCTTTCTAATTTAAAAAAAAATTCAATGAATCAAAGTTTCTTGTGAGGAACTAAAATAAACTCATATGGATGGTTACTGGTAACATAAGGATTTCAAAGATTGTCTTCCAGAAACATGAATGGGAAGAACACTAACAATATCTCACAAAAATTATTATTGTACATGTTGTAGAAATGAGTTCTTGGACACTTGACTTTTATCTCCAAGAGAATTAAAACAAACATAAAGTCAAGCGTGTCTTCACCCCTGGAGCATGCAGATCACAAGGTGGGGAACACTTCTATTTCCCCCAGAATCCCTCTGGTGGATCAGGAAAGGAGAAATGATACCTGACAACACAGACAGCAGTTTGCTTTTCCCCCACAACACAGAAAAGAAGATGTTATATTATGGAGCACTCTATTATTTCTAGATGCCACTTCATTTTATTAAAAAAAGAAGACTTTGTTTTGTTTTTGGTCTTAGATGCACAGAAAAATTGAAAAATAGTACAGTGGGCTGCCAGGCACGTCTTACATTACCATTTCACACTGGTGATGACTATTGAATCGATACTGATACACCATGATTAACTAAATCCCCTATCATATTCAGAGTTTTCTTAGCTTTTACCGGAAGCTGATTCCTCTGTCCCAGGATCCTGCCCAGGACCCCGCACCTCAGTTGGCTGTCACTCTTCTGCCGCCTTTCCTTGCTGTGACACTCACTTAGTTTTTCCTCGTTGCTGACGACCTTGACAGTTGTGTGGACTACACTGGTCAGGCATTTTGTAGAATGCTCCTTCACTGGAGTTTTCCTGATATCGCCTCATATGAGACTGGGACGCCTCATTTGATTTTAATCATAATCTTATTGGGCTGATATTTTACGAAGGAAGAAGCAGAAACGGACAGCATTGAAGTAAATTAACTACAGCTGCCCAGGCAGTAAGAGCTCCTGCTCGGGTAGTTTTGCTACACTGTACTGTTTCTGTAGCACATTATGCTTATGTTTAAAAGATGCCTGTGTTTGTTTGTTTGTTTATTTTTATGTGGCTTAATGTGTGTTCTGATACGAAGGGTGTCTAATTACTTATCTTGCCAAAGGAAGAATGAATAAATAGATAAATAAAATCACACAGGAACAAAAATCAGTTTGGATGTTTAAACTAAGAAAAATATATGAGCTCATGGTTCTTTGATTGTGAAAATAATTAGCATCCATCAGCAGACTCGACGAGGCAGTGTTGTTTTTAGGGTCAAGTTAAATCTGCAAAACTAACCACTTCTACCTCTACTGGATCTAAATCTGGGGTAGACAAAATCCACTGAGGACTCTTGAGTAAAGTCTATTTCAGGAACCAGGCTGCTACTTTAGATACCAAAACTAACCTGGGATGCCAATGGGACACCTGGAAGGTTAAACCAAACAGACATGGTTGCCTTTCCTGTCTCCTCTGTCCCAGTCTGCCAACATCCAGTTGCAGTACTCTTAACCAGATGAATTATGCATAGAGATAAAAGACAAAAATAATTTCCCAGAAACCTCTTTTAGGTTGCTGCTTTCGTATAGATGAGGTTTGGGAGAAAGACCACGGGTAGTTCCATGTGAGAGCAGAGCGAACTGAAGGACATGGCTTGGGAGCTTCCACAATCAATGCACAGAGACGGGGGTCCCACTCTAGGCCAATTCACTCCGTCTCCGGGGGTGTGGCCCAGTCACCACGGCATCTAGCAGTGCAAAGTCCAAGTAATAAGCTTTGAAAAAGTATCTTCTACTAAAGGACATTTAACTAATCGAGGAGTTGCTAGTGTCTGTGTATCCAAAAATAAACCACACGTTAGTGCCTCCTGCCAAGAAGAGAAGCATCTAGAAGGGATGAAACAGTAACCAACCTACAATGATCAAGGCAGCTGCCACAGGCCAAGGGCCACCCGGGAGAGTGCCTCAAAAAGCACCAGGGAGGGGAACGCACCACTGGGCTCCTGATACCATCTTGCTGTGAAATAAGAGAAAAATTATGCAAACTCTGAGCTCGGTTTTCATTTTAACAAAATAAGTTAGACAGACCGTCTTTAAAATTTATCAAGTACTTGCTAATTGTTTAGCAATGTTTTTGTTACACTGTTAGACACAGACTTAAATTTTCAAGTTGGGCACAGTTTTTGGAACCTATGTAATAATCTTATTTATCAAAAAGATGTAATTTCATAATAAGATAACATTTCATACATGCAGATGTATACAAATTGGTCTAGTAACTATTGCATCAGCAGGCTACTGTAAAACTTAGCGATCACAACACTATTTATTATGTTTACAAATTTGCACTTTGGGCAGGGATTAATGGCAATGGCTTGTTTCTGCTTCTCCTGCTGTCAGTTGGGGGCTGGGCTCATGGAAGACTCATTTATTTACACGCTGCTGTTGGGACCCACGCACATGGGAGGGTAGAAATTGCAGGAGCTCCTGGGTAACTCCATGGTCTTCAATGTGGATGTCCCAAGTCCCAGAAGATCATGTCTGGACAGAGCCAGGGATAGCCCCATCACCACCAGCAGAACTTTCTACACGCTAGCACTTAGCTTACACAGAATTTTCTTTGACCCCTTTGTTTTGTACAATCAACCATTTATATTGATAGTAGGTAAAGAGCTCAATGAATGCAAAACTAGTATTAAGAGTTTGCAAAAGAATGACCAGCTGTTTCCCTCTGATGGGAATTCTGGGAAGAGCTATTAAATGTCTGTGTACAACAATACTATTTAAAAAGATCTGTGTGCATTACTTCTACCTTGAAATTATTGACATATTCTGTATGTTTTATCTCATACAATTCTTCTAGCACATCTATTAATTTGCCCTCACTATTTAAATGTCCTTTCTTCCAAAGGGTATGAAATTTGACGCGCTATACAACTGTTACTTCTGATTCCACTGTGTGTGTGTGTGTGTGTGTGGTGCAGTACATTGAACTCAGGCACCTCCCACCTGCTAGGTAGATGTTCTTCCATTGAACTATATCCCTACGCCTGATATTTTATTGTTATTGTGACCTAATGCTGTTTATTTGCAAATGAAGGAGGATGGCATAAACTGGGTTAAGCAAAATCTGATGTCCCTGTTTAAAATTCATGAAAATGTTGCTAGCGATCTCACGAAAAGGCCCAACAAAGTTAAGAAACCATGGATTCCTGTGTTCTCTGGCAATGCGAAACCAAAACACCTTATTGTCTACCTTGTGTTGACTCACACTGTAATGGACACCGGGAACTCTGAGGTGAAATGAGTGTGTTTTCTTTTAGATGTGTTCTTTCGTCAACTCTGCATGGTACTTTTTCAAAAACGTCTGAATCATTTCACATCTCATTTTTGCGTATCTCTATTCCATTTGATGAAAGTTGATGTGATGGAAGCAATGAAGAGGGAAAATCTTCCCGGGAAATGCACTCCTCCAGCTCTGATGCACAGGGCCTCCTTTTAACGTGTTATTAGGCATGTTAGCGATGAGATCCCTCTCCACTCAGGACCACAGTAGCCTCCACCCGGGGGAGGGAAGTGGCTGTTTCCAAAGCCTCCCTTTGTGAGGCAGAGGCAGTGTTGCTGCTGCTGTGGGCTCAGCTGCTCAAGTAGGTCATGGGGCAGCCTAGGGGTTGACATGCAGGTGTCAGGTGACATGGAGGAGGACCCCAAGGTGGGGGGAAGGAATTTGTAGTTTAGAAATGAAAGCAATTGGAATAGTTTCACATGTGAGAACCTGGGTTTCTTTTGATCTCTCTCCACTGCGGTAGATGCCTTTGTAGGTTCAAATTTTTTACTCATGCTACCTTTGCATTGCCATTTTAGATGCTAGAAAAACAGGGACATATCTTCTTTACTACGTATCCTAAAATTGAATGATTGTTAATGATGAAGGAGCTTAAGATATCCATTCAGCAAACTATATGAAAATCTTAAACTGTGTAAGGTAATGGGGGCATGAAGACGACAACAGCTTGGCTTCCAGGTGAGAAGGGTTGACGTGTGTTGTTAGTCCACTGCAGTTCGTGCTCTAACAGATGGGAGGGGACACCCTGAGGCCACCGGGGGAAGCTCATTAGAGGCCAATTGGACTGAGTGAGTCCTCTGAGAAAAATCCCGAGCTGGAGGGATCACTGTGTGAAATGGCTTAGGAGGTATGGTTCCTTGGTATATAGTGAGTAGTTTGGGGATGTTCTGGAACTGAAGACATGTGATGTGGAAAAGAGGTTGGCAGAAGTGTCCAAGCTGAGAGGAGCCTTGTACCCCAATGCTTTTAGGGATCAGTCATCATACATACTTTCTCCTATTGATTACCGTAATTTATTGGAAATACAGCAAAAATCTCAATGCCTCAGTATTCTCATTTGTCAAATGGGAATAATTATTTTGACCTTAATTCCTTTTTCCGACGCTGAATTTAAAATTTTATCATTGCTTCTATCACGAGTGTCGAAGTCTCCAGGGGGGCTACCATGACTTCAATCTATTTCTCTCTCTAATAACATTAAAAAAACGAACAAAGGTTTCCGAAGAGATATTTTAAAATAGAAAATAGTTATGCTACAAAAACATATTACCATTCATCTTTAGCAGCTTATTTCCTAAAGAACACAATCTAAACTTTCTAAAAGGCAACAGCACTTCTATCCATTCATTAAAATTAATTTATTTTATATCCCAATATGTCCTACACTCTGGAGTTGATAGGCTGCCTGATGCACAAAGCTGAGATAGTCTTTTCACCTGCATTAGTCTTCTCTCTGCTAGTATCTCTTTATTAGTTTTCTCATTGCAGAAAGCAATGTCCCTTCTTGGCATCGAAACACCAGTTTCAGCTTTCAAATTCTTCAGTAGCCAACGTGAAACTCAAAAGACCTTGGCCAGAACCCCTATGTTGCTATTGACAGTTGTGAGCTTTTAACAAGACTAACTTCTCTAGCCCACTTTTTCTTACCCACAAAACAGATGACGTCATGGTAATCTACTTCATGGAGTGATAGAATAATTTAAATAAGACAAACAGGGAAAGGATTCTTATAAAATCTGCACATCTATATTAACGGGAGATGACCCTTTCCCAGGGAGGATGGGAAGTAAGGACACGTCTTAGCAGAGCTGGCGGAGGTCATATAAGGGCAGGGACCCTTCATATGATAATGGCTAGGTTTCCAAATCAACCATGAGGTCCTGCGGGGTTGGGACGCCATCGACCCTCTCCACATCACAGCGTTCATGAGATGCCATATAGAAAACCAACTCTAAAAATCTAATATTCTGCATCTGTGTGAATACTAGTGTTCATTTTGTGTTCCTTAAGATACCTTGAACGTTCCCCACCCGATTCCATTTATACACGAGTCTCACAACACGTGGGAGAGTTTAAGAAACTGGGAGATGAACTGAGGTTTTGATCTTGTTTATTCGCCTACAGAACGAGTAAGCGCAGCTGGAAAGGTCCATGGGTGTCTTTCTTGTCAAAGCCACGAGGCTGGACTCCTGTTGCGCGGGGAGCATCCTGCGGCCGTGGCAGGGCTCTGCGCCTGGTCACAGGGTGCCTCTTCTGCGGGGAGCACTACCTATGCAGCCCTGTGTGTGACAGGCCAGCTTATCTCTTACAGACGCTGGAGTCTCAAACATCTGAATCTTAAGGGAAAATCCCTTTGCCCTGTCTCGCTCTTCTCGGGGGAGTTCCTCTTTGGGTTTTCATAATCACAGGTTCCCACGTTGCTATAGCTGCCGGGCTAGTCTTCACGCAGTGCTCCCCCGCGGAATCTAACCCTGAGATGGACTGGTCTTTCCTTTTACATTATAACTTACTGGAAAAATTCAATTTTCACATCTGTCTGGTGGATTTTGACTGATACTTCGCTCTCTCTATGTTGATATTACGGGGAATTCCATGCATGTAAAACTGAATAGAGCACAATGAAAACCAAATGTTAGACTTCAGTTCAACCACACGGAGCTTCTTTGCTATGACGTGATGCCTTTTAGAACTTCTTCTTACCACTCGACACTTTTTAAATTTTTTTTTTGCATGGGCGGTATGAGCAATTATTACTTATATTGCTGTGTTTCATCTTTAACTGCCTAACTTTTACATCAAATGGACAATTGGATTTTATTTTATTTTTCTTTCTCATCAGGTATTGCTCTTTTCTATCCAGACTTATAAATTAGTGACAGTCTGGCACTGGAGTCTGATCTGAACACTTTTGTTTAATATGAAAAACAGAGCCACAAAAAACTGGATTGGGTTTGCAAAAAATTGGTGTCACTACAACTAATAGTATTAAGAGATCTGTTGGTGATTTATGTGGTAAAACTCATAATAAATGTTGGGAGAAATAATTTTGCTTCTCATGTCTCAGCAAAGGTGAGGTGTATGGAAACAGGATTTTAGAAATTGATAATCTTTCAAAACAAGGCGAATCAGTTGCTTTCCAACACTTTAAAAGATTGTGATTGTTACTGCTTAGTATTAAGATTACCTGCAAAATAATAAAAGTAAGCTCTTCCTGATTATGTGCGCTGCAGGAGATAACTCTTGGATCTTTGGATTTTTGCTTTAGAAGGTGGCAAGGTCAGAGCAGGGAGAAATGAACATGGATACAGCTACCTGCGGTGATGTGTCAAGGATTCCCTTCTCCTTGGTCCATTGCTCTTCCGAAGAACCCAGCAAGTGGATGGCATCAACCCCGTTTTGTAAATTCGTACACTAAGACTCTAATTTTAGACTTGTCAGACTTCAAAGGGCAATTTTTTTCTACTTCACAAAATCGGTGGATGCCTATGATCAGTGTGCTACACAAGTTTAAGAGAACTCACCCTACAAAGGAGGCTGTGGGGAGCTTCAGTGATGTTGCTGTTTGCCATACGTGTAATTATATCTTGAATTCTGCACAACCAAAATCTCTCTCAACAATGCTGCACTGTGCAAACATTGTTTATTAACTAGATGAAAATATTAACCCGGTCTCATGATCTTCAAAAATCATTGGATTAATGATGTCATTATGCCCTAGAAAAGTTGTCTGCCATTCACCACCAAACACAAGCTGCCAAGTGACATTCATCACGAGGAAACTGAATGAGTGCCATTAGCAAGACAGCACAGAGAGGATGAGGAGAGAGACAGGAGACAGGCGGGGTACGGAAGACGGTACAAGGACCAACCAGACAGACAGAACGCAGGCCACGAGGACTCTCGTTATCCCACCAGCCTTTTGCAGTAAAGATACCAAGCCCAGAGGTTTACTGAGGAATGACTACCCATGGGCAGGTCTATTGCAGGGCTGGGTGTAGAGTCCACGCTCCTATTGCTGAGGAAGAGACAGCCTCGCTTGGTGAGCTTGGAATGCCTTACAGTGTGAAGTTAGAATAAGCTTCTTTTGTCTGCAAGTTTAGGGCCCGAACAGAATCTTGGGGTTTAAGGTTGCCCTAGATGAAATCAGACTCATCATGATGGAGAGCCAGTGCTCTGTGGACACAGAGTTTTACCCTGCCTGCTCTCACGACAGCTTACAGGTCATGTAATAGTTCTTGGGAATTTATTTATTTTTTACTGATTAATGTTTGTGGTACTAGAGATTGAGCTCAGTCTCTTCACTGTTGACTACATTCCCAGCCCATTTTTTAAAAAAAAAAAAATTTAAAATAGGGTCTCAATAAGTCTCTAAGTTGCCCAGGCTAGACTTGAACTTGCAGTTTTCCTGCCTCAGCCTCTCAGAGTCCTGGCATGACAGACCTGTGTCACCAGGTTTAGAATTCTCTGGAATTTAAAGAGTATTTCCTTTTCTATTTCATCTTCATAACAACCCTGAGAAGAATCACAGGACAAAAAAGAATCCATGAAATGAGGTTTCAGTGCTATTAAAATTTCAAGTTGAGATTTTTGCTTCTCAATTTTCTGTATCTTTCCAGCACTTTAAAATTAAATCACAGGTGTCTTAGCTAAAGAATAAAGATCCTTATATCTTCCCCCTTCTGCCTTCAGAGCCATTAAACAAATGGAATGAAATGCTATTGTGAAAATACTCAGCAAACTGCAAGTCTTTACTTTTTTCCTATTGTTGGGATGCACTTATTTCAAAAATGCCTCCTGAAGGAGAATATAGTGTATGCCACATCAGCCTCAAGAGAGAGCACCATATTGTGTCAGAATGCAGCCTGTGGTGTTAGGATGCACCAGGTTGATTTCTAGTTCCGGCTACTACTACCTGTGTAGTATGGGGCAAGTTACTTAACGTCTCTGTGTTTTAGTTTCATTATCTGCGAATCAGATCGGAGAATTGATACAAGGTAAAACGTGTTTCAGATATACATACATACATACATACATATATATATATATATATATATATATATATATATATAGTATTTTGGGTCATCTCTGGCATATACAAATGATGCTCAAGTGCTAGGCTTTCCTGTTAGCTGTTGCTACCACCGCTCTTTGGGTTATGCTGCAGGTGATCAATCCATCTGCCAGCTGCATGGATAAAGTAATCAACCTGAACAAAGAATGACTACTGATAGTCCAAAATTGTAAGACAGAGTCAAAAGTTGCTGAGATAATTTGCCTTAGTGTCTAGGAATACTGTCCATGCTTATAACGATACCTGAGTCATCCAGAAAAGTTACAAACGGGATCAAAAGCTGTGAGCCAGGTAGGTGGCTGTGAGATTCTCCTCTACAACATGAATATCGCTTGCAAAGTAGAGCTCTACCGCGTACATTTTCGTGTCATTGTTAGATTCACGCAGTAACACAATTTGTACACACATCACTCTAACATGCAGAGGAGAGAACTTAATACCTGGGACTGAATGCACTGGGCAATGTGTGACTAGGAATCGGATTTTATTTTTTCTGAATCAGATGCATTTCCATCATCCTCAAGGCCCTGAAACGGGGCACAGGAGGGTCGTAATCTGCCCCTGACATCGCTTTCACTCTTCCATTCAGCTTGCAGTCTTCTTCCATCTTCCTCACCAAGTAGAGGAACAGTAAGAAGTGGGAACAGGAGTAGTAGCGCCCAGCAGGCACCTACCGAGGCACCTCACGGCCCCACTCGGCTACTCTCTTCCCGAGTTATGTGTATCAGGGACATCAGCCAGTGCTGGGTGACTTAAACCCGACTGCACAGCCATGGTGGCTGAAGAACCTAAGGCACAACAGGACTTCGAAGTCAGCTTCTTCCCGTCTCCTCAAGAAACAGCCTCCTGCAGCCAGCTGCCCTCAGCCCACGTGAGTCAGCCTGGCGGTCACAGAGCAGTAGCCTCGGAGAAACCTCCCGATTGGTCGGTGGATACTGATCTTCCAGCAAAGCAGGAAGTCTCTGTCAAGTTGGTGCTGATTTTCTCAAAACATAAAATATGAGCTTCAGACTCTTTTTATTAGAATTGTAACAGCTCGTATTTACTTTCTTGTTTTCAAAAAACCATAATAATTAGTTGTTAAGATAATTTATCCTCTATAAAATTCTACTAAAGAAACTTTATGTAAATGACATGCAGGTGATATGTGGATGTGACAAACTCATGCAAGAACATCAATTACACCAATATAGAGTTATAGGAATCAAAATTGGAAAAAACTAAATTATGATAAAATCACATATGTGCCTTTTAAGACATTAAATAACTAGATCCAGAGGCTAATAACAATTGCAATATTAAAATAACAGTAAAGGTATTATTTTGGCATCTCTAGCAACTATCAAGTACTATGAAAATATCCATGTTTTCTTTTGGTTCCAAAGTCTTGGGTACTGTTAATAAACCACTATAATTCATTGCCTGCACTCACGATTGAAAAAAAAATCACATGTCTCAGAAGTTAGTGAAATTATACATGCGACTTTGCCTCTAAACGGTCCTTGAGTTAAGAACTTTTAGTTAAGTAGCCGAGTGGACTGGGTTCATATGTTACCACTAGGCTGTCATAGCTGATTCATCTTTTAAAGGGACCCAGGCTCTCCAAACCCCTGAGAGAGACAGTGCCCAGGGAAATTTACAAGGCTTCTGGATGGCTTCTGCAGAGATTATGCGCGTGAAACACTTGGCACAGTGCTTAGCACGCTCTGAGCTGGCTCTTTGTGTTCCAGCAGAATGGCCACTTCATCCCACTATCAGGTAGCTACTTATCCGTACCTTTCCTCAAAGTCGTCAAATAAAAGGATTCCATTTCGGGGGAGGACATCCTGATCCGTCACACAGGCTTGCTTTCATTGGTGCCTGAGCTTTGTGACAAAAAAAAAAAAAAGACTTCCTTGCAATACTAATGTGGACAAGTGGAGAAATACGAATATTATCACCATTTAATGGTGCTTACAGTATGCAGGAATGCGGACAGCTGAGACAGGCAGAGACATTGTGTCTCTAAGTAAATGCAATGTCTCTAAGTAAGGAAATGCAGAAGGAAAACAGAACTCACAGAGGTATTCTTTCGTGAGTAGACAATGTATCAGGATTTCCTCTTTCTTTAGGTCTTTCCTCTGCTATAGTACAGGTGGATCAACTGAATGAGCTGCTTCCCTATCATGGTTAGAGAGATGCAAACTCACTCACGATCTACTCCAATTTAATGCTTTCAAAACGAGTTTAACATTAAAAATGAAAATTACACAGGCAGATTTTTACCTA
This sequence comes from Ctenodactylus gundi, assembly GCA_004027205.1. Lineage (NCBI taxonomy): Eukaryota > Metazoa > Chordata > Mammalia > Rodentia > Ctenodactylidae > Ctenodactylus > Ctenodactylus gundi. The sequence goes on from PVKB01001214.1 coordinate 141,611, forward strand.
ATGGGAATTTATCTCTTTGCTTCTTGGTAATAATCCCTGCATCAGGAATGGGATTTGAGAAGAGTTGGTGTAAGAATTTAAATAAAGCTACCATGAGGTGAAGTACTTAATGTTAAGAGGCAACCGTGGAAGCTCATCCCCATTTCCACCGGAAGGACCCTTAAGTGTGCGCTCTGCTCTCACAAGGCTCGCGTTCAAGTCCTCGGAGAGGGTGACACATGTGAACGGAAGTCCGTGGAGAGGACATTAGGATATCAAGACAGTGACAAGACAAATTTCCATGCAAATCTGTAGAGACCACATTACAATGTCAAGGAGATGGCAACGCTAAGTCTAGAGAGACCATTTTACAGTGTCATGACAATGGTAAAACAATACCGCTGGAAGATTATTGAGACCACATCTCCGTGTGAAATTACAATGTCAAAACATTATCATTGCGAGATCATGCACCTCTTTTGAGATAATAGCAAAACAATAGAATTTGAAACAGCAAACAGTAGAACAAAGGAACATTACGTAAGTCCCTGTTACTAACAAAACTTAATGGTAAAAATGGAAAGGCAAGTCAAAAGGTTGTTAAACACATAAAGACAAGCTGAGAGGTGTGCTGCACATTCAGTTAAGTTCTCGGGAAGTGATACAGAGTTAGGGTTAGAAAGCAAGTTCAGCCGAAGGCTGGTAGAAGTACTAAGGTCACACACATAGGAAATGAGCACCTCATTCTTGAACACGAGCCTTTTCATAACTTGCTCAGTGTTTTAATTATTCAGGGGAAGACTCTTCAGGGCTTGAAGTGTATAAGCCCTTTGTTTCTGATTCCCACTCTGTGACTTCAGTAGTGATGTAGCATAGAACACTGCCTGGATTAAGCTCAGAGTCATTACTAAATGTGTGTCGTCAGTGCTTGGTTTTATTGTGGGCCTGTTGAGGAATAAGGAAACTACTGTTATAAAAATACTATCAACAAATAGCTATGAAGAGGGGGCTTTCGAATCCCAGCCCTGCTACCTTCTTGCCTTGTGAATCTGAGCACATTGACTTAGTAAGCCATCATCACAGTCTTCTAAAGGTAACCACACCATGAGAAATCTCACTTTCATCCTACAATACTGGGCTGGGAGTCCATGCTGTGAAACTTGAGCAAGTGGCCCAATTTCTCTGGGTTTCCTCACCTTCATGAAAAAAGCAACAATTATGACTTCATAAATCCTTCTCTAGATTTTAAAATTAACTAGAACGTTTATGGTAGTGGGAACAATTAACTATCCAGACTATTGTCACAACCTGTTTCATCACACACTCAAGATAGGTACTGTTCTTCTTTACATGATGAATTTAAAAAGAAATTAATAGCTATGAATATATGCATATCGCATAGATGAGAATTTATACACATGCCAATCAATGTAAGTGGGTCTCTCTTCTCTTTCTCTCCATAGATATCCTAGTTAGGTATATCCAGCTAAACCAGAAGTGCAGAAACAAGACAGGGAAACATATTATAGAATATCCCAGAAGCTTGGAAGGTCTGGGTAGATTCTGGAGGACTTGAAGAACTTGTGGAGCACACTGGATTCGTGATTCTCCCCATTCCTGATTTTTAACTGGGTGGGTCATAAAGGTGAACTCATTAGAATCTCAAACTTAACAGTAAAATATTTCATGTTAGCATTCCTCTTGATGCTAGAGTAGAACATAACACTGCCATTAATTGAGCATCTTCAATGTGCAGATTTTTCTGGTTTCTGAAACATATAGCTCTCATATAATTTTTCAGAAATACAAATAGGGGTGAAGAAATGGTAAGACATTTGCACAACATCACATAGCTAGCAAGTGGAAGAATCAGAAGTTGAGTTAGAATTTTTCCTTAAGACCATCTTTCCTCGTCCATATTTCCATCTAGGTTTTGTTTCCGGTGGCCAAGCCTCTCAGGAGATTAACTCCTTATCTTCTGCTCACACTTAAGTCTTACGTTTTCTGATTCTGAGCATTTATGTCTTTTATCAGTCCTGGAAAATTCTTAACCATCATAATATTGCTTTTCCCATAATCTACTTTTCCTCCTAGAATTTTTGAATGAACATGTCTGAGCCTTCTCATTTGAGCTTTCATGTTTGTAATTTGTTTTCCTTTCTTTCTTTCTTTCTTTCTTTCTTTCTTTCTTTCTTTCTTTCTTTCTTTCTTTCTTTCTAGTACAGGACTTGAACCCATAATGAGCTATGTCCCAGTCCATTTTTTTTCTTTTTGAGACAGGATCTCATTAAGTTGCCAAGTGACACTGACTGGGCTTTAACTTGTGATCCTCTTGAACTCTGCCTCCTGGAGTACAGGGATCACATGCCCATCCCATGGGGCCTGATCTCTTACTTACCTGTCTACTCCTTTCTGTGTAATTTGGGGTAGATCTGTAATCTCTTCCTTCTAGTCCATGTATGTTTCTTCAACTTTGTCACTTCTACTTCCCTGACTGCTGCTTAAACTTGGTGTTTTAGCTTCAGTAACTACATAAGTATTTTAATTTTTACTTAGGAAGAGTATTCTTTTAAAATTTCTGTTATTTACTGATAGTATTTTATTATCTCTCTTATTTTTCTAGGTTTATTGTTTTCATTAGCCATTCTTACAGTTTGTCTCTGGCAATTCTGTCATTCTAAACTCTAGGAGTCTGTTATTTTTCTGGGGCATCAGCTAACTCCAGCTCTCACCAGTTAGATGTGTGTGTGTGTGTGTGTGTGTGTGTGTGTGTGTGTGTGCATGTTTGTGTATGTGTTTGTATGTGCGCATGTGTGTTCATGCAGCACATTAAAGATTTTGAATTTAAGCTTATCATCAGTACAGTAGTTTGGTAGTTCTAAGGTCTTTTTTAGCTTCTGAGGTTGGGGACATATCTTTCCTAAGGATATTTGGTGGCATTCTATAGTAGAATATTGTCTGTTTTTCTCTTGATGCTTTTAATATTCTCTCTTTATGTTGTATTTCTGAGGTTTTGCTGTATCGTGGTGAGTCTTGCTGCTGTTTGAGGTTATTTGCTGTTCTATAAGCTTCTTGTCCCTGAAAATTTCTTTTCCTAGATTTGGGAAATTTTCTTACATGATTTCAGTGAATAAACTCTTTGTACCTTTTGCGCTGTCTTCTGCTCTCTCTGTTGATTCTGAGGTTGGTTCTCTTTGAACCATCCATCACCTGTTGCATCCAGCTATTTTGCTCATTTCTAACTCTGGAGTCATGCCTGATAACTGCATTTGTTTCCTCAGCTTTCTCTTCATGGTCTGAAATTCTGTCCTCACAATGTTTGAGATCACTTCCCCTGCTGTTTCTATTATTTATTTTATAATATGTTTCTGCCAATTGTTTTGATTGTATTTCATTTCTTAACACTATCACTCTACAGACAGGTCTAGAACAATTTCTCTCACTGAAGTTAGAAATCCTCATCTTTGCCTGGCTCTGGAACTCCCCTGACTGGAAGGGTATGGTAGGACATGTGTTCACTCATCTTCACCGGCTTAGTCTGGTTCCTAACTTTGTGCCATCCAGCCTTTGCAGTTTTCCACGACTCTGGGAACAGCTTCCCTGGGAAGAAAGCAGCAGGCACATCGTCACGTGGCATTTCATTCTGCCTTTAATGATCTGTTTCTTTGCTGCTGAAACAAATCTGTAAAGATTACAAGTGTGTCTCTGGAGGAAAAAAAAAAAACTAAAAGTAAAGTAGAGCCAAAACTTGAGCAAGTTCCCAAAGCATCACAAGAGGGTGGAGGAATTATTAGAATATAAATATAAAGTACAGCAGCAGCTCTAAACAAAGGCTTTCAAATCTCTGCATGCACTGACAGCTTCAGCTATTTGATGTCAATGAATTTTTCTCTAGAAACAATGGATTCTATAGCTTGTAGCGGCAGTGTTTCTTTTCTAAACTTTGCTTTTTTGTTGTTCCTGAGGTGAGAGTAGAGCCACCTTAGGTGTATATTTGCATCAGAAAGAGTCCTCAGAAGCATCTCCACGAGTGGGTGATCACCTTTTATTATTTTAAGTTACTATTTGCTTGAAGCTTTGTTTTTTTAAGGCGGTGGCTCCCCTCTACAAAGCACAAACACAGTCACACACAGACATACTGCAAGGATGATGGGGAACAGCAGTGCAGTTTTTACTATCAGAATATGCAACCTATATCCGCACCACCCGTACTTTCAGTTTGTTGAAATATCTTAATTTGTGAGTGCCTGCTTAGTCTGCTTTCTGCTGCTGTAACAGAATGTCTGAGATGGACTCATTTACAATGTGCAGAAATTTATTTGGCACGCCATTCATGTGCTGTGTGGAACAGTTCCTGGGGAGATCTGAATGAATGTCTATGCACCCTAGAAAGGGCCCAGCTGACAGACCAAAGTAACCAAAGTCCAGACATCCATACTATTGCGGTAAAATATAACAGAATTTTTTTTTTTTGAGACAGGGTGTCACTCTGCAGCCCAGGCTGGTCCTGAACTCACTATGGAGCCCAGGCTGGCCTTGGACTCAGGACAATCCTCCTGTTTCAGCCTCCCGAGTGCTGGGATTACAGGTGTGCAACATCATGCCCAGCTTAGAATTTTGTACTTTAATGGCTGAAAAATATTCAGCTGTGTCTATAAACACGTTATTTTACCCACTCATGGCTACTAGATAAGTTCCATAGCAGCTATTATGTATAGTTTTGTGTTAAATGTTCGGTGTACACGTCACTTTAACATACCAATTTTCTCTCTCTCTCTCTTTTTTGCTATATATGTAGAAGTCAGATTGCTAGATCATATAGACATTCCATTTCTAGCTTTATGGGAAACCCTGTACTGTTTTCCATAACGGCTGCGTTGATTTATATTCTTACTAACAATGTATAAGAATTCCTCATTCTCTCTCTGCATCTTCATAAACTTTTTTATCTTTTTGATAATAGTTACTTTTATGCTAATAAATATAATAAAGGCATTACATCACGTCTCTTTGTGGCTTTGATTTGCATTTTTCTGATGATTCACAGTGTTCACCATTTTTTATTATACTCATTGATCATTTGTATATCTTCTCTTGAGAAATGTTTATTCACATCACCTGTCTAAGTTTTAGTCATATTATTTGGGTTTTTGGCTATTCTAGTTACTCTTATATTCTAAATATGAATCATTTGTCAGGTGAATAGTTCAAGCTAAGTGCAGTGACCCACACCCGTAGTCATAGCTCCTCCGGTGGGTGTTTCCACTTGTGATCCAGCCCTGCCTGCGAAGTCTGAGCAGCCTGTGTAGCAAGAAATTGCCCCCCCCCAAAACAAGAACCTGGGAGACAGATGAGTTGTTCATGGCTCCACAGGTATTTCCTCCCAGCCTAGGTTATCTCTTCAGTCTTCTCTTTCGTTTGCTGTGCAGAAAATTTATTTTGTAATCCCACTTGTCAGTGTTTGCTTTTATTGACTATGATTCAAGATCACACCTAAAACACCACTTTTTCCAAACTGGCAGCTTTGTTTTCTTCTGGAAGTTCTAGCTTTGGGTTTTACATTTAAGCCTTACATCCATTTTTTTTAAAAAAAAATATGGTAATAGTGTGATCTAACTTCATTCTTCTGCATATATCAATCTATTGTGGTTTGGATCTGGAATGTCCCCGAAAGTCTTGGGTGTTGGGATGGTATGAATTATCTATGGAGGAACCATGCACGGTCAGGAGACAGGGGCCTGGTCTGTTGGGGTGGATTATGGGAGTGTAATAGATTATAGGTGTGTGTGGAAGACAGACATGTGGTAGATTACAGATTACAGGCATGCAGTGGATTAAGGTCTTATACCTGGAAGAGAGAGAACACTGAGGTTGGAACCAGAAGGAGTGGATCCCTGGCACAGGACCTGAGAAGGCACAGGCTACTTCCTTCCATCCTACTGGACTTTGCTTACCTCTCTGCCATTCCGTCAAGGGCTCTTTGTTCAGCCCTGTCATGTGTTTCCACCGTCCATCCAGTCACCCACCTGTGAAATGGACTGACTTTCTGAAATTGGGAGCTAAAATCAACCTTTCCTCTCTTAAATTGTAAATGTTGAGTCATAGCAATGAGAAAGTAAGACACCATCCAACTTACTAGAAAGAAAATTAGTATGTTAAAGTGACATGTACACTCAACGTTTACTGCAACATGTATTGATCTGTATCTCCTTTTGGTTAAACCATTCTGTGATTGATGTATAAGAGAAATGTTGACCTTGTAGAATGAACTTGACAAGGATTTCTTCTTTTTTATTTTATTTGGAGTAGTATGAAAAGGATCGGTATTAGTTCTTTTTTTAGAGTTTGATAAACTTTAGCAGTGAAACCATCTAGTTATGAAATTTTCACTGTTGGGAGGTGTTGTGGTTAGGATCTGGAGTGTCCCCCAAAAGTCTCATGTATTTTAATGTTATGGATTGTCTATGGAGCCATGTAATGTTGGTGGATTGGGGTCTGGTCCGGAGGGGTGGATTGCACTGTTGGGATTAGGGGCATGTGAGTTAAGACTAAAGGCATGTGACTTAAGACTAAAGGCTTGTGAGTTAAGACAAAAGGTGTGTAGTGGCCATACCTTTGATACCCGGATGCAGGAGAGACTAAAACTGGGACTTGGACTAGTCTCGATTAGTCTCACTTGCCTGTCTGTTGGTGATGTCCTGAGAAGCTGCCTCCACCTTTCTGCCTTTGCCACGTACTTCAGTTGCTGCCAGCCGCCCCTGAATGGACTGTGACCATCGAAAACTGTAAGCTAAAATAAACCTTTCCTTTTCCTAAAATTGTGGGTGTCAGGTATTGAGTCACAGCAACGAAAAAGTAACTAAGACAGGAGGATTTTTGTTATTGAATCAATCTTGTTGCTTGTCATTGGTCCATTCAAACTTTCTAAGTTCTCATGGCTTAATTTGGGCAGATTATAAGTGTTCAAAAAGGTATCCAGTTTTTCTAGGTTTTTGCATTATTGGTAAATGATTGCTCACAAGAGTCCCTCGTGATTCTTTGAATTTCCGTAGTATTAGTTGTAAAGTAGCCTAGTTCATCGTGATTGTATTTATTCAGATTTCTCTTTTTTCTTAGTTATTCTAACTGGATATTTGTCAACTTGTCCTATCTTTTCATAAAAGCAACGCTTCATTTCTTTGATTATTTGTTCTTCTTGTCTCTGTTTTATTTATTTCTACTTTGGACTTTTTTTCTTTTTTTCCTTATACTAATTTTGCGTGGATGTGTTCCTGATTTTCTAGTTCTTTGAGTAGTGTCATTATGTTGCTTGGCTAAAATGATTCTTTTTGATATAGGCATTTATTACTATCAATTTCCCCCTTGGTGCACTTTTGCTGTATCCATAGATTTTTGGTATCATATGCTCATCAAATATTTCTTTCAAGAAATTTTTAAAATTTTTTGAAAATTTTCACTCATAGATCTATTGGCCATTCTGGCTTTCTGTAAATATTTTCTGGCTTTCACTTATTTGTATGATTTCTAAAGTCTATGTGTGTCTGTACTGTGGATATAAATTTTTAGGTAGGATATTGATGGGTCTTATTTTTACATACTTGGTTTAATATTTTAATTGGTTGTATTCAGGATTATTGAGAAGCTGGCCATTTGTACTTCTACTGAAACTGTCCATTTATTCCAATGGTTCATTTTTAACAGAATCTTTTATTTTGAGGTATCTTTTTTTCCAGCTCTTTGTATATTCTAGTTATTAGCGCACTGTCCAAGGAGTAGGTGGCAAAATTGTCTCCTATTCTGTCAGTTCTTTCTTCACTCTGTCAATTGCTTTCTTTGCTATGCAGAAGCTTTGTAGTGTGATATAATTGCTGTTGTTAATTCTTGTTATTATTTCACTTGCAACAGGTGTTCTACTGAGAAAATCTTTGAGTATGCTTTTGTCTTCAATAGTTTTACCTGTCTTGTCTTCCAAGAGGCTCAGTGTTTCCATTTTAATATGTAAGTCTTTGAACCACTTTCATTTGATTTTAGTACGTGGTGAAAGGTGTGGGTCTAGATTTATTCTTCTATGTGAGAATAACCATTTCTCTCGACACCATTTATTAAAGAGGTAATAATTGTCTTCGGTGTATGTTTTTGATCTCGTAGTCAAATATGAGATAGCTGAGAGTCCTTGAAGTTGTATCTGCATCCTTAGCTCTCTCTTACTGGTGAAACTTTTTATTTTTTTGCCCCAAACCACATGCTTTTTAAAATCACTGTTGCTTTATAATATAACTTGAAGCCGAGAACTGTGATATCCACTGTTTATTTTTATTTATTTATTTTTTATCATCTTACTCAAGATTGGTTTGCCTATTCTGAGTCTTTTCTAGCTCCCTATGAATTTTAGGAATTTTTTCTAATTTTGTGAAAAATATTGTTGATATTTTTATAGGAACTGCATTGAATCTGTTTAACAGTTTTGGAAGTATGGCCATTTTCACAATATTAGTTCTATTTATTTAAGAACAAGGGATGTTTTTCCATTTTCTGATGTCCTCTTCAATTTCTTTTCTCAGAATACAGTTTTCTTTGATGTTGGATATAACACCCTGTATTTCTCAATTAGGTCTAAAAGTTTCATAGTGTGGTTTAACTCTAGTATTTGTTTGTCAACTTTTTGCCTAGTTGACTTATGTCTGTGTGATACTAAGATATTAAAGTCCCCTACTATAATTGTATTGGGGCTTATTTGCCCTTTCATGTCCAGTAGTTTTTGTTTTATAAAATTGGGTTCCCCAACATTGGGCACATGTATATTGATAATTGTGACTTCTTCCTGTTGAATTGTTCCTTTAACCAGTATATAATGTCTGTTTATCTCTTCTGATCGGTGTTGGCCTGAAATCTGTTGTGTCAGAGAACAGTGTAGCTATCCTTGATTATTTTCTGGTTCCAGTTGTGTGAAGTATTAATTTCCATCCTTTTATTTTCAGTCTATGTGTTCATTTACAGATAAAGTACCTCTCTTACAGGCAACAGGTTGCTAGTATTTGTTTTTAATACAATACACCACTCTGAGTCTTTTGATGGGAGAGTTGAGACAATAATATTGAACATTATTATAGTGCTGTATTTGCTACATCCTATAATTACGTTCCTTCAGCATTATTTGTTTTTCACTATTGTTGGGTCATTCTCTTCTTTTCGTTGCTTCCTTTTCTCTGGATCATTTTGTCCTGTTACTTTCCCTTTCTCTGCCTAAGATTCTTTAAATACTCTCTACAATGCTGCTCTAGTGGCCATAAATTTCATTAGATGTTTTTACCATAGAAAATTTTTACTTTTCCCTCTGTTTTGAAGGATAATTTTGATGAGTAGAACAGTCTGATTTAGCACTTATTTTCTTTTAGCACTCGAATGATTTTGCTCCATACCCTCCTTGCCCTTAAAGTTTGTGTTAAGAAATCTAAAGTTATTCTTACAGGCTTGTCTTTGTAAGTTAATTTCCCTTTTTCTCTTGCAGCTTTTAAGATTCTCTTCTTGTGTTGAGTGTTTGGTATTTAGATTATAATATGTCATAATCTGGTCAAGATTACTTGGTTTTCAATATTGATATTCTTTCTTACATTTGGGGAATTTTCTGCTATCATTTCAATGAGTATGGCCTTTGTACCTTTTGGGCTGCCCTGCAGTTTCTCTTTCACTGCCATAACTCTGAGGTCATTTCTCTTTGAGTCATCATCCATCAGCTATTGGATCTAGTCACTTTGTTTTATTTTGTTTTGCTTTTTTCCTAGTCTTCCCTAAATATATGGTTCTGTTTTTTAATCTTATTTTAGATGTGATACTCTGCCCTCATAATACTTGAACCAATTTCCAATATTTTCAAATGATTTTTTTATATCTTGGAATTAGGCTTAGAATCCTTTCAGTCTTTACACTTCTCTACTAAAATGTTCCTCAGATCTTACATTTTCTTCTTTATCCTTTTATTTGAGGCTTCTATGTAATCATTATGAATTTTATCAATATTATTATTTAGTCAAATCCTCTTTGAATTCACTGAAAACCTCATGCGATTTGTTTAAGCATATCTTGATGGGCTGACCGGCCACTAGGTTCACTTGTGTTTTGACTTCCTTTCCTGTAGGTTTCTCCACTTCAGGACCTGGCTTAGTTACTTATTTATTACTGGGACAAAATGCCCAATATCCACAATTTAAAGAAGGAAGGCTTCTTTTTGTTTAGTTTAGTTTCAGAAGGTCTCACACAGTCCATTCATAGGCAGCCAACAATGATGGAAGCACATGACAGAGGCTGGAGAGCTGCTCACAACAGTGCAGACAGAAGCCAAGTGAAGCAGGATCAAGATGATGTCTGCAGACTCAGGCAAGGCCAGAAAGTTCCCGAGAAAAATGTGCACCGATGTTTCTTCTTCCTTCTATAACTTAGTTCATGCTACCAGCTGAGGCCCTCACGAACAGGGTAGATGCCCCTGCCTCACTTCCTGGGCCACAAGTCAACAACATGCACTCAAAAGCCCTTCCCTGCCCCCACCCCCACCCTCAGTCTCAACAAGTTGACACAATATCTTCAGTTCACACCCCAAGCATCTGCCTCCTCCCCCCAGGCTCTATTTTCCAAAAATATGAGGTTCCACAGTTATCCTACTACCTCCAAGTACGTGAGGACTTGGGGCACACTCCAGATCCAAACCATACCAGAGCCCTTTATATCAGCTTCTTGGAAGATAGGTATTTTTGCAGGTGAATTATTGCTCCATTCCCCCTCATTATATTGCTGTGGATTACATATCGGATAGTGTTGATAAACTTAGTTTCTACTACAGAGATTTTTCCCATTAGAATCTTCCCTTGGAATTTCCTTGAGTCTATTTAGATTTTTTTCTTATCCAGTTATAAGTTTTGGAGTCTTCTCAATGGGTAACCTTCTGCCTGTTGCTCATTCCCCTACACTTTTCAGTGAGGAAGAAATGCATCACGGTACTGTATGGTTGTCCAAGAACAAGTATTTGTATATATTGGAGAAGAGGAACAACATCTATGTCACCATTAACAACACGAATGAAAATTTTCAATAATCTTATAGTCTAAGACTAACAAATTATTGCTAAAAACAGCTAATACTATAACGACTCTGTCGCTAACTGTACTGGCGCATTCTGCACGATCAATGTATCTGTCTAAATAAACATAATAGTGACTTATTGAAAGATTCTACTAAAGTCAGCACTATGTCACTGTAAATAATAAAATAAAAATCCGTATTGCTTGCCCAGGCCAAAAATCAGAACAAAACAAAAACCGAAAAATTATCAAGTCTTAAGAGGGCATCTTTAACAGTAGAATAGAGATCAGCACCAATGGTAAAACCTAACACATAGCAGCTAGTAATATACGATAACAGGCAATCAAATCCTAACAACCATTCCACTGTTAACACTAAAAATATGATCTATATTACTAATGGATATATCTATACAAATTATCTAGAAACTTATCGGAAGAGTCTATTAAAGGCTACACTATATTATCATTGGTAATAGAAAAAAATTGCCTGAAAAGTCTTATCACCAATTAAATAGCAAATAATTATTGATTTCCAGCAGGTCAAGCCACATAGCTGTGAGTTATCCACACTTCACAATGCTATTAATAAGAACTGTACAAGAGAGAAAGAAATGCAAAAAGTAGCAAATAATTAAAAAAAAGAATCCAAACCCGTATCAGTCCATAATACTTACAGAGAAGCAAGTCCGAAGCCCAACATACGTACTTTTACTGTGTTATTTGGACCAAGACCTTCGAGCTTGCCGACCTACGGGGTTCTGTGCTGTAGGTATGCAGTGATGGTGGCCCCGCAAACCAAGGGCCTCCACTTGTCACCTTCACACTCAGTGCTTGGGGTCAGCTTTGCCAGGTGGTCCTGCTTCTCCAGCTCCTACAGCAAAGATTCATGGGTTGGGAAGAGAGGACTTTTGCCTTTCGAGATCTCATCCTGCAGGACTCAAGTTCCTCAGAAGGTCGGCAGCTTCCTCTTTCCTCACTGGCCTTGCCCCCTGCTTGCGGTTCCTCCTAGTCTATAGGCTCAAAGTCCCTGAGTTACGGTGTTGCCATATTTCACATCCCCCAGCGCTAGCTTGCAGCTGCAGGCACACTCCTGAGCCTCTGGCACTGGCAGACAATCAACTCAGATGGGGAGCTCATTCCCTCTGGTTGCCTGAGGCTTGCTCTGAGGCTCTAGCAGGCAGTCAGCTGCAGCTTGTGCCTGCAGTGGTCTTGCTGGCTGCTGAGGGCCTAGCTCTGAGGCTGTGGCCAGCAGTTAGCTGGGCGGTGGGTGGAGATGGTAGCCGCCATGCTCTTGCTCTGATGTCTGCAGCCTCTGAGGATTCCCTCAGGTGTCCACAGCTCGCTTCTGGCCTCACTTGAGATCCTTCTGCCTCTCCCCTGTATTTCAGCCTCCCCTCCTGAATTCATGTGGAGCTGCCTCCCTCGAGCTCACACTCCACCTCCAGCTTGGCCTCACCCTTCGAGACTGGCTTTGATGTAAAAGTTTCCTCTTGGCGATGTGTCTTGTGGTTGGGTAAGCTACCTTGGCTTTGGCTCTAGGTGGATATTGTGGCATATTATGTGTAGTTTCTTCAGCTATAATCAATGTTGGTGATGCTTATGTGTGTCTCGGTAGCACAGGACACACAAATTGCAGGGAGACAATAGCTGTGCCCTTCCAGCTATGACATAGCTTTCCTGGGTTGAGCAGGTTTGCTGGTGGTTCTGGGCCTGTCATGCTTGCTGTGTGTGAAGAGTGCCTGGGATTTTCTTGGGGTTGTGTATTAGCAGAGTTACCTGGCTAGCACATTCAGGCATACTGCACCGAGTTAGGGGTTTGACAGTTTCTAAGGGTCATGCACAAAGACCACTATAGCAGGCCCAAGTGAATAAGCAGCATTATGTGTTCACTAGCAGGACAGAGGAGCTTATTGGTATGTGGGGCCACATAGAAGCCAGCCTGCACTTATGGACCTAGTTTGGTGTCCATTATTGTCCACAGTTATGCAGATGACTTCATAGGGCTTCCAGAGGCCAATCTTGCCAGTCAGGCTGCCTAGCTTTTTTCCTGTGTCACGGGGCTGTTTACAATACTTCTCTGTATTCTTTGTGTTTGCCTGTGGGTGGTCAAGACCATCTTCCTGCTGCCTACTGTCTTGTTATGTCTAATCACTCAAGATAGACCTCTTGTCCACTTCCTGGATCCTAGATTGGTTGGAGAGGCTACCCAGATACTTCTTGAGAGCTTTCGTTTTTAAGCCACTAGAAGAGCTTCCCAGCTGCTTTATGAGGGCATATAATGTTGGCAGGGCAACCAGCTGAGCTAGTGAAGGCAGCTGCCCAACTACCTCATCAGACTCCAGATGACTGGTGTTTCAAGACAGCCCTGTGCAGTAGGAGCAGAATTAGCAGCAGGGCACAACATGGGTTGGATTTCAAGTACAGGGTGATATGTAGCAATGTGTTTACTCAGCAGCTCCTCAACTGAGCTTAGCACCTGTGAAGGTTTCAAGCAGCAAATACTCAACTGTCTGTGGCCTGAGTAGGAACTGCTGAGGACTTTCCTTGTCAAGTTTAGTTCCTCTTGATTCAAGGTTGTTTGAAGACGTGCAGGGTAGATCCTGTCTGCCTAGTTCCCTTTTTTGTAAGGCCACCAGTTCCTTTTGCCTTATCCCACTGTACTCTGAAGCTCTGCTTCAAATACTCCAGTGAGACCACTGCTTTTTTTTTTTCCTATGTGTTGGTTCTTTCTTTGTGGAGGTTTGTGTCCCAAGAATCTCTGATCAGGCATCTTACTCTAGGCCTATTTCTGACCCCAACCTGCTTCCCAAACCACAGTTTTCCCAGATTGAATACTTGTTTGTGAGAGTTTTCCATTAGTGCCCCTGGCCTTGGGCTCTATTTTTACTTCCCAGAGTTCCTCAGTATAATGAGTCTGCCCATTCGTGTCTCCTTGTCTTCATAGAATTTAGAAAGTTGCTTTCAAAACTATCTTCTCATCTGGTCATTCTGTCAATCTTCTGAAATAGGACAATGTTTCATAGATAAGGAATTCAGGTCTCTGTTCATATTAGCTTGACTTATTCCTTACTGTTTTCCTGGACTTAATTTTTGCTAATAGAATGCTAATTGATTCTCATAAGGCAGGTAATGGGCACTTGGGCCAGCTGCCAATCGAAAATGGCTCAAGTAGAAAACAACCAAAATAACAATGGAATGTTCTAGAAGACCCCTAAACCACAAATCCATAGGCTTCAAAGCCACAGAAAGCTTGCTTTGTTGAGATGAATGTAAGAACACACAATGACGATAGATAGACTTGAGAGAATATAGTAGACATTTGAACGTCACTGAGGGATTCTTCTTTAGTGCACTAATGACTTAAGATGCAGCTTGAACTGGGATTCTCATCAGAGTCTGGATTCATTGAGCTGTCAACTAACGCTAAAATTAGTTTTCTGCTATTTGCCAGGGTTTCAAACTCTGCCTGGCAAGTGTCTCCAGGCTGTTTTGGCAAATATTGCAAACTTGCTACATTTCCTGCAGAAGGACCAGAGCTTGAGGCATGTGTGAAACATGTCAATATCCTTTGCTGATTTTATCACTAAAGGGGACTGGTGCTATGACTCAGAAAAGGCCAACAGTGTAAGCTTAAAGGAAAAGGGTTGTACTTGAAAAGTACAATGAGTATTTTTGGGTGGTTTGATCATTTATTCTACCAAAGTTCTCTACAGCCTTTTAGGCAACCACAGCATTTAACTCTCCTCACCTCCAAACTGTTGTCACCAGTATTCTTCTGAAATGAAAACATACATAAATCATTTATGGACAGAATTATTTTATATACCAAAAATCCACATGTAAATGTCTTCCTTTTGTAAAGATTCTCTACATTCTTTCTTTTTGACAAAATATGCAAAATCTTCCCTTTGATATTTGCATGCAATGGTGAAGGGTATTTATCCTTCCTTCCTTCCTTCCTTTCTTCCTTCCTTCCTTCCTTCCTTCCTTCCTTCCTTCCCTCCTTCCTTTCTTTCTTGGAAATCAGATGATAGGATTTCACTGGGCTCATGCATCCTTTGCATTCAATGACTACTTAATACAGTTTGTGCAGTTATACCATCCATGGCATTGCCATTCCCTGGCTGTTTCCAGGAAGTGGGGAAGGGGCACCTTACTGGCGGCTTGAATTGAGGAAAGGAAGGAGGGAGACATTGTTGCAGCCTCTCCCTAAAGATGCTGGCCTTGCCTTGAGCGGGAGAGACTTGGTTTGCTTTTGGCTGGCTCAGGTCTTCACGTCGCAGGTCTCCATAGTAGACTCGGATCAGTCGCCTGTCTTTACCTTGTTTTCTTGGACAGCCATTCATGTAGGCTTACACCCGCTGTCCTACAGTCTCTGAGCGGTGTCCTGGCTCCAGCCTGAGTGGCTACTGGAACCTCTAGCTTCCCCATGCGCACACAGCTGATTTGGACTATTTCACTCTTCAAAGGTGGATGTTCTCCAAATAAATTTCCTTATCTCTATGAATTCTATTAACTCTGCCTCTCTTAGAACCCTAACCAATACAATAATCCTTTAAGTTCGTATGAACAGTGTTTAACAGAACACACATTGTCACCTGTGCCCAATAGCATATGTTGTCTAAGTTTAAACTGGTACTTCAAGTTACGTGTATCTTGATTTTTTTTTTCTAAATTTACTCCCAAAATTGAGCATGTTGGGAAGGCTATCGGGGCTAGGATTAGCTTTTGTGAAATCACATCCATGGGAAGTTTTTGATTTGATTTGTAACAGATGCACCAAATGATACCTCAGAAGAGCGCCACCTAAGACGCTAGGGCTAGCTGATGTCTCTGGGATTTTGAGGAGGTAAGCGCTTTCTATTTCTCAGCCTTTTGCTCAGGATTATTTCCTCAGCACCTCAAAAGTTAGGGTTCCTTAGCAACGAGGTTTGTTCAAAAGAAAAGAAGAAGAAGAAGAAGGAAGAATGGTGACCACAAGTTTTTCTTCATTCAGAATTGGTAGACTTTGGATATTACAGGCAGTGGTGTTTTCTAGCAATGGTCAAAACGGTATCTGCAGTTCCGTATGAGTCTTTCTGTCATGTGACTTGACACTCCTCCATTTGAGGGATGGGATGTGTGGCTCCAGATGAGTCTGGTCTGATTGGTAACTGTGGCAGCAAGGATGCTCTGGGACATTCTAGCTTAGAATTGAACAAGTAATATATCGGTTTGAGTCTCTTGTAATACTCACTCTTAGAAACCAGGCACTACAGAGCCCAAGAACTCATGGAGAGGCCCAAGGGGAAAGAGCCTTCAGAAGACCTAAGACCCCTGACCCAGTGCTCCCATCAGAGTCACCTCCAACTTGCCAGTCAGCTCAGGCATTCATCCTGGAAGTAGACTTCACGAGTCCCACTGGACTCACCTTAGCTGATCTTTGTGGTACACATGCCAGACTTCCCCAGAGTACCCTGCCCAAATTACATAATTGTGAACTATACAAATGATAGCTTTTTTGTCTTAACTTTCCAGATTTTAGCGTACTTCAATTGGAGCAGAATGCAATGCATAGCCATAAAAATCATTAAAAATCCTTAAGAAGTAGGTTGGATATACACAGGGCATAGAAAAATAAAGTAATGCTTGAGTAATATAAATCCCTCTAATTAAACACAGAAAGGACTTCCACTTTGTACCTCATCTCTAAAGGCGAAATTTATAAATGCCAATTAAGTGAATCTCGTCAGAGAATATGTACTCTTTTATTCTAAAAAAAAAATGCCACATGTGCTGAATTAGGTCATGGACTTGAGAGAGAGAATTCTGGGAAGATAGAAGAAAAGGAAAGGAGCTGAAAATATAGCATGAGATGTAATAGGAATAATTATATTTATGTATACCTACTATCTTTGATGTATATCGAAAGATATATACATACATATCCATATATGACATGTACATATATCATATATATATGAAAGATATTAGAAGAGGCTTGAGATAGCTACATCATAGAGTAGTGCAGAATAGTTTCCTCTCTCCCTTCCTCTAGCTGTTTTCTCACTCAACCTCAACACAGGCTGAGCATAGAAAGCGTTATGATTTGTCCAAATGAACCTTTCACCTGCTCATCTGCACCAATTTCCTTAACGAAGGGTGACAAGTCTTGCCATTGTTTTGGCTTGTTTATTAAGTCACCATATTCTGCAATAAATTTTCACAATTGGGCAATGTTTTCCAAAGTATTATTCCGGTTTTTCTGTGCTTGTCTTTGCCTTACCTCAGCCAGGTCCTCACACTTTTTTGTTTCTCTATTCTTCTCCTTCTTCGTTTCCAAGATTCTGGTCATTATTCTCTGTATAATGGGAAGTCAAAAAACTCCTGAGTCATTCGAACCATTGCATTACCAGGTTATTACTATTCATTCACAACCTTCTTGTGAGGTGTCCTCACCGTTTTATTATAATGAGGAAAAACACTGATTAGAGGCTTAAGACAGTTCTATATAATTTTTCTAATGAATCTATCGCGTTGGCTACAATCATTCTTCTTGTAATAGAACACCAGAACTTATTCTTACTTCCTGGATATGATTTTGTACCCATTAACTTTATCTCTTCCTGTTTATCTCTTCCTCTGTTATTTGGACATGGCTATATTGTTCTCTACTTCTTTTATTATTAGCATATTTAGATTCTTAGATTCCAACCATATAACTTTCTGAGCCTGTCCAACTTCACTGATAGTACGATCTTCTCTGCGTTCCTTCAAATGATAGTGTTGCCCTTTTTAATGACTGAACATTATTCCATTGTGTATGGATTCTGCATTTTTAAATCTATCAATCCATAGATGGTTACCTTAGTTGATTTTAACTCTTGGATATCACGAATAGCAATAAAAGTAGAAGTGCACATATTTCTTTGATATATAATTTTTCTGTTCATGTTATCTGATGATTTGCTTTAAAATTTCACCTACAAACTTATTAGAAATTTTCCTTATTTTATTTCCCATACTTTAGTGAGGCGTAGCTCTCTTCCGGGTAGCTGGCTCCAAAGTTTCATAACCCTCTTTTCAGTCAATTACCAGAGTTCGTTCTGTTTGCTTCTTTTCTACTTACTTTGGCAATTACTGGAGTCGTGCAGTAATTTATCTTGTTTGTGCTGTCTCCCCAAGAAAAAATTTAAATTAAATATTTTTTTCAAGGCAGGTGCTTTGTCTACGGTTGTAAATTCATCTAATTTCTTCTATAATATGGTCAATGACAAAAGCATGTGACAGAAACCTAACAGATCGGAAAAACAAATGGCTTTGTGATTAATATGTTGAATTTGCAAATGAGTACTTCTCTACCTGGAAGCAAACAAAATACAGATATTAGAAATAAGCATGATGTAAATGTGTGTGCTTTCATACAGCTTGCTCAGATCAACATATTCAAGTATGAGTTGTTCTGAAATTTTTGCTAGCGTGAGAATGTGCAGCAGAGAGTGCAGGACAGCATGGCATTTGAAAAATGATAGATCAATAACACTTATGGCACTTCACAGACTTTATATTTTAGGGTAATTTTCAAACTATCTCATAAAAAAGAATATTCAGATTTACACGAATGCGCTGCATGCTTTAGAAATTAACAGCAATCAGGTAAGGAAGGCAGAGCTGTGAGCTTGCGGAGCTTATGACCTGTTTATTTCACTTTATTTGAAAGATGTGGGTCCCCCGAGCATCCTTCCTCACCTTTCGCCTTCTGCATTCTTACTCCACGGTGGTCTTCTCAACAGTCTTTCTGCATCTTCTCATCACGCATATTTGTTTCCCAGTGTTAAAACGGCGTGGACAGGAGGACAAGTGTAATCAGCGGGTGACGCTAATGGCCACCCGCAGCCTGAGACAGGAGGCAGAGATGGGTGCTCAGTGCTGCCCCTCCCTGCCCCTTTATCATAATGGGTTACAATAATCTTCCTAACTTGAAAAGCCATCTACTTCCAAACGTATGTACTGCTAATTATCTGGTGAGTAAAGTGCCCTAAGAACACGAGCAGAAGGAATGTATGCTGAACCACCTGTGTTTTTAAACTTGAGTAACCAAAACTTAACTGGTTCCTTTCATGTAGCACAAAGCACAGCCCCCCCACCCCACTTTTCACGACAGCTTCTCTCAAGATGGCCCTTCTTCTGTGAGGATAGAGAAGGTCTGGGCCCCAGGTGGGGGATTCTTACAGGTGACATTCTGTTGTGCCCCCAGCAGCATTGAAAATGATTGACTATGGGTGAGAGAGAGATCTGAAGCTAGTGTCCTCTGCTTTGGAGCAGGTAATGCCACATTGGGTATGAAGCCAGGAAGAGGAGTAGATATAAAGAGCTTCTGACTCATATATATCCCAATGTCTCGTCAAATTCAAATTTTCGTGGGCTGGTAAACATAATCACTTGGAGCTATGCTGACCAGTACGGTAGCTCTTAACCAGACAAGACTATTGTACACTTGAAATGTAGCGTGTTGAAATTGAGATTTGCTATAAGCAAAGACTTAGTTCAAAAGAGAGAATGAGATACAATGGTTTTTATTTTGCATATTGATATAATAGATATATAAGTTAAATAAAATGTCATTAAAATAAAAACGTCACCTATTTCTTTACTTTTTAAACAGTGGGTAAAATAAAATATAAAAATCACTTATGTAGCCCATGTTTATTTTTTAGTAGGCAGTGTTCGTTGAGAAATTTCCAGTATGCAGACCCAGCTAAGAGTCCTGGCTCTGATCCACTGACGTGACTTAATTTGAAGATGTTTCAGTATTTTTCCATACTTTTTTTGAGACAGCATCTCACCCTGTCATCCAGGCTGGTCCTGAACTCACTACATAGGCTACACTGGCCTCAGACTCCTGGCAGTGCTCCCACCTCAGCCTCCCAAGTTCTGGGTTTCCAGGTGTGCACCATCACGCCCAGGTTCGTGGTAGTGGTAAATCATACCCAGGGCCTTGTGTTTGCTAGGCAAGCGCTGTAACCCTGTGCTATTCCTCCAGCCCCATTTTTGCCCAATAATACTCACTATAGTGTTTTTATGAGGAATGATTTTAAAGCATTTAGGAGAAGTACCTCGTGCAAAATAAATACTTAAGAAACATTTAGATAACGCCTAAGACCAACAACATTCCAGTGACTCAGACTCTCCTTTGGGATTCGCTATTCATATGGCATTGGAAGTGCCCACTGGCTCTCAACTTACGCACGTATAAAATCATGAGTTTGTATAAAATATTTTATAGTGACTCGTTAAGTACATTTTGGTCCTGCACGACTAAGCTCATCAGTGTTTTGGTCTTGGGTGTGGATTCAGGGGAAACAGAACCACAACGGGGAATGTGGCACCACGGCGAAACCCAGATTGCCTTGTCTCTGCTCCTCTTTCTGCAGACTTCCTTCTCTGTGCCATCCCGTCCCCTGGGTTACAGGGACACGAGGTGGCTCCAGGTCACAGGTACTGGCAGGGGAGTGAGCACCTGCCCAGGTTGGGCGAATCCTCTGGGAGTTGTATTTTGAGACTAGGAGATTCCCATTCTGCACGATTGGTTCTTGAGGGAAGCAAGTGTCAGCAAGGAGCTATGGAGTGTGGCATCCACTTCCAACGGTGTGACCTGGGAAGTCGGGGCAGCTGTCCCCTGATGGTGGCACAGAATGAAGCAGATGCAAAGAGAAGGCACCGATAGAAAAAAATGGGAGTCTTGCAGGGTCCCTTATCCCATTACAATTTTTTACATAACCCATTCTTGAGAATGCTTATCGTGAGAGACACCCCCAGTATCTTATAACAAAACAAAAACCTTCTTTGGCTGACCTGAGTTCAAGTACGTTTCCTTTCTTGGCCACCCTGACATCTGTAACTGATTTGGGCACAGTCCTTCAACTCGCTCGCAGTCTGGCAGGAAATTGGGCACCCTAGCCGTTTGCCACACTGTAAACTGACACGAGTGGCAGTGGGGAGAAGGGGAAACCAGTGACCCTTACTTGGCAAAGGCTTCACACCAAAAATCACATATGAAAGAGCCACGCGAGAGTGAAGGCAACTTTGCAGGTGGAGAAGGAAGAGCAGGTACTTCTGGGCAGTGGCATAAACCAGAACAAACTTTGAAAGAGAACAGATATGTTGAGCAGATGACAAGTAGCTTAGTTAATGGATAAAAGGCTCTATTAGGAGCCTACAGCATTTAAATGTACCTGTGATATAAACATTCAGCTTTCTGACTCACAGGATAGAAAGGGAAGAGAATAAACTAGGAACTTGGGGTAGGAGTATTTGGCTGTTGACCCAAACTGACATAGATTTTTTTTTTTTTTTTGAAACAGGGTCTTGGTTGGTAGTCCAGGCTAATCCTGAAAGCACTCTGTAGCCCAAGCTGTCCTTGAACTTGCAGCAATCCTTCTGCCTCAGCCTCCTGAGTGCAGGGACTACAGGCATGGACCACCATGCCTGCTTTTTTTCATTTCTTTTCTTTTCTTTTTCATTTCTTTGTTGAAAAACATACAATTCCAAGCACTGGGTATTTTTTTTCCAGAGATCTACGTTGTATACTCTTTCTTCTGCTTTTGGATACCCAAAGGGAACTCTTACTGTCTTAGCTACTTTTTCATCACTGTGACTCAATACTCAACATCTACAATGTAGGGATTTATCTTAGCTTACAGTTTCAGAAGGTCACAGAACCACAATAGCTACGTAGTCAGCAAGTGATGGGATCACAACCAGGCCTCCCTGATGTTCTTTACAGTTCAGAGGGAAAGGAGAAAATTAACCTTCCAGGGACTCTGTGAATTTGTTGTCTACACTAATTGTACTTTACTATGTTGACCTTATGTTATTTTAATTTGCCTTTGAATGTTGGGGATATATAAGTGAATGAATTCCGAAAACTTCACTCCTGAATAATAACAGCCTGCAGATAAAGAGCAGACAGTACAACCAGGATGGTAAGCCAGGTCAACACAAGGATGAACTCAAGAAAAAACAAAAGCCATGATTTCACTTGAGATGGTGGCAAGATTTTCCCATAGAAAAAGAAAATGAGAGACTGGTTCTCAGGAATTCCTGCATCAGTAGAAGGTTGACTTAATAGCTTGGTGGCCTCTAACAGCTGAGCCTTAATTAGGGAAAGCAATTAAACTATAAGAGTTTATAAGTATGCAGCACTCTTATAAGTTTACCTTCCTTCGCTACTGACCCACCAGTCACTCTACTGGCCTGTCAAAGTCTGCAAACAAGGCCACCACTGAGCAGTGCTGCATCCGAGATAGGAGAGATCTGGGAATCTCTGTACACCACTGACTTCTCGCCACACCACAGTGTTGAATCAGTTCGTAAACTTTGGCTACAGCAACAGTGATGCCCCAGGCATTGAGGCAAGTTCTGGGTGGAAAATAAAATGACCTTGTGAGAGAGATAGACATGAATAACCAGTGGGAAAGCACCGTGCTCTCACAAGGCTAAAATCGGGAATCCCTAAAATATTAATCCTCATACTATTTTTGTTAAACTGCTTAACTCCATGAATGTCAGTCATGTGAGGCCTCAGGTTCTTTCTCCTCAGAACGGATGTGGTGATAATGACTTCCTTTGCATAATTTCCATGTTCTATAAATGCATTTATATAATTCAGTGTAGTACCCACTCTTTGTTGTTTTTATCAAGAGGAGTCCGTTCTAGGATAAAAAAATGAACGAGGAAGACATCTATGAAATATGGTTTGATAAATAATCATTCAAATGTTTCCTGAATAACTTTGCATTATTCATTACTGATATTACTGAAATTTTTAACACTGTAGGTGAAGTTTTTTGCCCAGTGATAAAATTGAGAATGAGAAGATTCAAGAGAATTGTTAAAGGCTGCTCAGCCAGTTAGTGACAGAGCCAGGTTCAGGCCCTTTACTCCGAGATACAACCCCAGGTCTTTTTCTGGACAGGGACTTACCCTGCTGCTCTCTGCTGTCTTTAACGCTGCTAAGTTATGAAGTTGCTTTGAATGAGCTTGAACCTGTGATCTTCCTGCCTCAGCCTCTCAGGGTGCTGTGATTACAGGTGTATATTACAGTACCCAGCGTCTTAGTTTCTTTAATGAGTGTAAAAAAAAAAAAGTCAAAAAAATGTTTCTCCATTTTTCCACATCTCTGAAATTTTTTGTGAAAATGTCATCATGTACCTCTTAAAGGTTAACAAAATAAGAAAAAAAGTTTTATTTATGTGACATATTCTAGTCTCTAGATTTAAATTTTATCTGCTAGTTTTACACTTACCAGTGTGTGTGTATATATATATATATATATATATATATATATATATATATTCATAAAGATAAGCACATATTCATACATTAGGTTTATTAGGAACATATAAGTTCAGATTGATCATTTTAGTTCTTTTTTCATTTTTCTTTCTTTCTTTCTTCCTTCCTTCCTTCCTTCCTTCCTTCCTTCCTTTCTTTCTTTTCTTCTTCTTTGTCAGGATCTCCCTCTAAGTCCAGGCTGGTCCTGACCCTACTATGTGGCCCAGGCTGGCCTCAAACTCACAGAGAGCCTTCTGCCTCAGCCTTCAGAGTGCTGGGATTACAGACATGCGCCATCATATCCAGCTTCAGATGGGTCATTCGCTATACCTGCTGACAAACATCTCTTTAATTTTTAAGTCAAAGTGAATAAAAGCAGTAATTTGAAATTCAAATCATGGTATCTCCCACCACTATATCACAATAAACATACACAAATGCCCTGTTTCCTTTAGATTAATTTTCCTAATTCAATGTTTTTGAGTGTACCTGAATGAAGTTACTGGTTTTTCAAGTGCAAATGAAGAATGTCTTAGTGCTTTGCATCTTCCTTGTCCGGCTGTCTTAAACATTTCTTTTCTGAGGAAGAAGACACATAAAGGTGATTTTGTTTTAACTGACGTACTCCCACCAAGCCAAGTCAGCAAGACTTCGCTGAAATTCCTTCCCTTTCCTCAAATTCAAAGAGGCTTCACTACCTGAAGGTACTAAAATGACAAACTACCGATGTATCATCTTCCTTTTTTTGTCTTTCCATTCATCCTTCGACATTACTGTGTCAGCTCTTATCACAACTGTTTTCACAACTGAGCAGCTCTCTCAAAGCACTCGGATTCTGTGGGGTTTGCTCCAGTCTTAGGGGGAAAAGTACACGCATGGAATGCAATAATTTAACCCTGAGGTGACCGCATCACCTGTTGGCCAACTCTGCAACACTAGTATTATTTTACAATGCCTGAACTAAAAGTCACAGCCTATACGAAGACACTTAACAAAGTGTCACTACTTGGGTGTATTTTTACAAATTTTAATGTGAAGATCAATGTTTGGAATATTTTAAGGCCACATGTCCACTTACTAAACCATCTGTGTGTGGGGACGAAGAGAATGACAAACCACTAAAACTCACTTTTATTTTTCTGTTGGCTCAGAAATCCCACAGATGGTGCAGATTCAACAGTGACCCACTTGTAAATGATTTGTAGAAAGATGAGGAAGATTGTTGTAAGGATCAAATGAGAAAAACCGTGAGAAAAGTTCCTTCCAGATTCTTGTTACACAGGATTCGGTAATAACACTAATAAAATAGTAATATTTACATAATTCTATTAACTTATATTCAAGCACATAATCAGTGAACTAGATAAAGATTTTTAGTCGTCCCGTTTACTTTCTGCCGGAAGTGAGAAGTTAAAAAAAAAATCCCGAAGGATGTTCTTCTAAAAATAAACTAGCTTCGGTGGGTGAGTGACACTGGGGAAGTCACTGACATACAGAATCCCACTTTCTATGAAACTGCTTTGGTATATTGATTAGTTTCTACCAGATTAACCTTTCTGAGTCTGTTATTCTTTCATAAATATTGTTAGTGTTTGGTGTACTAGATGTTAAATGGGTAGTACAGTATATTGATTTGGAATCTAATTTTCCTTTCCATAGTATTGAGGATAACTGAATCTAGCATTTTGAGCATTCCAATATTGCATGAGAAATGTTTAAACCATTATTTTTCCTAGAAAAGGACATATAAGCACACTTAAAGAGTCCCTAGTAAAAATTAAGTCTATGCAAATTTTTTGTTATTGAGGATATCATTAGGCAGCATTGAAGAACTAAATGTATTCCAATAATCATTATAATGATGAGAAAATCCCTTGCTTCAATAATTGATTTATGCTTCATTTAAATGTACAGAGTAGTTCAATGTAATTTCTTATTAGCTCTAATGACAAATTTCAAAGTACCATGACTCTGAAATAAAGATGAAAATTCTCCATACAACTTATTGCATTTAAATGGATTTAATATTTAATATTTAAAAAATCATTTGATGTAAATAGCCATCATGAATCACTACAAATATACTGTGATGTAATTAAATGCTTTTTCTTATCAAATGCATCTACTTGTTTCATAATAAATTCTTTCTGTGATCTTTCTTCTTTTTAAGCTATGCTATTACTTTTGAAATTATTTTAATTGGAAAATAATATCAACCCCATAACATAAGCAAATTTTAAAAAAACTCTCTTTTTAGTTCTTAGGCAAATTACTGAATTTTTTATCATTGGCCATTCCCTTACAGTTTTGTTAAACCATAGCAGTGAATACTCGGATTTCCACGCTGGCTAAAGTTGGGCATGGGGCAAGAACCCATCACCACTTGAGATTAGGCACACGCACGTCGCGTCAATTTCACGTTCACTTCCCCTCCCCCTTTCCACTCTTCCACCGCCTGCTCCCCCACCCGAAGTGGTCTTCCCGCTTCCTAACCTCTCATTCACTTAGCTTTATTACTTATTTATACTCTGGGTTCCTCTTATTGGAGAAACAACGGGATATTTCAACTTCTGGGTCTGATTCACTAACCATAGTGGTCCAAGGTGGATCCATTTTCCCACAAAGGATTCAACTTTATCTTTCTTTATGGCAGAGTAGTACTCCACTGTTCTTACGGACCACAGTATCTTTAGTCAGTGATCTGTTGATAGACATTTTGGCATCTTTCATGAGGCTACAGACATTGGTATGTGTGTATCTCTGCCATACGATGCAAATGGATACTAAAAAAATAAATCTTGAGAAAAAAATTGTACACATAGAGAAACTGTTCTGTGACCTAATTCTGTACTTAATATTTCTGGTCTACCAATATCAACAGGGAATGTGGGGACAGGATTAATGTAGTTCCTACTCCTCGATCCAAACTTCAGGCACCGCGAAGGGCAGGAGTCAGAGCAATCGCTGGCAGATCTGGGAGTGTGGGGTTTGCTGTGTGGTGCTGTGGAATTATGAGACTGGGAACAGTATCTGTAGGTGTGGACTGTCGGCAGATTCCCTTTGCCCCTTGGGGTTATATACACCCACACACACAAACACACATGAACACATATGCACACCCTCAATCTCCCCCTTACTTAACTAATATAAGTCTTGGGATGATCTCTAATCTGTATCCCATGACCAATAAACATATGCATTTTTAAGATACTACCGGACATCCAGACAGCTGCCTTTCTGTCTCAGAGGCAGTTCCTGCAGTACCCAGGACCCAGCTCTTTGAACTTAGCATGAACTGGGAAAACAGTCTTGTAAAAGGAGCTTAAAGCCCTAATCGAGGTCAGTTACTCACTCAGCAATGAGGATGGACCTCTCTCAGGTCTCAGTTTTCCCGCCTATTATATCAAAACCATGATCCCTTTTACTTTTCCTGACAGATTCTTTGGACTCACAAACTGACCATAAGAATTATGCTTGTTAGAAGTATATACGCTTTTTTCATCTAACCAGGAGGATTTGCGGCGTTGTTAATTACACTGGAGCATATGCCTAAACCAGACTGTCCTGGAGAAAACAGAGATATACTTACATTTGCTACAACACACTTAGGATCAGAAAGCTGCGCAGCGTGGTAGCGGTGGAGGCAACGATGCGAAGCCTTTCTTCCAAATCCATTTAATAAGTACGGTGAGATTTCCTGTGATGTCACAAGGAGGGCGGAGGCAACCGTGGAACCCGTTAGGTCTCCACCATTTAACGTGACCACGAGGAAAATCATAGAGACGTAATCGGTGCGTCTTTTTCCTGTGGTAAACTGTGGTTAAGAAATCCTTGGTTATATAATCCCACTGCAGCCTCGATAACATTGGAATTTTGGTGCTTCCCTGCCCTGAGCACTCATTTCCCTGAATGGGAACTTGCCTTTTTGGAAGTCAAATGTCTTCCCTTCAGAAAGGTAGTCTCCCTGAGAGAGCTCCCAGTGCCCTGGAAGGTCCGTTGCTTGAAGAAGACTAAGTATCCCGACTCGTAGCAACATGGATTTGCATCCTGGCCACCTTGGATGCTGGAGTGTGGTTTAGGACAGAGGACTGCTATCACCGTAAAATGATGTTCTGAGAAAATAACTTTTTAATTTAAGTTTTTTTAAACATTTGAGCTCTCTTTATTTCCAAACAAAATAATTTCAGATTACTGAGTACCATTTTTAAAGTAATAAGTGAAGTTTTTCTACATTTTCTTTATTTCTTTGAAATAGACTTAAATGTAATCTGAAATGGTGGATGAGGAAGTGTTTGTATTTCCTCAGCTCATTAGAGCTCATAAAGAAGAAAGGCTGTCTCTTATGCTTCAAGGTTATTCTCATAGTTAGCATTATTAATTTGGGCCAGGAAAATAAGGCGATTGAGTTGAATAGTGTTGATGTTTACCTAAGGAAGATTAGTTTTCATTACCACAATATCTTCTGCTTCTCTATTGTGTTTAACAAAAAGATTAAGGAGAATCAATGACAGTTTTGCTTTTGATATCATCTCAAAGACAAAATATTACCTGTTCAAGTTAGTAATATATAATCAAAATTGCATAACTTGGAAAACTTTAGATCAGCTAAAGATGGGTGTAAATGAAAGGAGGAAGGGGAAGTAGAAATGACTGAAATATTTACACACCAACACTCCAAGATGAAAGTAGTTACCAGGTATCACAAACACGTGTTAATGAGCATAATTACGGAAAAATAAAATTTGCTTTTTTTCTTCAAAGCCATCCAAAGGATTTAATTTTTAAAATGATATTTTAGCATTAAAATATTAGAGTAAATGATATCAGAAACCATTAAATAATGAGTTCATTCTTTTTTATTTCTTAAAGACAAGGTCTCACTCAGGCTGGATTCACTATGTAGCCCAGCTGGCAATCCTCCTGCCTCAGTCTTCTGAGCCATGAGAACACAGGTAAACATCACCATGCCTGGCTTATGGGGTGCAGGGGGATGGGGCTTAAGGCCTAATGCTAGCACTGCAATCACTGTGCTATTCCTCCCACCCCTGTGAGCTCACTTTTTAAAGGATTTTTATTCAGCATCTTCCACATTTTAGCTATTGTTAGATGTGATGCTATAAACATGGGTATACGTGTATCTCTATTATACGTTGTTTTTATCTTTTTTGGAAAGATACCCAGAAGAAGTATCCCTGGATAAAAAGGAATATTTATTTTCAGGCTTTTGAGGACTTTCCATGCTGCTTTCCACAGGGGGACCAATGGATACAAAACTTGTAGCATACATACACAATCTAGTACTATTCTTGCATAAAGACAGATACATTTAAAGTTTTTGTAGGTAAATGGACATCACGCTTAGTGAAGTGGGTCAAACACAGAAGTTTAAGTATCACATGGTTTCTCTAATACAAGAAACCCAGAATACAGGCATTTTATAGCACCAAATGGGTGTGATGTGAGAGTTCTGGGGTGGGGGTGGGGGTGATGGAGAGGACGAGAGGGCCAAAAATGGGGTGGGAAGGGATTGTAATGTTCACACACTACATATGTGCACAAAATACTCAAACTCAAAGTAACCACTGTGTATCTCTCACACACACACACACATTAATAAAAATGAAAAAAGAATAAAGAAAAGAGACAATCATACATAAGAAAGAACCTTTATTCTTAAACATTCATAGGCGTCCTAAATTTAGGATTTTCTGGTTTTACCTAAGCAATATACTGGTTCCCATCACATGTAGCAATACGTCAACAAGAATAATTGCTTCAGTCTCTACTGAGCAAAGGCAATTAGGAAGAATCACAGTATCAAACACACAGCAATGCGATTAATTTTCTCAGAGCCAAATTGCATAGATTTAGGAGCAGTTTTGGAATCATAGACTTTCTTTTCTTTAAAAAATAGTAAATTATTTTAAATAACATAATAGAAATGATAGTTGAAATTTTTGCAATTTAATCTTTCTTTTTCCATATATATATATGAACTTGAATAAACTTTACAATGAACTGGAGTATTTTGAACTTGAGTATTTTGTGCACACAAACATCCTGGCAAACTTACGAATCCTTCCCCTTTCCCTTCCTGACCTTCCCTCCCTCTCCCCGCTAGTTCCCATTATCCCCTCATTTTGTTCTGTGAAATGACTGGGATCTGGGTTGCTGATATTAGAGAAGTTATTCAATATTTGGCCTTCGGTGAGAGTTTTTTTTTTTTTCTTGCAATGTATAGGTATAAAAATTCTTCATTTATGTCTAAGGCTAGAAGTACTTAGAATTGTGACCTGAATTACACAAACACTACTGGCCAGCACAGAAAGAGGTAGTACTTCCCCAACATTTGAAACTGAATTGGAAATGCATACTTTATAAAGGGGGTGGGGGGCTAGAGGAATGGCACAGGGGCTAAAGCACTTGCCTTGCATATGTAAGGCCCCTGACTTTGATTCCCCAGCACAATATAAGGCCAGGCATGGTGGCACATGCCTGTAAGACCAACTTAGGAGGCTGAGGCAGGATGATTACCATGAGTTCAAGGACAGCCTGGGCTCTGCAGTGAGCTTATGATCAGCCTGGCTTACAAAGTGAGATCCTGCCTCAAAAAAACTGAGGGGTATTTACAGTGAGTTACATGCTTAATACAACAATGGGTGTTGTTTTGTAAATTAGCATCAGATGCCTAAGCATAACTATCATTTTAAGTAAAATAAATCATACATACATCACTGTATAATTTAAAGGGCTGTCATTTCATGAGTATTTTTTTCTGAAGAAAATAAGAACTATGTGCATATAAAGTATGCTTTAAGTTAAAACGATTTTAAGTCATAGTTTTTCAGCTTACGCTTTCATGTACCTCAAAGATCACCACAATAAAACAGGATTTTACGGGATCTTTTGCTAATTTCAGCTGCAGTTTGTTATCAGCCCACATATACAACCAGTGGCTAAGCCCCCAAATTTTCCACATGAGTTACAACGTAGCAAATTAGCTCATACTTAAGAATGTCTTATTTACATATTGGCTTTATCTTCTCTTCTTGATTTTGAAAATACGAAGGTTTAACATTCCATAGTCCTAATACTAGCAGCAACAACATATTACGTTTAGCTGATTTTTATGTGGAGCGCTTTATTAAAAAAAAAAAACTGGAAGTTGTGAGAGGAAAGATTCATATTGCTGGACGGCAGCGAATACACATGTACATACAGCCTCACTGAATTCCTGCTACACAGCTGTTCACGTTTCATTAGATATTCGCGGACCGCTGGGCACTTGCACCGTGGGATCCCATCGACTTCCGCAACTCTCAGAGGCAATTCAGAGCTTCCTGCCTCATTCATAGACAAGAAACTAAGACCCCCACAGGACACGGGACTTGCTCCAGTCCCAGGCGCATTGAGTGGGGAAGTCTGCCCTTGGACCCAGGCCTCCGGATTCTGACGTCTAAACATTTGACTCAAGTAGCAGCCTTCAGAAGAAACTCAGTTGGGACAGGAATTAATCAGTTGAGGGAAATCGTGTAGGAGAAGAATCATTCCCGCTCACACCAGTTACAGACACACATGCAAAAGAACTTCGGATTTAAAATTATAAACACCAAGTGTTTTACCAGCTTATTTTTAATGTGGAAGTAGAGAAAAGGCATCATTTTGAGGACGAGTTTAATTTAATGAGTAACTGGAGTGACTTTTCTTTGAGGCTGAATCTGCTGACTGAATTTTCATGCATAAACTCTCCCGCATTCTTCACAGTCTCCGGTTTCAACGTCTTAGAGTGGTGCAAAAAAAAAAAAAAAAAACATGAATGAAAGTAAGTGAATTATTATGTCAGTTCCTCACACATTTTAATTCTACTGTTTTACAGTTGTTATATTCATTCACATGGAAGTACATAGCAATCACTTTCTGTAAAAAGCAATTTATCTTTAATTTTACAATTCACCATTTTGATTTCTTGAGAACGTTTCTGTATCTTCGTGCTTATTTCATATAGTTAATCAATTTAAGAAATCGCAGTAGCTACTACTGTGATGGACAGGATTAGGAATGAAAATAAAGGGTACAATCTCAAGCAAACCTCAACCCACGCTGGATACATCAGTCTGTGTGTTTTGAACGGGGAAGGAAGAAATTTCCAATCTACACTTTCCATTTGTCTGCATCATATTTTTAGAATATCTCTGAATGGAAAAAGTTGTATAAATGCAAAGTAGGAAAAGGGCAGTCTGAAGATTATAGGCTGCTTCGATGTGATAATACCTAATCTTAGGATTGTGATTATGAATAACATGTATTCATTAAAATTTTTATATGTATGTGAATACACAAATACGTTAATCTTTAAATATTTTAGGCAATTTTATGTGCTTTCATACTTTCCCAAGAGTCATTTACCCAAGCATCAAAAATATGTCACACAAGTATCGAGTAAAGGCTAAAATGTATAGCCAGATAAATTACGGTTCTTCATTCTCTCCCTGATATTCTTGAACATGAAAATGTTTAGCAGCCTATCACAGAGCGATTTTTTGTGCCATATATTATGCAAAAATGACATGATAGTTAAAACATGTTTCAACTAAGGTATATATTTCCAACTTGATAAAATAATTTGAAAGATGTCAACTCAAAACACATAATGTTGATTGTTTTAGTAAAATAAAGCAGAGGCACTTTTGCTCTAATAAGAACGTGTCTGGCCTGAAGTCACACCTTCCTGTGCATCCAACAGTATTCTCCTTTTATCATATTTTAAAAATCCACACCTCATCTTGCTTCTTACCTTATATGGATGGTGCTAATGACACAAGAAGTAAACCCTCTATTAACTCTCCAGTTGGATGGGACTTGTTTAATTTCAGCTGTCAGATAAGGTGAAAAAAAAAAGATGCTGGTAACCCTAGGAGTTGAAATACATTAGAACTATGAAAGCAAGTCTTTCACAAATGGCAGTAATTCATTGGTCACATTCTTTGCCCGCATAAAAGTAGAAATAGAGAACATGTCCATTTGGAAAGCCCAATAACTTACTCTTTTGAAAAGTTTAAAAGAAAGTTTCAACACTTTTCAAAGCAAGCAGAAGGAATCAAAGAAGTAAAGGCAAATTTCTACCTCATGATATGTCACAGGAAGTCATTCTTTACACAACGTCATTTCTCAATGATTTAAATTTCAAAAAGTTACATTTAAGTTTAATCATTAAGTCAATAAAGACATGAACAAAATAAAATACTCTCTGGATCATCCTCTGTAGCCCTACGCCTTAGGTTTATCTGATATATATGATTTGGCATGTATCATATGGGAACTTTTTCTCTGCATTTATTAACATACATGTATTATAACATTTATTAACTCACTTATTTGGTTTAGAATGAGTTTTCGGATAACAGGCCCTGAGCCAAACTTTCTACTCAGAGGTTTATGGGGCAAAGCTCTTGGAGATGCACATGCGTGATATGCTCCTACCGAATTGCAGCAGGCAGCTTGAGCAGGAGACAGGCTGATCTTTGGTGAAGTTGCGACTCAAACCAGGACACCGAAGTACCTTCTAGAGTTTTCTCAGTCTGATTTGGTAAACTTTCATCAGACAGCCATCGGCCAATCTCATGAAGGAAGTGTAACCTTCAATGGATTAGTTTCCACTGAAAGATAAAGCTCAGAACCGTGAGAAGTTCAAATACATCTAAAAATTTTCCAGTTCACAGCTTGAGATAGAAATCTAGCTCCTTTTTTAAGCTAAAGTTAACTGAAGTATAATTGATACACAGACAACTCTATAGTTTGCTGTTTGACAAATGTAAACAGTCATAATTAGCATGAAAACATACATTTTTTAATATTTTCATCACTCTAGATAATTTGCTCCTAACCCTTTGTAGCTCTTACCCTTCTGGCACTTGTAGTCCTTGGACACAAGTGACTCATCTTCACGGTGTCGCCTTTTTGATGACAGAAGTCATGTGAGTAGGTCATACAGTATGCTGCTTTTGGGCCTAGCTTATTTTACTGACCATAATTCTTTTGAGGTTCATTTATACGGTTGTGTGTATCAGTAATTTACTTCCTAAATTGCTGAGTAGGGGATTCATTCAAATTGAGTTACTTAAATGGTATCACTGCTTAGATGCACCCAACAAGTTTATCCACTCATCTACTGAAAGACACTTGAATTGCTACCAGCTTCTTGCAATTATGAAAAACTACTATAATCAATATGTATATACAGAGCTTTGTGTGGATGCATATTAAATCTCTTAGGTAAGTACCTGTGAGTGAGAACTTCACTTTTTGATGATTCATGTTTCCTAACCTCCTCATTCATTGGATAATTTATTTTTAAACTATTGGTTACATTGTCATTTTAATAAAATCCTATTCCTTCTTTTCCTATTCTTTGACAAGTTTTTCTTGGCAAATACTACACATTGTTGTCTTTCATTTGAACCTATGTCCAAATAGTAATATGTAAACATATATGCACATACATTTAATAATCAATATTTTATGATATAAAATTCTTTTGATAAGTGTAGCATATCTATTTGCCTATGCTTTCTTTTTTATTTTTCCCCACCATTTTTATTAATATATATGCAATACATAATGTTTACAGTGAACTTGAGTATTTTGTGCACATATATATCACGTCAATATTAAGATTCCTTCCCCTCCCTAACTCCTACTATCACACTCACTTGGTTCTGTAGAATGCCTGTTCTGGGTTTCCCAAGTCAGAGAAACCATGCGATATTTAACATATTAAATCTTCTGCTCTGACTCATTTTACCACTCAAGTTACGACTTAGTAGCTCAGTTTCCCACCCCTAGATGGGCTGCAGTGGCCATGTCTTGATGACTCTTCTCTGGGTCCAGCAGAGCCTTTATTGGGATGATTTGCCAAAAGTTCTTTTTTTCTGTATCTTACTATATCTTTGTTGAGATACTTCAGTGTGGCTTCACCCAGCAGTCTACATAGAAGAACTATAACAATGAAATTCATAAGCATTTCATGAGAAACAGAGAAAAGTGAAATTTCAAATTCCTCAGCTGAGTACTGAAAGGTAAATGTTTGTACATGCAAAAGACATTCAGGTTGTTATTGCATCAATCAGTTTTCTTAGGATAAATCTACATCCAAGACCAAATGAGTGAATCACTACATTAAACACGCTTAAGTCTATATTGAATTGCTACATTAAATGAACTAAAATCTATATCACATAAGTATACTACACTTAAAGTAATAGACTGGCATGCTTAGGTTTTTCAGAATTTTAACTTTCGTAAATTATTTACTCACATTTCACTAATTACTAACATTTTGCCAAATTTGGTTTATTATTTCACCTACCTATCCATCCCTAATTTCGTGCATACCTATTTTTAAAGATTTTATACCAATTCCCTATGTTGAATATAATTAGTGTGCTTTATTTCTTAAATAAGTTTGATGATTTTCTACCTAGAAGTTTTGTACTATTTCTTAAAAGTTTATTCTTAAATATTTTTTGTATTTTGCTACTAATTCAAAATTTCTAATTTTAAATTTAACTGATTATGACTGGTGCATATTTATTGATTAATTCACTCAACAGAAACTTACTGGGCACAAACTTTTTAATCTGACACAGCCCTAGGTATTTGCAATAAATAGTGAATAACATAGACAAATTGCTTGCACTTGTGTGGTTATATTCAAATAGCAGGAGACAGAAAATAAATACATGGATACTTATCAGTTACTCACAAGTGCGACGTTCATAACTTATTTTAAATTGATTTTCTCATAAGATCACCTAGGGAGGAATACATAGCTCTGCAGTGAATCTAATTTCTGAATATTGCAACCTTCTAACACTGGAAACCAGGGAAAAGAGAAAATGGCCATGGAATGGACAAGTAAAAAGAGAAAAGTAAATCCAGAGAAACCTTGGCATGTCTAAAATCTTCAAAGCCAAGTGAAGATAGTGCTTGCTGCTGGATGCCATTTTTGTCCTTGTCTAATGCATCAAATAAGAGAACAGAAAATTAAAACTAAGTACATGAATAGATTGCTGATGATTTTTATATGTATTGTTTTAGTAGCCAAAGGTAGAAAATCCTGCTTTGTACATACACATATATAAAATGTACCTGTGTGTGTGTATACAATATCTGCCATAGTAATTGTAAAAACAGTAACTGTTATCTAGGTGGTAGAAGCCCTGTGCCCATGCCTGACTGACATCGTCACAACTACACAATGTGATAGATACTACTAGTTCTCCATTTTTCAGAAGAAAAAAACTGAGGCAGCAATAACATAATTCATGAGGGGTTGCTAAAGAATTTCTCAGTAATAGGCACTCTACTAAATTTTAGTAATATTTCAAAATATTTCAGTCGATTCTTAGTTTTTCTAAAATACAATGCTATATCCTACAAACAATAGTGATGTCTTCATTTTTATTGTTTCTATCTTATGTATATCAGAATGCAAATGATAAGACCCTCAAGAACTACTAGGAAGGCTGGACATGGCTGTGCATGCCAATGATTCCCAGCGCTCTGGCTGAGGCTCTGGCTGAGGCAGGAGGATCTCCAGTTTGAGCCCATCCTGAGTAAATATCAAATTTGGTGAGGTGTTGCCTCCAACAAATTTTTTTTTAAAAGCTGGGGAGGTAGCTCAGTGCTAAGGCCTTGGATTTGATCTCCAGTACCACAAAACAAAACAATAATCACTACTAGAAGTGACCGTGGCATCCTGGTCTTATTACCAAAGATTTTTTAAAAATATTTCTTCATTTGACTTGATTTTTGTTCTTGTTATTAACTCTTGATACTCTAATAAAACTTGCAGCAAAACAAATTCATGCTTAACTGTAGCATTTTAAAAAATCAATCGTCAAAAAGAGAATTACATCAAACAGCTTTATTACAGCATCAATTATTTTTACACAACTTATTTTGATAAACTTTTAATTGATAAACCATTTTTGTATTCCCGGACTAAATCTACTTGGTATAAATGATTATTTTAAATTATATTTCTGGACATTTTTGCTAGCACTTAAGCATTTTGCTTTCAAATGCTGAATCCAGTATGGTACTTTGGAATTATATTAATATTTCTGTGGAAATATGCATGAAATTCACAGTAAGTGCCAGAAGCCTTAAAAATTCAAATTTCCTGCCAACTTTAAAAAAACTTATGTTTTCGGATATAAAATTTGTGGAGAATAGCGAACCTATGTAGGGATCGTCTGCTCAACCAAAGTTACATGTGCTTCTGATCTTGTAGTTTTTAAAACGGTAAGAATTTTATCCTTCACTGTTATTGGTAGGTTCAAGTTCTTATTCTTAAGAATAAGAAATTATTCTTAAATATTTATGTTTTGTTGAGAATCTCTCCATTTTTCTATTTTCAAAGTTATTGCTGTGGGGAGTATAGAGATAAGAAATTAGCCAAACCCTGCAGTTTGGATATTGACTTGAGCGTTTCTAATGTTAGTGTCTATTTCCAATAGAGACAAGGTCCTAATAGCAAATTAGTCCTACCAGTATCTTTGAGTCTGCCATCAACTAGATTTAGTGTGCATTTCTCAAGGGATACTAAGGAGAAAAAAGACCCATCGAACAACAGGAGTGGTTGAGAATGAGTCTGATTTAGGAGAAACCAAAAGCTAGCATGCTTCCTCTTCATCGGTTTCACATCTACCTTGATCCACCTGAGCCAACGGTCTTCACCTGGGGGACCCAGAGCCAGTGCCTTCAGATGCAATCTGTCAACAGCATTACTGACTCTGCACCTTGAAGCATTACACAGGAGTTTGAGTTTCCAGGTCTTTGTAATTTGTGATCATGAGACATTCGTATTTTTAGGGATCCCCGGGGATAATAAAACAGAATTTACTACCATTACTGAAGTTTATAATTTCCTTCACATTTTAAATTTTAATATTCTTTTTATAACCATTTCAGACCAAAGTTACTTCTGATTAAAATCACTTATAAAAAAATCATCTAATAAATTTTCCAATGATCAATAGTTTATCAAGTGTTTAATGACCTTCAGGTATTTATACCTAGAAGTTATCTGGAAGGGTTAATAGGATGCTGCCCGGTGTAATGGTCAACTTGAGAGTGAGACTTATATTTGAGCTCTTACGTTGTCTACCACTTCTTGAAGGTCATTGTACAGTATTTCAGACTAAATAGATTCCTCAACCATTTCTAGAATGATTTTCTAGTCATTTCAAAATCTATCCTATTTGCATTTATTTTTGGTTCAGATATTGTCTTCTTTCAACTCCCATTCTGAATTCTGAATTCTTTTTAGCTGATAATTGTTTGGGTTTTTTGTTTGGTTGTTTTTACTCACCATGAACTGGACAAACAGTGACTTTGATAAGTTTATTGGTTCCAAGAAAACAAAGATGTCTTTGTAGTTGAAATTGTGAGTCATTTCCATTTCTTCCCGCCAAAGGGCTACAAGAGGAGAGAAAACATTCGATGAAGTTGTGCCGTTGTGCACTTTGCTCTTAGTCGGCCTCGGCTTTCTCTATTCTCTTTGAATTTAGGAGCGGACAAGTGAGATTCCCAAATCCAAAAACATGGAAACACGTTGTATTTTTTACCAAATTTCCACGAAGTAGCGTGTGGTCACTGGGATGGCTCTGGAACACCAAGCCTTCAGAAAGAGGAAGGGAAGATAATCTAGACAAATTAAAGAGTAAACTGGGGAGTACTTATAGGAAACATAATTTGGGAAGAAAACAGAGAATGTTCATAATGTCAAAAAGAACTAGTCCTAGAGCACAACTACTATGGACCTTAAAACGAAAAACAAAGTGAAACAGGGGGGTCGGGTAGGGGAAGAGGGAGGAAGGGGAGGGAAGAGGAAGGGACAGAAGGAGAGTGGGAAAGCCCTTGTCACCTTGACAAGATACATATGTGCATAAAAGGCTCAACTCCATTGTAAACCTTAAATTTTGCACGTATACATATCAACAAAATGGGGGGGGGGGGGAAGAGCTAGTCCTTTGGGAAGAAACATCTCTAAGCCCTATGGGTCAGTATGGAAAATAATCCCTCTGTAGGCTTCAGAAGGGTATTTTTCTTGATAGATAATAAAGTCCATTTCAAAGTTACTTCTCCCTTCTATTATTGGATAAGTTTGATTTAGAAAGAGCCTAGGATATCTGGACACCCTCGAAAGCATGACTGTACAGTTCTGTTCTCAAGACGAACTCTCTCCCTTGGCTTAGCAGGCTTGATACACTTCATTTAAGAATCACTTCGTAGGAACAGATCCTGTTTGTGCTCTCTTAGAACAAGTTTAGAGACAGTTTGCCTACATCAGGCGTTTCTGTGTAATCTAAGTGTATATATGCATGTGCAGCCTCTTCCTTTCCCCTTACCCCATGAGGTACCAGGCAACTTGGCATCCATCCTGTTTTAAACTTTATTTGAAAAAATAAAAGGTAAGAGATAAATACTTAAGTTGGTAAATAAATAAATGCACCTATTGTCAATGACTACACCTCTGTAAGATGTGTAACATCCATAATAGCAATAGATACAATAGCGCTTGATAGAGCGAGTCCTACTGTGCCCTACCTCCTACCCCATGTAATCTCCATACTGCTGGGTGTCTAAGTTACTGTTCTGATGTACATATGCTTATATGGGTCCTTAAAATGCTCTTTGCATGGGTCTGCAGAGGCCTCTAGCCTGTCCTCAGCTGCTATTCTGGTGCAGGCCACTTCATACAGCTAGGGACATCTTACTGAGTTCTTCTGCTGCTCCTTGGACTCCTATGTTGAGCCACTCTGCAGGCTGTGACCTTGATATAGAATGTCTTTCTCTTTCTGAGTCCTTTGTGCCTTCAAAGCTCACTTAATTTTCAAGGGGCTTCCCAAGACGCTTCCTTTGCCTCCTGACTAGTTTCCAGGGACACCCTTCACCAATATCTTTCCACACAGCTTTTGACAATACCTTAAAATATGATATTAACCTGGTTGCTTTACTTGACAACTTCTCTTAGCAGAATTTAAAATTTCTTTAAAAATGGTATACAGACCCATACTGCCTAACACTGAACAAATAAATGCAACCTCTTACAAATATCAAAACGAAGTTACTCCAAAACAGAGGATGAGGTCATTAAATACTTTGCAGAAACTAAAACAAAAAATTTTATAAGCAAACAATTATGCTTGTCAATCTAAAGAGTCTTAAATGTAATATGGACCTCGGAAAAGAAATAGCATTGTTTTTTTATAGTGTGAACAGTGCCACGGGATTCTCACACTTGTCAGTCTTTTTAAAGCAAGTGTCTCTTAATAAGGGCTGTGCGTCACTTGCAGTGTTCCAAGATTAAGGAGTGGGTGACTCTGGCCCATGGGTTTTCTCACAGCCGTCTTTACAAGACTCTTACGCCTTTTCAGTGGCCAAAAATATTATACAAAAGTTTATTGAAAATGTGTACAAACCTCTGTAGCCAAAAGCTACAGTGTCAGTTCCATCCTCATTTGTACTTTTAAAATTTACTTTTAGTTCTGCTCAGATGTAAATCTCAAAATATTTTTATTCCAGTAGACAAAACAGGGCCTTTCTTAAGATGCCGAAAAATCCCACATCTTTGGCAATTGTTCTTCTTTTCATTCTTTATTCAGTCATCAACAGCCCCACCTGAGGACGTGTAACTCAGGCTGATGCAACAACTTGGCCCAGAGAAGGAGATTCAATGCTTGTCGGTTTTAGCAGAAACTGGAAAGCAGTGGTGTCATGTTGCCCAAAGTAATGGAAGCAAACAAAACATTTTAAGTTCATGACAATAAAGATTCTTTAAAACTAAATTCTAAATTTCGTGATTAATATTAACTTCAAGTAGAGGCCTTGACATAAAGACCTTGTAGTTGCTCATTCTCTGCTATGAGCATGTGAAATTCGGCTGCTCTACCAGCTACCTTCTGATGTCTTGTATCTTAGATTTAAGTAGATTTCCTCTAGAATGCCTTTCCTGAAGCCCCAAGGCATTGAAAATGCTTGAGACCCCCAGAGGTCCTGTGAGTTCCCATGATCCTGTGCTCGGCTTAATGCTGCATTCATCCAAAAGGATGGAGAGCAAGGTTCGAAGCCCAAGGGATTTGACTCGGTAGCACCAGTTCCTAGTACAGTTACCGTGTCTTGGCTCAATTGCTGTATGATCCCCAGAAGAACCCAGACTAGGCCATTATAAAGACGATCATTGTGTTCATTCTAGTAATGAGATGAATTAAAATATATATCTGCCTTGATTATTATTCATAATTTGAAAAATATTGCTACTTGAGATATTTTATATGATACAGAGTAGATTTCTCACTCCTAAGTATGGTCTCTGTCATTGTCAATTTTTCAATCATCTTCTAGAATGTATGGAGATTAGAAGCACCTCCCAGTGTCCTTATAAGAAGATGCCCAGATGTAGCACAACCTCTCTACACTCCTCAAACACTGAAGAGTTCAGCTCAGATTCTGGGAGTCATAGGATTTGAACTGAGAGAAGCTGCATCATTGGCAGTGGGCCTGTATTAAGGTCTACAGCTGATGACCATCTGGGTTGTTGCAAGATACAATGGCCTGAATCTAGCACAGTATTTGACGTAATAAAATGAAAGCCAGGCTTTCTCATGGAAAAGAGTGTGTAGATGGTTCAGAGCAAGCCAACACCCGCTGAGACACTCAAATAGAAGGACGAGGCCCTCAGTATTTCAAAAGACAGCTGCAAAGTCAAACTGGGCTTGAGGTCGTTCTCTGTGGCCAGACAGGGTCTCACACACCAGGGGGGGCACACTTGCAGGCCTTTGCCTTTGGGTAGTAGTTATG
This sequence comes from Ctenodactylus gundi, assembly GCA_004027205.1. Classification (NCBI taxonomy): domain Eukaryota; kingdom Metazoa; phylum Chordata; class Mammalia; order Rodentia; family Ctenodactylidae; genus Ctenodactylus; species Ctenodactylus gundi. The sequence continues at coordinate 182,845 of PVKB01001214.1, forward strand.
AGCACAGCCGTAACTTTAGAAAAACAAGACCTCAATTCAAACTTGACCTCTCATCTCCCATATCACAGGCAAGTTCAGAGACAGCCCCATTTCTTTTGCTCACCATTAACGAAGCCACTCATGTTCTTACGCATCATCAGAACTCCCCCCCACCCTTTCCACCTGTGGTTGGTGCCCATTTCTTCATGTCCTCCTCTTCTCTCGCTCTCTCCCCGCCTGCTACAAAGCGAGGGACCTACTTTATCCTATTCTATGCACTTTGGGATCCGGGTCCTCACAACAGACCTACTTACAAGGTCTTCCGTTCACTGAGCCTGCTTACTGCCTCTTTAAACCTCTCCTCAAAACAGCTTGTTTTGCCAAGCTGGTTTGCCCATGAATAAAGTGTTTAAAGATTGTTTAGCTGCAGATTGTTCATATAAAAATTGGCAATACTCATTATTTAGGTTGTCAGACTGTTAAATATTAAAATTGAAAAATAAGATGCCACTTTTAGCAAGAGCAGATGTTCGGGGCACATCTTTTTCAGTGCATCTGTTTATTAATGGTGGGTAACCAAGAGCTCTGTGAACATGCGGCTTTTTAAAAAAAATATTCCATTGGCTTTCGATTTACATCCTAACAAAAGAGTGTATAATGTGGCAGAAATGTTTCATGTGATTAAGAACTGTTTATTCGAGATTTATAATTAATTTAATTGTAACATCTAGAGGACTGCAATTTTGAAAAACTTTCACTCCTGATTGCCTATTATCCACATGACAACACTGAAATAACATGACGCTATGACAAATGGGAACGTAACACGCGGTTGTCCTGTGTTAATAACATTTTGAAAGAAAAAAATAGAGAATTTCTGTCTAAATCATATGTGTATATTCTATACAAAAAAAACTCTGTTTTCCCCTCAACTTTTGGATCACAGCTACAAAGTACACAGTTTAGTAAAAAGCCTACAAGTGAACTCTCATTATCTTAAAATCTCAGGTCAGTTGCCTGAGATATTTCATTTCTTGATAAAAGTAGATTGAGGTAAAAACCCTCATTCAGTTTCTCTGTCAAAAGATCTTAAACCCAGGTCCCGCTTGAGGTCAGCAACACGCCTTCATTTGTTTGAACTGTGGTTTCACCAAATTCAATCAAACATTAAGAGGAAGTACTTAATTAGTTATGCTGCACTAGCAAAGAAAAATTATTACAACGTACTAATCTATATTATGGCAAAATCCTGACCCCACAAAAATGATTGGTGCCATTAAGAAGATTGATTGTGCAGGAATTATAATTCCAAGACTTGGTGAGGAGAAAAGCCGGTAAGTTCAAACTGAGTTATTTTTTTCTACTCAGATGTTACCTGAAGAGCCATAGCCACCCATCTCCCGAGTGGAATTGCGTTGTGGGGAGTGTCAGTAAAGCGGAGGCAGAGAGAGTCCACAGTTTCTACTTCCACTTCGTGAAATTCTCATCAAATAAATTATAGTTAGTAAGCAGTTTTCAATTTCAAGCATTATAGATATAACATATTTATCATCTGAAATACCTATATATACAAATTTCTCAAACGATACGTTTGTTACTTAGACAAGACGAGATTCTAACTACTTCCACACAATGCCCAAATTAGAATGTGAGTATGAATCCTGTGGTTCTTGTAGAGAATTGTGTGACTTAGGGAAACGTGGGGAAGAAGACAAAAACCCCACAGATAACTATCGCACACATTTTTAGATTTTCTCTCTACACTGTTGTATAAAATGATCTCCATTGTTTTTCTATAAAAGATACTTTTATTAAGCTTTGTCAAAAATATTTAAAATGAATCACACTTCTCATACAAAACAACCTCACGTTCTTAATACTTATATGTCAGATCATAATTATAGAAATTAGAAATTTTCTTCAAAACATATTCTGTATATACACTATGCATTTTTTATTGCTTTTTATTTTCTCCAAATTAAAAGTTGGTAATAGCTTTAAAAATAAATTCCCGATAATTAAGTGGCCATACCTTCTTTTCATTATAGAATAATTCACAGGAAGTCAAAAAGTAAAATGAAAATATTTTGTTTTTTATCTGAGATAAATGATGCGAATATTTCCATGGTCTAAATAGACTTTGAATGTGAAGGATTAAATATTATAACATCATTCAAAAAGTTCCTGAATTTAATACCTAATATGCCTATAAAAATTAGGACAAAAACCTAATATGGTAGATAAATAATAAACCTCTGTTATAAGCTCCAGGAAGAGGAACATTCTCCAAGAGAGATAATATTACACAACTTTGAAATATGCCTATGTTTTAGGCACAATCTTTTATGATCCATTCTAAGACTTCCATATATGATCATAAATATTGATCTTTTGATCACTTGGCTCAAATCCAGTCAACGTATGAATGAGGCTGGTCTTATAGATTTTTAGCCCACTACTGGTTTAAAACTTTGCCTTAATAATTTTAATTTAATGAAGTCTGTCTCATAACTAGAATGTAGCATGAGTATCAAAATGAAAATGTTCAAATACTGGTATATTGGACTTTAAGAAAGTGGCTGACAATCATTTGGCAAGAACACCCAGCATCCTTTGAGAACCCCAAGTATCTACTTGTTAACTAAGTTTTCAAAGATATAAATAGTGCAGTATGCTTTAGTGATAGCAGATGAAATGTGTGAAAGTTTAAGCTATTCACAATCGATCACTTTTGAATCAAAGACTGGGAAAGTCATAAGCACACAAAGGTAGAGGCCCATTGTGTTGGAAAAATCAGAAGAATTGAAGAGTGGCTTCCTAGCTCCGCGTATGGCTCAGAGCGAGGATGTCCGGAGGGGACGATGACTCTTCCGTTTCATGACCATGTGAGTTTGGGCATTATCTTTTGTTTTACGAATTCTTGGTTTCTTCTTCTGTAAAATGGGAGCAATGGCAATTTGTCTCCTAAGAAGGTGGAAGGAATACTTGGTACATGTAGGGCACTTAGAATGTGTCCAAGCCTCGTATTTTTCCTCTGTGGAAGCATGGAAAATGCATTTTTTAAATTTTAAAAATAATTTAGCTTCAGAGATTTTTTAGAAATGAATTACATTTAATCCTCCTAGTATGTCCTATGGGTTAATATAAAAATAACTAGGGCGGTATTTACAGAACAAAACCAAATGTGAATCATCTTTCTGTAAAATTACTGAAATTTATGTTATCAATTGTCATTTGTAGTTTTTTGTTACATAGAAAAAACTACATAAATATTTTCCTGTTTATCCCCTTTATTCCCATAAAACATACATACTATATAAGCCATTTCATAATTACTTCACATGTCAGAATATTCTAAAACTGTACAGTTTACAATTTTCCTAAAATGAAAATCATGTCAATATTTACTTCCCAATCCCCAGAATCAGAAGTCATGAATGATGTGCTCCAAGAATTTTTCTAAAATTCCTACAGCGCTCACTGGAACTGGAAAGAATGAAACTTACCTTTCTGCTAAAATACAGAAACTGATAATCCTTTACCAAAGTACCAGCATCCACTCTTTTTACCAAAGTGTTCATCTTGCAGTAATCTGGATGTGTTCCGCTCCATACAGAGTCACTCATTGTCCAGTACATTAGTGGATGATGTATATTTTGCAGTTAATGGAGTTGAATAGATCTTCACATTTCACAGCTCAGTGAATGTGCGGCTCCATTTTCTTCCTGGATTCTGCTGCTACATTATTTGCTTTTTATTTTAGAATAGTTATATACATTAAGGGTAAAATTTTGAGAAACTAGTGAAAACTGCTTGGAAATGATCAGAGTGAACTAGGAGGATATTTTTAGAGTCACAAAATTATATAACATAATCATTGAACAGACTACCTTGACATAGTCGAATCAGTGGATTGTTTTTTAAATTGGAACTGTTGTGTGACGTTAGCGACCACTGTTTTCAGTTGTGCTTTCTGTAATGTGTCACCAGAGACCAAAGGTAAATGCAGAAGACAGGAATTCTAAGAAGCCCAGGATGCCGTCTCATACGAATTAAGCATACGCTTTATTTACCTGAACACAATTGCATCTGAGAAAAATCTTCTCAGGCGTGCCACGATATTTTTTCTTATATTTAAATTTCCATTTTCATGACTAATAGCATGAGAACCTTTGTTGTGAATAATTCAGCAGTTTTCACAATCGCCAAAATAAAGCTACACTCGCTTTACATACAAATGATAAAAACACCTTTCACATATAGTAATTTTATCTTCAGAGAAGAGGTAAAAGTACAGCTCATCGCTTTTCCACAAGTAAAAACGCTAACGCTAAGTAACTCATGTGACATAAGAGATTAAACTGCTTTAATGTTTAGAATGACTAGATCAGTACCCCAGACCTTAAAGATTACACAATATCATTGGAAGTGACACTGTAAAGAAAGGCTCGGGGATTCATAACGGGTAGCCTCATAGTCAACCTCCCACCTATTTATATAAATAAAGTTTTACTGGAACCCAGCGGCGACTATTTCAAAGAAGACTATGTGACCTACAAAGAAGAAAAATGTTTATTTTCTACCCCTGTAAGAAAGAAATTGCCCATCTCTATTTGAAATAAGAGTATATATTACCTGTTACTATGAAAGGCATTGGGGTAAAATCTACAGCCAAAGAAAAAAGTCTGACCATCAAATGAATAAATAAAACCATGTTGATGGGGTACACAATTGGTCACAACCTTCACTGAGTAGCAATTTAGCAAACCACAGATGAGAGCAACAACGTAGACTCAGAAAAACAAAAACAATAATAATCATCTCTGGCCTATCGAATACTTAATATGTTTTGGATTTCCCATAAATAGAAACCATTCTGTTAGGCATTAATCTATGAATGACTGCCTTACCTATATATTTCAATAATCTTCCACACACAATATTTGATGATGATACCATAAACAACAAAGAATTTATCAAAGCAATGGATAAATCCTATAGCGTGGTTGATCAACCCCTCCCCCCAAATCAATTGATATAGCAACTTTGCTTCCTTAGGAAACTCCACTTTTCTTCTTTCTCATTAAGCTAGATTATTCTTTTTCAGGGAAAACAAAGATTCAGATACAGCTGCTTTGTGAAATGACTGCAGAGGCCATGTAAGAGCATTTCAAAAGAAGAGCTCTATCCTGACATAGAACGTCCCAAGGTGAGTAGGAAAGTGACTCAGCATACTGGATAAATTTCTACAACTTTAAGATAGATGAAAATAAGGTCAATAGCTGGTAAATTGGAAGAAAAGCTAATTAGCCTGAAAATGCACTCAAATTCATCGGTTCATTCATTTCTTCTTTTAAAAAATATTCTAATACCAATCTGGTTTGTGACACTTATTTGGCGTTATGGAGAAAACAGAGAAATTCATGCCCTCGAGAGTCACACAATCTAAGGAGAAGATGGCCATCTATGTGCATTCATTCATTTATTGTAGTACAAGAATCTCTATTGTATTGGAATTTGTGAATGGACAGAGCAACGAAGGCAGAAGAAACAAATCAACACAAGCAATATGTGTAACTAACACTGTCTGGATTCAAGACACCATGTCCAAATGGCAGGATATACAGATTATTGGTGTAGTGTAGCCAGTGTGAGACAGAGCAGTGTAGAAATACATCCAGCAGAGTTCAGTGAAGAACATTCAGACAAGAGATTCAGTTTTAATTAGTGAAACGGTAATATTAGAACCACTGAAATCAAAGAACACAGGCATAATTGTTTTGGACTCAAAATTAGAGTCTCTGGTTTCTTCCTCTGTTCTTCAATCATAGAGTTTTGCATTAAATTATATTCCCTTCACTGACTTACATCAGATAAAAATTCTCTGCCCTTCTTGATGCAGCAGCTGAATCAGCAACTCGAGTCGCTGGGCTTTTGTGGCATCTCTCTAGCGGGCTACATTGTGGGGCCACAGGGGTTAAGGTTGTATTCTTAACTCAGACATCAATTCACTAACATACAAAGAGACAACTTTATATTTTTCACTGATACACTTCAGGAAATGTACACAATATATACAAGAATATTTTTAAATACCTACTGTAATCATAACAATCTTCCCTTTTCAGATTTGTGTTAAATATCCCAGTGACTATTTTTTTACAAAATAATTAAATTGGTTGAGGTGTCCTTTAATGTCATTTTTGGCTCTACAAATAGTGTGTTGTGTAATGCTTATAAACAAATATGTCTCTGTTGAATTTATGACTAATTAATGTGCCTCATTGATCACATTTTCTTATCCTTGGGAGGTAGAGACCTTGGTCATGCAAACGGCTAGTATGCTTTTCTGCATTTATTTAATTTATATTAATGTTATGCCCCATGATTTTAATGATGATAGTCTGCACATTTATTCGCTGCATTTCTTGAAATGGGAGAGATGTTTTCCAGGCTTTTCAATAAAGTATGTTAAAGTATTAAGAACATAGTGCTACTTGAAATGTGGTATCTTTAAGAGAAATATGGCTTGACTGTCCTCTAATGATCATTTATTAATTTAAATAAATTTCTCCTGGGAGTGATATTGACTACTAGGCACAGAATGCACACAGTTACTCATGATGTTAAAATTATTCGACTTCTTTTTAGAAGAATGGGAAATCCCACAATGTCTGTCATATATTCCAAACTCATCAGCAAATTATTAACATCAATGTTATGGCATATACAGTAAGGAATTAAAAATTTGCAGATTGGTTTTCACAGAAACAACATAGCTATGTTTATTAACCTTCGGGTAAACTGAGGCTGGGCCTACTTGAAGAGAAAGTTCATGCTAAACTAGAAGGGCTCAAGATATTATTTCATTTGTTGAATCAAAATGAGCCTTCATTTAAAAATGTAACATGCTGAAAATACTTCACAAATTTAATTTTTCTTTCATCAATGCACAAAGCATTTATAAACTGAATAACCTGCATTTTTCAAATAGATGGAAACGCAGGGGGATCTCAAAAATAAAAAGTCAAGCCACTAAAATGCACCCTGTATGTTCACCTGTACTATCTCTTAACAAAATGGATATTTTAAATATACCTTTTGTCTTTGACTGGGAAAAAAAGAAAGACAAGGAAATTAATATTTTTGTAATATAGATGTCATCTTATGTTTCATGCCTGACTCATTTGAAAATGTATATTAATTTGCAAACAATTTAGAAAGCTGAACTGTTGAATTGGGTCCTCTAAGACTTAGGATTTGTCATCTTTTAAAGTTGACACCCAGCGAGAGCTTGTCAATTACAAAGGGGTGAAATGAAGTGAAAATAAGTCTCATCTTCATCTTCTTGTTATATGCTTGAGTGGCTGGAGAGAGACACCATTTACAAGCTGAAAATAATTATTCAGAAAGTTAAGCTTCACTTTAAAACCAAATTCAAGCAAGAGAAAAGTGCCTTTCTGTGATGGCTATATTATTCAGTGGGTTGGAGCTTGGGTGGAAGGTGAGAGATGCCATCTGCCCCGTAAGGCCCAAGGCTAGAACGGTTCTCACATTCTTCCACTTCTTACAGAGATGAACAGAGATGATTTGAGGTTATTACTGTAAAAACAATTCAACTTCCCTGCTATAGCACTGTTCTAGGAAAGGAAGAGTTTGGGAGAAATAATTATAATGTTATTTATGTATGTTATCAACGTGTAAGTTGAAATATTCATGAAAATCCCACTCCGTCCCTGACCTCTCTTGTTAACTGGCTTTTATTCAACCTATGAACACAAGAGGCATCATGTTTTAAGGCCTTGGAAGAATCAAATAAAAATTATTATTGCAGCCAAGTAGGTTTGGAAGTGTAAAGAGAAGTCAGGTAGGCTCTCAGGCGTGGCAGTGATTTAAGCATCTATAGCTACTGGGCAAGGTCACTGACCCTTAGAAATGAATGGTACTTTGAGGGCATAGCATCTGATAAATGCATTCATAACTTGTGCTCAGCCTGGAGACTTTAAGCTGACTTCAAATATCTACCTGCCTCTGAGAATAACTGGAGGGATCAACAGAAGCAAACAGAGCTTGAAGTCAGGTGCGTTCTGAGTGTTCTCTTCCTCCTCTACCTCTTAGGGCTGCTTAGTACCAGTGCTAACCTCCATGAGGAGCGGACAGGCTGGAGGGGCGCCAGAGACGACGCATGGTGAAGTCTAAATCGGCCAGAACTGAGAATTGAGACTTCATCCCTACTCCGTATCTTCACAGAAATCCCCAGACCAACACTATTTCCTTCACAGTCAGACAGCGAAGGTTCCGTGTGAATTATCTGATACCTAAACCCCTCCGGCTTCCTTTTCTTGGAAATGGCATACGATGTTTGACATCACTTCACAGACATAGTTGGCAGAACTAGCACTCCACCTAGCTGAATTCTATCCCTGTTTCGAGGCCAGGCCAAAGTTTCCTCTGTGCCATTGTCCCTTGAGATTGCGACCACAATGATGAGTCTTTGTGCACCTCAAGGCCTATGACCCTTGTTTATAGTCCTCCGTGGGACTTTCTGTCCACTATACTGCACCAGTGCTTTAAGTTATAAAAGTAATAAAATATTACAAAAGGCTTTGGACAATAGAGAAAAGCATCAACAATAATTCAATGCCCTCAAATATGAAATACAATAATTGCATATAATTCCTTTCTAAGCTTTATAAGCTAATATATATATATATATATATATATATATATATATATATAGAGAGAGAGAGAGAGAGAGAGAGAGAGAGAGAGAGAGAGAGAGAAATGTTTTCATGTAGTTTTGTACATGGAGCTCTTATTGAATATTATAGTCATAAAAATCCCACATCACAATAGTCTATAAAAGCAGCTGGCTCGCATTCTGTTAAGTGGCTACAGCAAGATTCATTTAACTATACACTATCCCAATGTCAATAAATTATTTACAATATTGTTACTGTATCCTGTGCAATTTCAAATGCCTATATGATTGTAGCTTTTTAAATAGTTAATTATTTTAAGGCCAATACTCAAGAGGAAAATTACTACCTCAAAACTCGTGAAATTCATAGTATGATTGAAGAAATTCAAGCTTTGGAGCCACGAATCTGGATGCAAATTTTAACTTACCCACTTATATGGCTTAAAACACATAATTTAATCTTTTATAACTCAGCCCATTATTGTAAAATCAGATAATATAACCTACAAAGTAGTGTTTTTGTATGAACTACAAATAATATGTGAAAATTTGACATAAAGCAAAGCTTAATAGGTTGTGGTCATTATTATTGGGTTGTTCCAATATTTTCAAGTGATTTAGAATACCCCAGCTGTGCATAAGAATGCTAGTTTTTACAAAAAAAGAAAGCTAATTTTTTTTCCATTTTTGTTAATATGTGTGTTTGTGTGTGTGTGCATATGTGTGATACACAATGGTTACATTGAGCTTGAGGATTCTGTGCATAGATATATCACATCAATTTCATAATCCCTTTCTTTGCCCACCCCCTTCCTTATCTCCCCAACTCTCAATATCTCACTCATTTCATTCCACTAGTTATTTGTATTCTGGGTTTCTCATATTAGAGGAACCATGTGGTATTTAACCACTTGAGTCTGACTCACTTCACTAAGCATGAAGGTCTCAAGTCATGTTATATTGAAATGTGAAATTGGTTGAGATTAAATTGTTATCGTATTATTAAATGTGTGTGCCTTTGCCTGGTAGAATAATTCTATACTAAGCAGTAAGCTTTATTTTTGAAGCTTCATGTTGTTGAACTTTTCTTAATTTGGATTCAAGGTATTTACTGTGTTTAATCTTTATCACTTCTTCATAGGACATTTCTGTGATAATTTTCTAAATGTGTAAAACTATGTAAATGTTTAACTATGTATGTTTAGATACACAATTGAGTGACAATCTTTAATTGTTTCTTTAGTGTTGTTTTTTGAAGATTAAATAAAGTTGGCTAGATGTATCGAAATATTTTCCTGCATTAAAGAACTTTTCAAGCATCTAACTTGTCCTACTAAATACATGCCTTCGGCTCTGAGGAATTCAAGGGTTTTCTATTGTGTTCCCTTGTGCTCGTTCTATTTCATGCCCACCAGAATGTCAAGATCACTTCTACTTTCACTTGATGCATCCATATTTGAGGGAGATGTTAGGAATCTACATCTCAGTAATAATTTAGCATTGACTATTAGGGGGTCCAGGACAGGCCATGATATCATATTGCGTTGTAACATCCTCTAGCTTGAGTTAACTGTCTACCCTTAAAATCTTTTCCTTTCCTTAATTCCCGTATTTTATTTCCAGGAATGTGTAGCTTGGGCTTACTTTTGTATATTTGAAGACATCTCAGGTATGACAATAATTCACTAAATTTAAAATGTAATCAACTGAAAATTTTGCCATTCTCTGATGTTGACTCACAAACGAGTGACATTTTCTACCTCTGAAACTATAATAACTTGTTGATTTTCAGATGTATTCCAGTTTGAGAAAAATTAAAATGTAAAAATATATGAATTTTTGAGCTAGTGAAATGTAACATATTTATTATTTAAACTACCACCTTTTATAGCAGGGGGAAACTGAGGGTATTTTAAATTGTTGTCTTTAAATTTCTTCCAACTTTAACAATTTTTGTATGAGAAAACATAACAGTATAAAAAATTTTTTCAGCTGATTACAATGTAAGAAAATCATCTAGATTTGTATTGCCCTGCGGCCTTCTGACATATTTTAATCTACTCTTTTAGTGATGAATCTTTAAATTTCAACTTATCTTTATTAGAGTAATAGATGAGAGTAGAAATTCCCAGACAACTCTAAGAACTTAGAACACTTTAACATTTACTTTTCTTTATATATTGTAGTGTAGTTTTGATAAATTTTCATTTTAGGTGTACATTTGAAATAAAAACAATGTTTTGCATCATTTTGTACTAATTAAAATTTGTATTTTTCCACATAATAACCATCCCATCGTTCATAATTTCTTTCTGAATTTCTGTGAGTTCTTCTGGAGTTATTTTATTTCTGTCTGAGGAATTCTCCTACTCTTTCTTTTAATAAGCAATTGTTTGGACAAAGTCTTTCAAATTTGTTTATCTGATAATGTTTTTATTTTGCACTTATTAAGGAAGGGTATTTTTGCTATTATTAAAGTTCTAGACTGGAAATCGTTTTCTTTCAACACTTTAAAAATGTTAATTCAGGAATTTCTCATTGGAATCAAAATAGACTAATTGGGACCAAGAGTAAATAGCTGAGTGGAGACCTGCAAGTGTCATAAGAGAGTTTCAGGCAGAAGAGGGACCCCAGCAAAGGGCAGCAGACTCTCTCAGTGGGGGAATGTGACGTCAGGGTTGTGGGAGACCAAGTGAGCTAGAATTCTCCAAGAAGGACAAATCTGTGCAGAGAGAACTATATGGCTCCGAGGAGGGTCTCGTCAGTGTCAGCTAATGAAAAAAGACCCTCACTTGAGAGGGAGGAAAGTATCTGTGTGCAGGGACAGAACCATTCTACCGAGTCAGCAGCAATGGTGGCTGGTGTTACTCTTGGCCAGGAACAGTGGGCACCGCCCCCTTCTGAGGGGGGCGTCTCCTAGCCCACATGGCATTGGGACAGCATGCATAGAAAAGTCTTAACTCTGTGTGGAGGATAATTAACCCTAGACTTAATGCTATTTTGGTTGTATCTAGCAAATCATGAAAGCAAGACTTAAAAGGACCAAAGTGTTTCCAAGTAATTTAACTGTGTACAAGGACAAAGGTCATAAATATTTATAAGAATACAGAAGTGTCTAGCATGCCACAAGGTAAAATTCACAATATCTGGCATCTAATCAAAGCTGGATAGGATAATGCAACTTATGAGAAGGAGAGAAAATAACTAATTGAAACAGATCTAGAATTCACATGAATGTTACAATTTGTAGATAAGGATATTAAAATAATTACAATTACATTCCAAGTGTTGCAAAATTTAAATGATTTAAAATTTTAATCTTCACCTTTGACACAAGAGGTAGTATACATTGTATGAGACATGCCGCTTGAGTTGTCCATGGAAGAGTAGATCTTAGAGATGGAAGAGCAGTTTGTTGCCTGGGAAGTTAACTGAACACCGTGAAGCCCCGTCCCTATGCGCTTGTATTCACGCACAGTGTGCTGCCTAGAACTTGTTAGTTACAACAAAAATAATTATATTTTAAATAAAATTCAAGAAGAAGTTTGAAATACATGATTTATGTAGAAAGCAACAACGCTAAAAGGTAACTGTAACTTTACAGCAAAATCGATATTAAAGTAAGAAGAGGTTCAGGGAGTTTCAGATGAAACCTCTCCTGTTGCTACTGAAAATTAGAATCTGAAACTCAAAATCTAAATTTAGCAAGTTTTTTGATTTCAAGAATATAATCTCGTCAGAAGAGAAATACATTAATTCACCTACTGAGAATTTTCATAAGAAGAAAGAAACGTGGTGTGAGATATGGCTGACATAACTGGGTTTAAACTCAGAAGTAAGTGTTAATTCTTTTTCTTAGAAAATCAAGACATTATTCTGCTTTCCTGTGCAACAAAACTTTGTTCCTTACTAGCCATATAAACACAAAATTCTTGCTTAAAATAGAAACTGACTTTAGAAAATTTAGGTTAATCTGTTAAAATGCTTATGAATATGTATTATGAAAAAGATCACAAAATGCACAAACAGCAATGCCTTTTCATGCATCTTTACTTAGCTATAACACTCACTGCACTGTTTATTCTCATTTAAAATTTCCTGTTTGCCACAAACATTTAAGAAACTTCCTTTCCTATGATTTTAACAAAATTCCTCAAGGTATTCTATAACAAATAAAAAGGTATTACCATGAGGTTCATTTTATTTTGTTTCTTACACTTTTCTGATTTGATGCCTTGGCATCCTACTAGTCAACAGAGAGTCTTTTAATTGTTTGAAAATCTTTGTGTGACTGTTGTTTTAACCAGTGAGATAGAGATAGTATTTTTCAACGCACTTACGCACAATGTAAGTTTGTGTGGTCTTATACAAGACACGGTATCTTCTGGCTAAAGCATTACCCAATGTCCTGCTTACCACATGCCCTTTTCTCCCCCAAAAACTGGACTTTGAGGATGTGTCACAGTGGGAGAGTCAAAGGGTTTGCCTAACAAGAACAAGGTTCTGGGTTCAGTCTCCAGAAATACTACAAAAAAAATGATTGGACTTTAAAGTCTCCTACATTCTCCTAAGCTTCTTTGAAAGGAAATAAACATTTAACACATGTATACTGCTACCTGCCATTTTTTTCCCTATTATAAAAAGCTGGAAAAAAATCAATCCAAGTTGCCTTGAATTTGGCAAAAAAAAAAAAAAAATTCTCCATGGGAAAAATGCACATGTGCATGCACGCACACATACACACACACACACACATTTTCTATGTACACAACACACTCCTCCATTTTACCTCTCTCGAAGTCCACTGTTTTCCTAGTGCTCCACACAATTCTACAAATAATATTACAAATGCACAATCATCTGTGAACACTGTGCCTGTATTTTTGCATAATAGAGAATTATGAATCATTTCTACTCAGTGTTGTAAATTTAATTTTAAAAATATTATAAAACAGAGTAGCTATTATTATAAAGATGCTCTCAGATGACATTTAATTACAGGGCAGGCTAATTTATTTTGCCAGCTAGAGTATCTTGGGCTAATTGCATTTATTTATGTTTTATGCTTGTGCCTTTAAAACAAACAACTTGTCCTACACGTTCATTTCATTTTTTCAGTCTTGTGAGATACTCTGGATTTTCCTCTAAATTTTGGTAGTGTTTCTTATTTGTAGGGGGAATATTTCTTTGCCCTTATACCTTCCTTGAAGAAGAATGCTTTCATCTCTCTAGAAGTTTAATTGCATTTCATGGAATGATTCCTCTTTGCAATTAGGTCTGGACTTGGGCGCTGAGTGTGTTTTCTTTTATGTTTCTATTCAATCATTTCTGTGGCAAATTTTCTCTCACCATTATTTCCTTTCATCTTGGCCTTTAGTAACAGTAACTTCTGAGTGACCACATTCTTTTATGTGATGCAGATAGTCTCGCTGGCCACCCTTGAAGTGTTTTGGTAAGGATGCCTTTGATTATTTTAATTGTGTTTCTATTTTAGAGATAGTTAATGAATGGCTCAAGTTAATATACTGTCATATCTCTCACTGGATTCCTTCTACTATGAAGGAGATAATCAAAGAGAGAGTAAATATGGTCTCAAGTCTTTCTTCTCCTCATTAAGTGAAATGTTTTATTTAAGCTCTAGTGGAACTGTTAGCTTTACTCTTATGACAATAGAAAGTCATTTTTATTATGGGAAGTGGTGCTTATCTGTCCAGATTTATTTCCAAAGAAAAAATAGTAAAGTTCTACCCAAATGATGGCCTACTTCTTAGTTTTCTTTCTAAAATTTTCATCCTGTAATCCTCACAATTTAATATGAGCACAATAGTCCTCTAATACTAAGACAGCAAAAGGCCATGTATTTTGAAGAACAAAAATTAATCCAAATTAATGGAGTCCCGTGCAAATTATTTTGTTCTTACACATCAAATCAATTGTCTTCAGGAAGTATGGCCTAGTTCTAAGTAGAGATTTAATGGTCCCAGGTATAGATAAGCAATAATCTTGGACAGCCAACCAGTATCTCAGTTTCTCCATCTGTACAAACAAAATCCAAAACAAGAAAGTAACCAGCAATATCCAGTTGCTATAGAAACATATAATTTGACCACGGTCTCAAATGTGTATATCCACACAAAGGACATACCCATGCCAAATATCTTTAGTAGGGTTTAAGCAAAAGGGTCAACCCCAGACGTGCTCATCTATAGCTAATGTATTTAATCACTCCTTCGCTTATCCATTGAGCTATGAAAAATATTTGTTGAGCATCATTGAAGTGCCAGAAATTATACAAGACAGTGCAGATTTGGCACTGAACAAGAAAGTCAAAGTCTGAGTTCTTGGAAACCTTACATTCCAGTTCACAACAGCAGTCAGAGAGAAGATTAAAAGATGGTGTGATCCATGTAAGGGAGACAGAGAGTCATATATAGTCAAAAAAAAAGGTCATGGTGGTTTGAGAGCAATGAAGAAGGTAAAAAGTAGTGTCGGACGTGGCACTGTGCATCTCGAAGAGCACGGAAAGGTTTCAGAATTGTTGCAAGCAGTGCAGGACTTCTTTGAAAAGGTGAACTGAGCTCCTGTGACTTGCTGTTCTGTAGATGACGAATTACAGGGTTCTATAATGGAAGCAAGGGCAACACAGCTGGAAACCACTGGGGTCCTGCGAGTGAGCAGCGACGGCACCAGGAGAACTGGCAACAGGTTCTCATTTTGGAGTGTATCTGATGTTGCCCTGGAAGTCTCATTATGCCTTGGCTTTGAGGAGAGGTGAAAAAAAAAATCAAGGTGATGGTCTTAGTTACTTTTTCACTGCTGACATCTACAACTTCAGGGAGGAAAGATTTATTCAAGATGACAGTTTGAGGTGGTCCCAGTGCACTGACGAGCAGCAGGCAGCAGTGGGAGGGGACTGGCTGGTGGCATCACAGAGGTAGGCATCAGGGCAGGGAGAAGCCAGGACAAGAGCACACCGTCCCAGCCCCGAGCCCGTGAACTCCCGCATTGCACCTGTCACACTCTACCAGACCTGCCTCCGACGGTGCTGGAAATCTGCAGCTAATCCACAATGTCCACACAAATGAGGCTTTTGAGTTTCACTCAAGATCCAAGCCTTAACAGCCTCATTCAGGGCGGTGTGTTACTTTTTGTACTTTTACCTTATCAACTGGGTGGTGGTTGGCGGATGAGGAGACAGAATCAGGAAAGATAAAATGCTGAGTCCAGTTTTAACCCTGTGTGTTAGACAGCTGCCTATTACAGCTGCAGACTAGATGTCTAAACACAGACGTACATGAATTTGGCAGTCACACCACACTGCAAATACCCCGGTAGCAGTCGTAACTGCATGGATGAACTCACAAGGGTGGGAAGTCAATCAGAGAGAAGGAAAGGTTGCCCAGGGTGATCCTGGTTCTTTCCAGTGGGTGCAAGGACAAGCCAGGCGTGGTGGCACACACCTGTAATCCCAGCACTCTGGAGGCTGAGGCAGGAGGACTGCCATGAGTTCAACACCAGCCTGGACTACAGAGCACGACCCTGTCAGAAGATGAAGAAACAAGGAAGAAGGAAGAAGATGGAGAAGAAGGAGGAGGAGGAGGAGGAGGAGGAGAATTCAAAGCAGCACCAGCGGCGTCAACACTATTTTCAAGACGAGCAGAGAAGGGACCCAGCAGGGAGTTCGAGAAGGAAACTTGATGTTTCCACTACAGCGAATCCACAGCTTCCAGCGAGAGCACTGGGTATTATTTCCAGTGCTTAGAGGTCCAAGATGAAACTTTTCCAAGAAGAAAATTACCGTTTTTCTTGATAGAGCCCATTCAGAGATGAAAATCGGGGGGTGATCTATGGAGTCAAGACACATAGGTGTGCTGGGCCAAAAGTAAGGGCGACCTTGATCCAGCGCCCCTCCACTTGGGGGAATCACAGCTGGCATGCACTTTGAGGGAATTTTTGAGCCTCGGCGTCATTACTTCATTTGTTCTGGGGATTTTATTCATCTAGTACTTATTTTGGATTGTCTAGTATTTAAGTAAAGACTTTCACAAATCAAAAACCACCCTGGACGCTTGGAGTTTTCCTTAACAAATGCAGTGAGCACTGTGTGTTACCACCACACAACTTACCTCCTGATGAGGGAACAACCACCAAGCAGAAGAAATAGAAAGTCAGCTCATCGTTTAGTAGGCAGGAAAGAGGTGCGATAGAGCTTCAGAAAAAAATCCGGGCAGGGTAAGCAGGACTTGCATTGCGAGGGTTATGGTTTGGAGAGGCGGCCAACGTGGTCCTCAGTGGGATGATGGCTTCTGTGCAAGTGTGGAGGAAAGGGAAAGGTCCGTTGAGTGAGTATGTGAAGGGAGAGTATTGCAGGCCCTGTAGTTCATTAGTGCAAAAGCCCTGGGGCTGGAAAAATAAGGGAGGCAAGAGTTACAGCAGTGTAAACAGGAGGATCACCCCCAAAGGAGGTAAACATACTAACAGGGACCAGATTTAGAGAATCTGAATCAAATGAGGAGCCATGAACTGCGGAGTTCTGAAGAGACAGTGACGCATTCTGTGTCACCTGATGACAATGCCACTGAAGAGCCCTTGGGTGAGGATGAGGTGGAAGCGGGAAGAAATGGGGGAGCTGTGCAACTCCGAGAGGGCAACAGATGAACAGCTAGGAATTATTTCTTGCATTCTGTGTCAGGTAGGAGAGAAAGAGAAGAGTCGGAGATAACGAGAATAGTGAACTAACATCGTGGAGGACGTAGTACCAACCACTGTCACAGGGAATGTAGCCACGGAAGTAGGGTCAATGAAGATTCCATTGGACATGAGGCATTCGAGTGGAGATGTCAGGTAGGTAGCCGGATGTCCAACCCCGGAGCTCAGGCCCTTGCACCGTGACGGCTAAGAGCTGGCAGAACCACACGCACACAAACCTATTAATGCTGCTCTCTCGGCTTCCCTAACGCTTGTTCAGGTAAGTCCCACAGGCATGCTAGGTAAAGTCCCTTGGGGATACCAAAACAACAAAAGGGGAAACACCAACCATTGTGCCTGCGGAGCAAGACCACAACAGGGTGAGTAACAGCGGAAGGACACTGGGGAATAGTTCACTGACCTATACAGAGCCTTCGACACCACATTTGGATCCGTAGGGCGGGGCAACGCCCAAACCCCATTGAGTCTTCTCCCTCTCATCTCAGCACGAGGCTCCACATCACAGAAGCAAACAGCAGCAAGAGTTGTCCGTAATTAACAACAAGACAACAACATCACCATCAAATAGTTAAAGGGCGTTTGTTATGATCAAGCTACATCTCGTATTGTACTGTAGCAATCCAAGGAGAGATGCCCTTGACACGGTTTATCTCTGGCAAATACCCTGTGTCCACGTGTCTCTGCTGAAATACGACAAGGGCAAAGGAAGAATACAGGCATAGCCAATCCCTCCCAAAAAAAAAAAAAAAGCCAGCTAGGTTTAAAATCCGAAAAAGTAAATGCAGAGGGCTCTTCCCTCTGATTGGAGGTATCTGGTGCAATTAGTGACTGCCATTACATGGGCCTTATTAGCCTGGGTTGCAGAAGCTTCAGGAAAAGTTCAGGGTCTAAGAGCTAATCAGGAAAAATACCACTAGGCTTTGGGGTCAGTTAATTAACAGTAAAGTCATATTTTTCACGGATTAAGTCAGGCCCTTCCTTTTGACCTCGTTTAATTGCCGCTGTTAAAAGCCACTGGAATAGTGTTCTCACACAGAAAAAAAATACTGAAATTCAGCTGTTCTCTTGAGGTGTGACGAGATCAGAACTTTGAAGCACAGGTATGTAAGTGTAAACTGGCACGATCTTGTGGCAAGCAATACATTATGCAATTTGTGACATTATGTGTTATTGTGTAGTAATACATATCCTGCAATAGATATAGTATAAAATGATACTTTTACTGTATTTACAAAGTTTGACCTATGGAAATGAGTAACATATAAAGGTATCAACTGTAGCCTTACTTGCTGCAATGAAAGTTCAGAATCCTAAGTGTCAAATATTAAGAAAATCTCCAAGTAAGTTGAAATCTGTTGGCATATTATATAACACTAAAAAGTAAAACACGTTCAGTGAATGAAATAAGGAAATATGATTTACAGTTAAGACTTGATATTGCATTTAGAAGGAAAAACAAGTTCTGGTCTTGTGAATACACTTGATGGTGATTCTAAGGCTAGACATGGTGATTGTTTGTGGATCGGTTCGGGGAGCTAGCTTAGATGTATATGTGCTAGTTCCTCAAGTTTAATGTCACAAATGCATACTATAAAGAGAATGATATTGGAAGGAAAAAAAAGGAATCGTGCATGCTATGATCCAAAATTGTCTGACTGAGGTATTAGAAGATGCTTTTAAATTTTTTATTCTTTGATAGTAGAATTAATACTCTTATCTACTCATGTTAAGGATAAATGTTCCATTTACACATATTTTTGTATTTTGTATATAATATATTTGGAATAATATTTTAACTTTTTATTTCTATTTCAGAGAATGAGGAGTACGATTTTCTGAAATGGAGAAGTGAAGGATATCTGCTGCTGTTGTTGGTACCGCATCAGTTCAGTTCTTGGCTCCACTAGAAGGCAAAATTTCTCAGCAATCATGATGACTAAAGGGTTAAAAATAAAATAAAACTTGAGGATTGAAATAAGTGAACATGCAGTCAGGTTTAGCCACAAGGTTCTGAATTACACCTGCAACTTTCTGATTTTGACATAAACTTTCCACTCACTGGAATAAAATTAAATTGTCAGAACCTGCCACCAATTCCACTCAGCAGTGAGCACATAAAACCACCTAGTGACAGATACAATGGAGCTGATTAGATCCATCCTGTCTTATTTACTTTTTCATCGCTGGGAGACATTACCTGACACCCACATCTTGAGGGAGGACAGGTTTATTGTAGCTCACAGATGCAGGAGGTCTGAGTCCATTCTGGGGCAGCAGGCGGGCAATGGCAGAAGCACAGGGAGGAGGCCTCGCAGGAGAGATGCTGCTCATCCTACAGCAAACAGGAAGCCAAGTGAGTGGGCAAGGGCAGAGGGGGCCGTATATCCTCTTGGGTCGAGCTGCAGGTGTCCCCCGTCCTGGGCCATGCCCCAAGTACCTGCCTCTTCCAACCAGACCCCACCTCTTAACGACATGCGGACTCCATAAGTATTCCACCACAGCCAGGTACCTGAAGCTTTAGGCCACATTCCAGATCCAAACCATAACCTATCCTGTGGATATTTCTGGATGATATCCATTAGTTCAAAACATGTTACTAATTCTAGTAAGCAAAAGGACATTTTAATTTTGATAATAAGAGTATACCTTGAATATTACAAACTAAGAAACAGTGACAGAAATAAAATAGGCCCATTTTGAGAGAGCTAACAGAAAAATAATCTATGTTGTGAGCACTGCTCTCCATAGTTAACTTTTAAGAAGGGCCAAGCATGTGTAATGACCAAGGACTACGATAGTCTTATGTGCAACATTTTCATTGCCCTTTCTAGAATGCAAATTATTTATTGATTTTTAAGGAGATGAATGCTTAAGTTGGGGAGCACAGTGTTTTAAAATAATAAAAGCACCATTGAATCAAAGCCTCCCCACACAAACAACTATCACTTATTTGCCCATTTGACCTTAAGCTTACAGCATCATGGGACATAACCCATTTGCAAAGGTAGAAATTCATATACCCGTAGGCGTGACTGGGCCTCATGTCCGTCTCCATGGACTCTTCTTAACAGCAATGTTCAGGAGCATCTGAATAGATGTGAATTTATTGATATTTATAGATATTGAATTTATGTTACTGGCCCATGTCACTTACTATACCAGAGTCTCTGAGAGTAGAGCTCATGGAATCAACATGTGTTACACAACTTCCCTGGTATTTAGACCCGTTCTATCGAGCAAATGATAGTGGATCAATATTTGGATGTAGTTTTTAAAGAATAAATAGACTGATTTTCAAATGTGGGTAAATTAGTATAAATTGATTGGTCTATCATCACAGTTTTAAAAAAGAGTTTGTTTTAGAGCAGCTGTGAAATCACAGAACACTGAGAGAAAAACACTGGGTTTCCCTGCGTTCCGTTCCCCTACATGGGGCCCACTACCCCACCAGCAAAGTCTCCTGAAGAGTGGTGTGTCTATCACGACTGATGCGTCCACACGGACACATCACAAGCACCCAAAAGTGCACGGTTGATAGTCAGTTAGGCTCCTGGCGTTGGACGTTCTATGAGTTTGGACAGATTCATAATGCCATGTAACCACCACGTTAGCGTCAAGCAGGGTATTTTCATTCCCCTAAAACTCTCCTGTCTACTCATTCTTCCCTGCCCTCCATCCCCAGTCCACCATCCACCTTCACACTGTCTCCATGGTCTTACCTGTTTCAAAATGAGGTGTAGCTGGACTAATACAGTAGGTAGCCTTTTCACATGAGTTTCTCTCACTTAGAAATGGTTATTTGACACTTTCTTGTGTCTCTTCAAGTGCAAGGTCTTGAGTCTGAGTCCCCAGCACCACATGATAGGCAGGCATGGTGGTGCACATCTGTAACGTCAGCACTCAGGAGGCCGAGGCAGGAGGATCGTGATGCATTTGAGGCCAACCTGAGCAACATAGTGAGTTCACAACCAGTCTGGACTATCGAGCGAGACTCTGTCTCAAAAAAAAAAAAAAGATTAAAGAAAAGATCTACATGGTTCTTCAGAAAATATAATAACTGAGTTGGAATCATTAGAGGGTTGGGAGGGGGCTTGGAACACAGGTGTGTACAGTGTGCTATCGTGGAGTTTTGAATTATAATAATCCTATTTCCATTTTGTTACATGCCAGTCAGGTGAAATGTGAGGTTCTTTCCAATCTGAAGCCTGTATGACTCCATTTTCCATTCCTTTCCTTTCTTTCTTTCTCTTTTACTTAAATATTGTTGTGATGATTTAGATGGAAGTTTCTCTTTGTTAGATAATGTTGGCTTCCAGCCCTTGAGACTGTTCAAGTCTGCTTCCTAACTTTCGTCATACTGATCCCTGTAGATGGCTGGAGGTAGGGCAGTTATATCCTCAAGATAAAGTCTTTCATGTAAGTATTTTTTAATTATTAAAAAAGCTTGACAGTATTTTTAGTGCTGAATACTATTCATTGTCTAGATATACCACAGTTTATTTATCTGTATAATTAATGAAGGGCATCTTGGTCACATTTATATTTTAGCAGTTATGAATAAAGCGACGATAAGCATTTGCATGCAGGTTTCGTGTAGATAAGCAATCCCTTTTATTTATATGAGTTTATTACTAAAATCTATGGACAAATGTGTTAAACATTCCAATACTGCTGCGGATGAAAATTGTAATTATCTAGGCACAGGACCTCAAATGTCTCAAGATCTTGAGATACAGGAATGCCCCATGTCACCTTCCATGGGTGCAGGCATCCTCACTCAGACCGTGCTGGACATGAACAAGATGCTCTCCACACTACTGAGACACGAGACATACACCAAAGAACTTCGGGGTCACAGACCCAGCGTGACCCCACACATGTCATCAGGGCCAAGGACACTGTTTTCCGGCATTGTCTCTGCATTTGTACCAAGTGCCATGCCCATTAAGGCGATGGGATGCTAGGTACCAGGAGATATTAGAACAAGGAGGATTTAATGAACTATTAGAAGGCACATTTTCCCATGAACGGATGTGACTTTTCTCTGCGCATCTAGCCTCTCTACTTGTTTATGTATGTCTTTAAGTATGCCAGATATGAATAAGCAAAGTAAAGAGAAAGAAAACTCCAAATAGTGCAAAACTAGGGAGGAAAGTCATTTTGAGGATGTTAATGAAGGAAGATATTTTAGAGAATTCTATTGAATTCCTGTTTTAACTTAGAAGTTTGAATACGTCAGGTCCCATTCTTCTTGCAGCAATGTTCAGCTCTAACTACCTGAAGGCAAGCATTTACCAGATATCTTTGAGGTAAGAATACCAGTAAGGATTATTTCATGTCTGCCTTAACATTTCTTATAGTTCAAAATTACTATTTTTCTATAGAAACCGGGAAATAGTACATCTCTGCATTCATAAAGTACATAATTGGTTTCTTCTCTCTGCCTAATCTTCAATTTTCCTTTGAAAAACTCAATGCCCATATTTCCATGCAAGCATTATTTACTCTTTGATTGAAAACACAAAGTCATTTCTATTTATGAACACTTCCTTGTAATAAAGCGTGGCATTTCTCATCACTGCCATTTCCAGTCTACTTTTATAAAATTTAATGCATGTCAAAAAGTGTGCATGATCTGAAAAATAAAGAGTCAAGGAGCCTTCTTTATATCAGTAAATGTCATAAGATGGGCTCATCTAGAAAAATTTTAGGTCTGGTCTGTTGCATGTGATAGCTGTTAACCACATTGATCACATGAAGCACCAAATTTACAATGCGTTATAAGCTACAAAATTATTTTGAAGACAGAAGACATTTTAAAGTATCCCCTTCACCATATTTGGTACATGAACAAATGATAACAGTTTGAATAGGGTGAGTTAAATTGCTTTCATCTCATATTTGTTTTGGTTTTATATCCTTACATTTTTGTGGTGTGGCTACTAAAATTTTTCATTTTCTATACATCACAATCCATTTCTACTGGTGAGCAGTGATGTAGATTAAGAATACACTCATATATAGCGACAAGATTAGGGAATATTGGAGATTTTTCTATTGTTACAAAAGTGTAGGCTTTAATAAAGGCTCTTCTACCCATTGGCTTCAGGGTGGGTAAACCCATCAGGTATAAGCTCTTAAAGGACAGAGGGGGACAGAATCGTGCACTCCTACAAACTTTGTGAGTCCTGAAGTCACAGGCTCTTGGTTGAATGGCCTGCTTAGCCAAGCTGAAACTGGTCATATTGTCATGTGGGGCACATTAATTGGAGAGAAGACTAATTTGCAAGAATGTGCAAATGCCCTTTAGAAGGCGACTTAACACTCCGAATGATGGAAATGCTGTAAAGCCACACCTGTCTAATCACTTCTCAGGGTCTATCTTGAAATCCATACCATTTTCCTATTTGTATCCTTAAGATTCAAGTATACAATAAAAGTGTTTGGCTTCTCAAACATGACGTTCTCAACAGTAGGACAAATAATCCTTCTGAGGCAGACAGACAGGGAAATCTTGTCATCAGATTGTAAGTGAAACGTGCAGAGTTCATCAGAGTTCCACCTGTGGAAATGGGACACAAATATGACAGCAACATCACCAAACACATTTGTAACTGAATGGAGAGATTTTTGCCTTTAATACATTACAAAGAAACTAAGGAAGCACCTTCATTTCTAATATAACTATAGTAAGAATAATAAAAACTACCATTTATATCCATTTAATGGTTGCAAATAATGAATAATTTTATAAGCATAAACATTTAGCAATTATAATAATAATATTATACTCTCTTTGGAAGGTAAGAAAATAATTGTTCAGAAAAGTGAGGGGGGGTACCCGAATGCTTGTAGTTGAATTTTTAAACTGCACATCTTCTTTTATAGGAGCTAGAGAACAAGCTTTTTTGTATTGACAACCCAAAGACAAAACCTGGGACTTTTAGGCAAGACTTGCAAAGGTGAGCGTTGTGAGGAAAAAAGCAACCATATACCTCTGTGGAAAAATAGGTGAATTCCAGTAATGTGACCTTCGCTTCGGAATTTACAGACTGTGATTTTGCAACGTCTTCCATTTGCTTCAGTATTATGAATATGTTTCTCATTATCAAGTGTAAAATAGAAGCCTTGCTAACATTTGACAAAGGGTGCCATGTCCACTGTCATTCAATAACCTAAGACCTTCGGTCCTCAGCAGGTGATATCAAGAGAGCAAGAGTGCCAAGTGGGCATTTTCTGAATTTATTTATCACAAGTCTGAAACAAAATACAAAGAGCAGCATTATCACGGAGGGTCTGAATGTCACTGAACGGGAAGAAGTGTCAGAACTAAAACGCAATTGACCCCGGGGCTGGCTTAGGAGTATACACACGGATGAGGGTTCGTTTTCCCAGAGTGCAATGGCTGAGCCCTTCATCCACACATCTCAGCCGAGTCTTCCCCTCCACCGGCTGCTGGTGCTCAGGGAAAGGAACAGGATGCCGAGCACCGAGCCTTCCTCTGACAAATCAAGTTGCCATGCCAAGATAAAACTCGCAGTTTTGGTTTCTTTAGCGTCTTGGGGCTAACTCAACAGGAAGACAAGCGTCAACGTCAGGAAGAAAAGGGACCCTTCAAAATCCAAAGAAATAACATTGGGCCCAACGGGGATTCCGTGCCAGAGTCCTGTACTTAGCTAACTGTCCTTCTCGCTAGTTTATCAGAAAAAAAGCCAGCATAATCCAGTGGTCCTGTGCTCCTAAGTACCCAACAGTATAATTCAGGAGCTCAGTACAGCTAGTTGAATTTTATATATATTTCACATTTTTATTAAATATTGAATATATACCAAAGAATATTTATAAGATATATTTAAAATTTTATAAAATTGCCACTTGGGCATGCTAGATGATGAAGATGGAGTAAAAAGGCTCCTCCATTTTTTTTCAGAGCTGTGAGGTAGAAAGAGTCGAGTAGTTCTGATGGAGCTAGGAGGGAGGAATGCATTTGTCTGGGGATTTCTAGGTCAGTTTCTGGCTTAGTTTCCCTCAGCATATGAAAAAGAGTAGGTCAGGAGAGAAAATGGGCCCAGTTTCTCCCTAAGTGTGCTGCAGGGCACGCACCCTTCCACTGCTGAAAAACTATCCTCCCAGGCTGGTTTCCGTTTACATGTGAATTTTAGGGTTAGCAGCTGCAGGAGCTTCCTCCTGCCCCTGGTGCCCAGAAAAGTCAGACTCATCCTAATCCATTGGCTTCTGATTTCTAAGCCCGCAGAAGGCCACACTCTGTAGGGAGAGTGGCCCATACTCTCCAAAAAACAATATGAATATTCTTAAAAAGAAACGGAACTACTTTACCATTTTCTACTTCAAGACATTTGAGACTTGTAATGTGATTCTTCAGTTTTTACTTACAAAGAAGACTTCAGTTTTAGGAAAATAAATAAACCCATTTTTAAATAACATGGAGAGCTCCCTGCTTTTGTTCGTCACTCATAGCAAATGCACTCGATGCTTGCTAGCTTTTGGGCACGTCAACACGTACGCTGGAAAGAAAGGTGTACACACTGGCAGACAATGCAAAAGCAAACCCCAGATATATAGACCTGTCCTAGGAACTTTCCTCATTTCTTCCTGTCCACCTTTATGAACTTCCCTGGGAAGAACTGCCCTTCTTTTCCCCTGGGAGGAGATGAAGATTGGAATTCTCCTCAGGAAGGCAAATCCTGAGAAGGGGTCCTGCCAGATGCAGGACACTCTGGTCAGCGATTGTAGAGCAAAGACGCTGACAAGGTCACCAGTGTGAAACGAGGGCCGACTCTGAATGAAATGTATGTTGAGACAATGATCTCTTGACTCTGTAGTAATTTGTTTTTAGGCAGGTGTCACTCCAGTCCAGCCCTGAACTCACTATGTTGCCCAGGCTGGCCTCGAACTCACAGCAAACCTCCTACCTCAGCTACGCAAGTATTGGGATCACAGGTGTGTGCCACTCAGCCCAGTTTATGTGCTGCTGGTGAATCAAACTCAAGGTCTTGTGGCTTGCTAGGCAAGTGCTGTAACTGCTGTTTTACTTCTCCAGGACTCTATAATCAAAATATATTCAGCACCCTTGAATCAAATATGTCATCAAATAGGAAATGAATTACCTAAAAGAGGTAAATTTCTAAAAAAAAAAAGTGAAGAAAAGAGAAACTGTAGATATGACCATCTCTGCACTTTAGAGTTGACTAGCTAGTTCTTCATGTGGTGTTATTTTCCATAGTAATTCAGTAATTTTATATATTGCTAGTATCTCTATAGTTCCAAGAAAAAAAAAAACACATTTAGTAGGTTAGTGTGTGGTAAGTAGGTTAGGTTATTTTGAAGAACACTACCAAGCTGGTAACTATTCTTGAACTTAAACATATTATTAGGAAGATGAAGCCATTATCAATAGAAGCCCCCACTTGGGTCTCTGTGGTACTGATTATAGAGTGTATTGACAGTTTGTAGTGTTCTGGGTTCAAACTAATTTCTGAAAATACATTGTAAATAAGACAGAAACTGTTCCTGGTTTAAAGGACATGCTCTTTATACCCAGGAGTCGAGACACCGTTTGCTTAAAAATAAATGTTTTCTAAACTGTGTTTCTAAAGTAAAATATATTTTAAAACTTTGCTAAAATTAATGTACTAACAAACATTGAAGTCCTTCAGGACTTTTTTCAGGTATATATTATTTTCCCTATTTTACTGATGATGAAATGGTCATCACATCATTTCTCATATTCAGTGTCTAAAATGCCCAATTAGAGGTGAACTATATAAGTTCAAATAAATTACATAACTTCCAATCTACAGACAAGGGCAAAATAATTTCATTGTTCAATAATACTTCAACCATGTTGGCTATTTTAAAACAGAACTTTCATTAGCCAGCTGAAGATCGCGTGTGTGTGTGTGTGTGTGTGTGTGTGTGTGTGTGTGCGCGCGCGCGCGTCTGTGATTGAGTTGGCGACCAAAGAAGGAAAAGATTTTGCAAGAGACCTGAACGCGCTTCAGAGGAAAAGAAAGCCTGAAACGCGCTTGCCAGAGAGGAGCCGGCGCCTGGCCGTTCTGTCCTGCTTTGTAACTTCCTTTTGGGTGTCGATCCTGTGTTCAGGGCAGGCCGCGCTCTGGTCCCGTTTCCAAAAAACTAGCGTCCAGCCCACACAAGTGGGCGCCACTCTGACCTAACCTCTCACCTTTTGCCTTGTTATTAATATTGCCCCTGACTAAGTCCCCGTCTCAGCTTCCCGAGTGCCTGTCTTAACGATGCGCACCGCTGGCCAGCCCTGGGACCCTTCTTGCCCAACGAACAAAGGTTCTCGTTCTCAATCTAAGCCAGCCATATGGTTTGTTAGATGCTTAATCCAGTCTACTCAAGTGCCACTGCCCCGGAGAGTCCTTCCCTTGGTTTCTTGAGGCAAATAAACACAGGCACTGCTGCTGACATTTCTATTTCCCACCCCTCCATCCAGCTGTAGCACGGCTGCTAGGCCGGTTCCTCTCCCTGTCTCAGAGCAGAGTGACTGCGCAGCTCACTGTGAGACGCTGAGGAGGGCAGTAGAGAGGTGGCCCGGCAGCGTCCTGAGTGGTGGTCATGGCCTGCTCCCAGGATTTGGGGAGGCAGCAGCAGGTCTGTTCAGATTGTGATGCCGGAAGCTCTACCAGCTGCCTGTGACCGTCCTGGGCAGTAGGTCGGCTGCTCTGCAGCACTAGTAGGAGGCCAGTGAGGACAGCGCTTAAGCAGGTGACCGTGGGCTGTCTAGGTTCAACTGCTAGCTCCAAACTTAACAGTTTAGACCAGTCACATTACCATTATAAGGTCCATTTGCTTCGTCTGAAAATTGCTAATAATTATTGTACTTACCTCCTATGATTGCTGAACAGCTTGAGCAGATAAAGCACGTAATGCATTTAGCAGAAAGTCTGACCCAGAAGAATCAATGAGCCCCCTTGCCATTCCTATTACGTTTAGTCTAGTTAGTCTGGGTCTCCCTAGGTGGATATACTTGTCTACATGGCTTTGAATTCCTGAGTCAAGTCTCGCATCTGGACCTCCTCATTATCTCCAGAGTCTCTACGTCCTAATTAAATATGGTGTCTTCAGTTTTTTTTTTTTTTTTTTTTTTTGAGAAGACTGTCTCTAAATACATCTGAGAATCCCACAAGAGGTACATAAGAGTGTCTCTATCCAGATGAGGGTCCTAAAACAGGACCATTGCCCCTTAAAGACCTCATCAAGGAAGGGGGAGTCTCAGCATAATTTAGAGTCATACCTGATGTCCACAGAACTCTGCTCCATCCTCACAGCCACTGTACAGCCGTTGTCCTATCGTTCTGTTTGCTGACCTCCTCCATACAACCACATGTGTTCAGTTTGACAAACTTCCCACAGTTTCTGCTACTTACCACATTCTCTCAAATAATACAGATCCTGGATGAGAGCTGGGGGAATAGGAGGGTGACTGATCACAGTGTCACCGCCAGGCTCAGTTGGCCAGCCCTCCAGGCCTCTTCCCCACCTAGCGTGCATGTATTTGGGGGTAGGGGGAATTGTCCTTACTTGTAATCTTGTTCCCTTGCCTCTGGTATATCAAATAATTTTTCTGCATCTGGGCTGGAGGAATAGCTCAGTAGTTAAAGCACTTGCCTAGCAGGCTCAAGGCCCTGATTCAATTCCCTAGCCCCACATAAAGCTGGGCATGGTGGAGCTTGCCTGTAATACCAGCACTCGAAAGCCTGAGGCAGGACGATTGCTGTGAGTTTGAGGCCAGCCTGGACTGCAGAGCAAGGCCCTGTCTCTAAAAAAGTAATAATTTCTCTGCATCTATTGAGATGATCATGTGATTTTTATCCTTGCTTTTGCTAAAACGGTGCATTAATTGATTTGAGTATGTTGAACCAGTCTTGTATTCCTGGGATGAAGCCAACTTGGTCATGATGTAATATTTTTAAATAATTTGTTGCATTCTGTTTGCGAGTATCTTATTGAGGATTTTTGTGTCTATATTCAATAAAAATATTGGCCTGTAGTTTTCTTTCTTTGTTGGGTCCTTGTATGGTTTGGAGATCAAGATGATACCTGCTTCCAGGAAGGAGTTGGGCAGGATTCCCTCTCTTTCAATTTCATGGAAGAGTTTAAGGAGTGTTGGCACTAACTTTTCCCTAAAGTTTGGATAAAACTTTGCAGTGATTCCATCAGGTAATGGCCTTTTCTTTGTGGTAGATCCTTTCTTAATGCCTCAGTTTTATTGCTGGTGACTCCTCTAATCAGAGTTTCTACAACTTCTTGGTCAATTTTGGTATATCATATTTGTCAAACAATTTAACCATTTCTTCTCAGTTGATGAGTTTTTTGAAATACAGTTTTTTGAACAGTATCTGTTGTGGTTTCATCTTTTTCATTTCTAATTGCATTGATGTGGATTTTTCTGTCTTTTGGTGACTTTGACTAGATGTTTGTCAGTCTTACTTATTCTTTCAAAGAACAAACTCTTTGATTCACTGATCTTTTCTATACTTTAGTTTCAATTTCATTGATATCTTCCCTGATTATTATGATTTTCTTCCTTCTGCTACCTCTGGATTTGACTTGTTCTTATTTCTCAAGGTCTTTGAGCTGCAACGCTAGATCATTAATTTCAGATTGCTCTGTTTTCTTCATATGTGCACTCATTGCTATAAATTTCCCTCTTAGTGTTGCTTTCGTCGTGTCCCAAAGATTGTGGTATGATGTGCTCCCACTGTCATTTGACTTTAGTAAGTTCTCGATTTCTCTCCTGTTCTTTTCTGTGATCCATGCCTTGTTCAATAATACATTATTTAACCTCCATATATTTGAATAGTTTCTATAGTTACTTTTGCTGTTGATTTCCAGTTTTATTCTACTATGATCTGAAAGTATGCAGGGAATGATTTCAATTTCTTTGTATGTATTTAAGCATGTCTTATGTCCAGGGATATGATCTATTTTGGAAAAAGTACTGTGTGCTGCTAAGAAAAAGGTGTGTTCTGTTGACGTTGGATGGAATAGTCTGAGGATATTTGTTAAGTCCGTTTGCCTGTGGTGTGATTTTGCTCAGATGTTTCTTTGTTGCTATTGTGTCAGCTGATCTATTTGTGAGAGTGGGATATTGAAGTCCCTAAGTAAGATTGTACTGAGGCCTCTTTGGCCCATCATGTCCAATAGTTTCTGTTCTATGTAACTGGGTGCACCTACACTGGGTGCATATATGTTTATAATTATTAGCTCTTCATGTTAGATTGCTTCTTTTACCAGTATATGAGGACCATCTTTGAAGGTAAAGTGCTGAAAACTAATACTACGTGCCACTGGAGCCAAGTATGTTAGTTACTTATCTTGTTGCTGTGACAAAATACCCGGCATTCACAATTTAAGGAAGAAAAGATTTATTTAGCTCACAGTTTCAGAAGGTCTCAAGCACACAGTCCATGCATGGGGCAGCTGGCAACTGTGCAGGTACATAGCAGAGACAGAGCTAGAGAGCTGCTCGCCCACTGCAGACAGAAGCCAAGTGAAATGAGGGCAAAGTTGATGAGCTTTTTCAGACGAAGGCAGGCCACGGACTTCCCAGGAAGAAACTGCAACAGTATTTCTTCATCCTTTCTTAAACTGCTTCAAGCTGTCAGTTCCCTCTCCCCCAAAGGGGGTGCCTTTCCTCATTTCCGGGTCCACAGGTCAACAGCAAACACCTGAAAGCTTTGCCCTGGGCAACCTCAATCTCAAGAAGTTGATACACTCTCTCCAAGTCTAAGCCTCAATATCCATCCCTTCCAGTCAAGTTCCTCCTCCCGATAACACACAATTCCAAATTTGAGGCTTTTGAGGGACACTCAAGATCCAAACTATAGCACCTGGAAACAAGCAGGATAGCTATACTATTCTCAGACCGTGTAAACTTCAAACTAAAACAGATTCTTTTTCTTATATGTTTGTCCACGCAGATATGAGCCTCAACCCTAATGTGACTCCAAATCTTTCTTGTATTCTTCCTAGGGTTTTTTTCAATCAAAAATTTTTTCTATTTTACAAATGCCTTGTATTAGTAAGTGTGTCATCTGCCCAGATCAAAATTTATCAGTTTCCCTTCCCTTCTTCAGGGTTGAGGAAACTTGTCAAATAAATAGCACAAATAGGTCCCTGTACTAAACTTACTTATAGGTTGCGATTAAATAAGGTGTTATATGCATACATGATGCCTAAAATCAGGTATTGTAAAGCAGGAATCAGGTAAAGACAGAGGAAGCAACGTTGGAGCTAAGATTTTGGAGAGTAAAATGATCCAATCATGGGAAGAGTAGCAGGACAGGACAGGAAATGCAAACACTCTGGGGAGGGAAACAGATAAATGAACTTTATAGCGTGAAGGGCAGCACCATTGCCGTACAATGGACAGAGTGAAGAATGGCACAAGGTGACATCAGGAAGAGGCCTTGAGTAAAGAAAGCCCGCTTTCTAGGCTATTATAAAGAAGAGTATTTTATCTGGAGAGCTATACAAAATTACTGAACAGTTTTAGGTTGTGGTGTGAGAAGGAAGGGACTGGAGGGAATGAGGCAGAGGCACTCGGGAGGTGACTGCAGGAGCCCAGGAGCAAGATGGAGGTGCCTTGAACTTGTCTGATGGCAGTGTAGAGAGAAATGGAAGAGATTCGAGAGGTGCATCAAGATAGAACTGATATCATAGAAGAAAGAAATGTGGGCAGAGATGCAAAAGATGAACTGGCGGTGTCATGGTGGGGAATTGCGTCATTGGCTAAGATGGGGAAAATTAGGAGACAGATGCTTGTGAGAACTGGAAGCTCTCTTTTTATTATGACATTTTGCTGGTCAGGAGATGTTTCTTTTTTCTTGACTCTGTCTTTTAGTTATGCTTTCAGAAGCTTGTAATCACAAGCTTTTGTATTTCTGACATACCTTTAGGTTCTAATTTTACTTTCACATGCCAAAGTCTTCCTGGTTGTAGAATCCTAAGATAAAAATACTTTCTTGTAACACTTCTGCCAGGATTACGCGTCATATCCTTGCATACGGGGTCGTTTTTAACAAATCTGGTGTCTATCTAAGTGTTTTTACAGTATTAATAATCTACATGTGTGTCCTGCTTTTTATAACTTTTCTATTTATAGTTTCTAAAGTATTCTACTAATATTTTATAAACAGATGTGGGTATTTCATATATTGAAAATTTGCCTGGTATTTTGTGTACTTTCAGTACCAGGACGTACCATTATTTTTTCTAGGAAATTGTCATCTAATAGCTTTTTAGCCATTGTCGTCTTCCATCCCTCCACTTCGCTCAGCTTGAGCCTGAGATGGCCTCCAGCTCTTTCAGATGCGTCTTCTATATTGCAACCTTTCTGGGAGGCTCTCTGGAATTACCTGTTGGCTTTTAGTTGAATCCCTTACATTTTCTTTTTTCAGAAGCTCCAATTGACTCTTTGGCATGTTCCTTTTTCAGTTCTATGCTATTTGTCCATGTGAGAATATTCATTATACTTTTTTTCACGTTCTGTCATCTTTGCTCTATTAGCTTTGCTCCACTTCGAGCAGTTCCTATATTTATTTATTCACATTTTCACACTTTTACATTCTTGTGCTTTCTCAGTCTTAGAGACTCCTGGCTGTGGTTTCATCCTTGAAATGATAGTTTCCTGTTGTCGGGACCATGTGAGCCTCAGGCCTCAGAGGGGAGGATAGGGCTGCGGAGGACTCCTCCCACCAGGCTCCGTGAGCTGTACGGAGTGGGTGTGCTCCCTGTGCTGCAGCTGGCGGGCTTCTGGGTGGTGATAGTGACCACCTCTCCCAGTCACTGTCAGCTACCTGGACATGACTGGGTCTCTGACCCCAGTCCACACACCCCTGCTTCTAACTGGGAGACTGAAGTCCCTGTCCCAGCTGCTCAGCCCAGGTCCTGAGGTGTCCTTATCAGTCTTCCTATTATTTCTCCTAGGCCACCTTGTACTACCAGTTTTCAACAACTCCAATACTATCTGCTTGCTGTTCTCTGGAAACAGCAAAGAATTTGTGTGTGTGTGTGTGTGTGTGTGTGTGTGTGTGTGTGTGTGTGTGCATTCTCTTTTAGCATTTTCTTCACATGTGTGTGTATTTTCTTATTTTTAAATTTCTGAGCATGGCTTTATTTGTTTAGTTGTCAATATCTCTTATTTTAAAAGATTTTTATGTAGAAGGGGATAGCTTAGCTTGTACTCAGCTCACAGTGTTGAAGAAGAGGCGGGTGTCTCTTAGGTATTGTAGAAATATTAATGTACTAATGTAGAGGCGGGAGCAAAGAGCTCTGGGCAGGAGTTTCTGACAGTGAGATGTGGGAATCAGCAGCATGTAAGGCACGCTAAAGCTGCAGGCCTGCGTAAACCACTGAGACGACGATCATAAGACGGATAGAAAGGCCTTACATAAAAGTGTTCAATAGTGTGGTATCTTCAGGTACATAATGACTAATGTACTCCATTTTGTTAAACAACATCAAGTAGGACAGTAATGTAAACACAAGAGCTCTAAATGAGAGATGATTTTTTAAATGACCATATTTCACAATTAGAATAATCCTGCCTGTTACAATTATGAGCCTTTACTCTGTCTTTTGGTTGCTTTACAAGGACTAAGCCCCTAGAATGTTGTTTTATACCTAGCACAATGTCAACAATGGATGCCAAAGAGAGATCTGTCTTTTTGCTTGATTTTAGAAACAATAAACACCTGACCCAAATGAGCTAGGAATTGTATTCTGTTTTGGACGTTTCCTTCACTAATCCTTAGTGATGCCTACGCTAATCATTTTGAAAAGAAAACCCCTAAAAGAGAAAAAACAGACATCTCTGGCGCTGTATCTGAGAGGGGGTGCTGTGGCTTGTGGTTTTTAGACATAGAAGCCTTCTTGCTCCAGGCAATGATCACCTCTTTCCCACCAGCTTCCATGTGCTCCTTCCAGTTCACTTTTATTTGGTTTACTTATTCAAGACACGTTTACCATGGGAACGCTTGTCTGCACGACAAGCAGTTACATTTGCTTAGACAAACCGCAACCGAGTGTCATTTTTCATAAGCCCCTACACCAAAAATGCTTTATTTCTCAGGAATTTCCATTGACTTCGTTATGGTCTCAAGACCTTGGCCAAAGGATCTTTTATGGGTAATGATATTATTAAGGACCATAAACTTGCTCAACATCAGTGATGATTGAAGTCCCTAAAAAAAAAAAGAAAGACTCCCTGGCCATCTCTTTGGTACCATGGAAGCAGCATCCAGACAACATTTACCTGAACCAAGTAGTTTTACATTTCATAAAAATCGACTTTGTATGAGGAGAACAGACAGAGAAAGAGCCAAAAATAAATGCAACCCAGTGTGAATCTTGCCCTTGGGTATAACATTTTCCATTCAGAAAAAAATCAAAGATACTTCCAGAGACCCTGGTACGGCATTGTTTGGTTGGTGCTAACAATAGCAGTTAGGAGATTCAGTGTGGTCATGGACAATTCTTTGCATGAATACATTCACAGATCCGCTGAATCCCCTGCCAAAAGGTGGCAAATGTCGGACAATACTGCCATATTTTAAATTCAAATATTGATATTTCCATGATATCTGCCTCTGCAGCACACACACACACTTGGACCAATATGCTCCATGTCCCTCAACTTGTAATTCAAGTACCCTAAAAGCAGCAACAACCAAAACTATATCCAAGTTATTATTCACTCTTCCTAAAATCGGATTATTAATCCACACTTGACATCGGGTGAATGCAAAGTGTATTATGCAAATGAGCATAGTGCTCCAGCCCTAGAGCATGAATGGAATTAGTTTTAAGCTCAAGAGGAATTTGGCCATGAGCAAATGATGGGGATGGGGAGGATATAGGACCCCGAGGATTAATCATTCTTACGGCTTGTGATAGATGCTTCCTCCAGATGCCTCACATCTGACTGGAAGAGGCTCAAAGAGACTTTGAAAAAGCAAGCTTTCTTGCTGCCTTTACTTTTTACTGTGTCCATTCTGGTAACATTTGAGGTCTTCTTTGTTGCAATTTGATTTCCAGGCTCAGGCCCTCATTATAGCAATTTTTAACAAGTAATATAAATTTTGATGACTAATTACTAGTGTATTAAACACACTGCCTTGGTTTTTACTTATATATTATTGCAAAACTTGAGAAAATAGATTGGTTGCTAATGATGTCTTACCCTCCTAACCTAAAATGTGTATTTTCTAGGCAATGTGTGTGTGTGTGTGTGTGTGTGTGTGTGTGTGCATTGAAAAATTTCTAATTTTGCATCATCTTATATCCTGGAGGAAACTCTGACTTAGAATGAGTTTGAGTACTGCAAAATTCTTATCATTCTGGCACACATTGGTAACTCCTTATGTTTTGATTTTTATTTACCAGGCCATTATATGAAACAAAATTGGCCCTTGTGTCCTGGGACTTTATAGTCCAACAAAGGAAAAAGAACTAAATAAATAAGTATGGCAATTTCTGACACATAGTGAAGGGAACTAAAAGATTTTGCAGGAGAGAATAAACAGGTTCAGCAATGGACAGGTGGTGAGGAGATGTTATTTTTCCCTTCACAGTGACCTTTATGGCACAATTTGAGCAAAGAAAAGTTGTGGTCATGTGAGAAGCGGGAGAAAAAGTCCTGGTAGGAAAGAGAAGCTGCGTAACATAGGAAAGAGCTCGAGGTCTTTGGACAACTGGAATGAAATCAATGAGGCGGCAGAGCAGTGAGGGCGGAGAAATGGCACTGGGAGGCAGGATCTGCAGGCAGGAAAGGCCAAGGCCTGCATGACTCCCTAAGTCTTCACAAGGAGTTTAGACTTGGTTGAGAACTGGTAACAAGTTGGTGAGAAATTTTAAGTTGAGAGGGGGAAAAAATGCATGTTCTCATTTCAAAGAGCATGACATTGATACTAGAACAGTATCCAAGAGAAACTGGCAAGTATCCAACAGAGGAGTTGCAGAAGCCAAGGATGGGCGATGCTCGCTCAGGAGACTGTGGTGGTGGTGCAGATGGAGACAGGAGACACGTTTAATGTTCAGAAAAGACTGAAAAATGACTTAGCAATTTTGGCATTAAGTGTGTACTCTTCCAAAGTTATGAACATGGATGGTAGTGGACATGCAAGAGGATGAATACTGCAGAATAAGACATGCAAGAAACATGTGGATCAGCACAGATGCCAGTGAATAATAGTGGTGCAGTCAGTCACGCAATGGAAAATTATACAGCAGCTAAAACATGCCTCCTATAGTGACACAGATGTGCTTTAGCCTTAGTAATTTAAATTAAAAAGTAAGTCCAATTCTATGATGTAAGATGCAGCCTTAAAAATAATAATAAGAAGATAGCTAAGCTAAAAGACAGGACCTGACCCAAGAATGTAGTTATAATTCATGTATGTGCTGCATGCTTCCTAGGAATGCATACATACACGCATACGTATGCAAAACCTATTTTTAAAGCAAAAACCATAGAAGACCAAGAGGACACTTAGCTTGAGTGGCACAAGGCAGGCGTACGGCTTGGACAAGAACGGGATTTGGTGCACCTTATTGCCACAGCCCCAGATCTATATTGAGGTTTCTGTTTTTGTTTCACAGGTGACTATTATGTAATAATAAACTTAAAAGCTAAATAAGAATGGACCACGTGCATGGCCAAATAATAAAAGTATGTCATCATTCAGCCAATTCTGTGTACTTAAGGCCTTCCAAAAGCGACAAAGTGCACTGTGATCGCTTGGAAGTGGAATCCCTCTTCCCCACACCTAGGGACAGGAAAAGGCAAGAAGCATGCCAGAAACACAGGTAGCGGCCTGACCAGTTGGGATGGGGGCGGTCTGTTCACGGACATAAGCAACTGAGAAAGCAAGGATGGGAGCGGGTACAGAATCAAGCATCTCCCGGGCACAGGTCACTGATGAACTCACTGTAAGGCATTAGTGTGGCAAAGACCAGAAGACAGTAGCTAATGATTCCCAAGCTCAGAGGAGAAATTTAAATTGAATGTTCAATTTGGAAGCCTTTGAAATAGATTCTGGGGCTGCCATCCACAAGTTACTGTACACTTGGCCGTGTAGAGCAACAAAAAGTGCTGAAGAACAGGTGTCTGAAATGAAGGTCATCAGGCCAAATTATGGCACCTGCACTGTGTCCCCTCTGGAGGCTCCACTGGAGAGTCCGCTCCTTGTCTCTTCCAGTTTCTGATAGCTACTTATTCTAATCCCTGTCTCTGTGGCCACACTGCCTTCTCCCTAAATCTTCCTCTGCTTTCTTTTTAGAAGACACATATGACTACATTTGCAGTCTACCTGGAAAACCCAGGATAATCTGGCCATTTCCACAGCTTTAACTAGATCGTATCCACAGCACGTACTTATGCATTTATTTTTGCCACGTATCATTTGCACGTTCCAGGTCTTAGATGGAGATATCTTTTGGGGGCTGAGGGGCATTACTTAGATTGCCACAAGCATGCAGAGAATGTTTAAAACATCGGAGGTCTTCAGGGGAGGGTGAGGAAAACAAAAAGACTCAGAACAAAACCCAGGGGTTGGGGAGGGACAGTGTTTATTTGTAGTGTCGAGACAATGGTATCTGAAATGGAGATTAAGAAAGTACTTTAGAGAAGCAAGAGGAAACTCAGAGAAGAGTGGCACCAAAGACTCTCAGGGAGCGAGTGTTTGAGCAGGAAGTAGCTGTGCTGAGCATTGCCGGCAAGTCAAACAAGATTAGGACAGAATGCTGTCTACAGGGTTGGGCAGCGTGCTCAGAAGAGGTTTCTGTTTTTGCTGGGAGCAACGCATCAAGATATTAGGAGAATGAATGCAAGAAAGTAAAGAAGCCAAGTGGAGAAGGGAGCGGAGACAGTGCCGAAACACTACCGTTGAACATTTGAAGAGACAGGAGAAATAATGAAATTATTTCCTTGGAAAGAAAAGAATGGGGTTTGTTATACCCAAACTGTATGATTTCTGGATCATGTTGAAAGCCCGACTGAAAATTTAGATAATAAAGGTACAGGGAACCCTGCCCTGCATAATTTTCTTTGGGTACCAGACTTAAGCAGTTGGTTTTAATGTATTCAAGGCTGATCGTTCGGAGTATACACGTATATCTTATAAACTTGACCTTGTGTTTACCCTGGATCCAAATTCTCATCCTTCTACTTACCAACTTTGACTCCTTAGAGTTATTTTGTCATTTTTCTTACCTGTAAAATGGAGATTGCTGTAGAGTGTAGCTTATCAACTTTTTGAGGATTAAATTACTTAATTATATAAAGCACTTAGAACACAATCAGGCAAAAACAAGTGATCAATTATTGCTACTACTACTACTACTATAATACAAAGTTTACAAAGTGCATAAAATTTCAAGCTGTAGTGATTTTTTTTTTTTTGCCATGAATCCAAAGCAACCGTGGTGGCATGTGCTTGTGACCGCAACTACTCCTGAGGCTTTTAGATGGGAGGTTTGCAAGTTCAAGGCCTGTTTGGGCATCATAGCAGGAAATTCCCTCTCTAATGGCGATACATGCCTATAGTTCCAGTTACTCAAGAGGCTGAGGCAGGAGAGTTCAAAGTTCAAGGCCAGCATGGATAATCCAATGAGACCTTGTTTCAAAAAAATACAGGGGATGTAACTTAGCACTTGCTGAGTTTAGTCCACAGTAACCACCCCACAAAAAAAGCAGATAGTTTAAAAAATTATAAATCATAGTTAAATGTAAAGAACTTTCTTGAATTAAAAATACGCTTGATTTTAGAGATCATTATTTTAAAGAAATCCATTTAAAATTATACAATCTTTATACAGTTTCTGAAAACTCTACTTTTTTACAAATTTTCTAAAATCAATCTTAATTTGCACAGATTAAAGCTAAGTGGTAAATTCAGTGTGGAAATGAGAACTCATTTGTTAACATCTCCCCTCAGAGTTAGAGTCTGGATGATTTTTAGCTTTAAGGTTTCATTTATTTATATATTTTTCAAAGAATTTTCTTGCACCAATAATATCTCATAAATGCACGATGCTTTGAAATCACACAGTTATAACAATCAACTGATATTATTATTTGTATAACTTTTCAAAATGCTCCCACATTACATTGAACTTAGCAAGAAAACACTTGCTGTTTTCACTGTGCAAAAATCCATGAATAGTTCTTTATGATACGACAAAAATCACTGAGTTACCAGGTTTTATATTTGACATTTCTAAGAAATAAAAGTGTATATTTTACAAGGATTTATTTATTCATGGCCACCCTTACACTAAGATGCTTTCTGAGTGTTTGCCCTTCTTCTCCTTCCTTTAAAAATCATGTGTGTGTGTGTGTGTGTGTGTGTGTGTGTGTGCGCGCGTGCGTGTGTGTGTGTGTGTGCGTGTGTGTGTGTGCGTGTGTGTGGTGTTATGGGGACTGAGCCCAGAGCTTCCACGCTGAGCTACAGCCTCAGTACATTTTTTACTTCTGATCTTGAGATAGAGTCTTAATAAGTCCCTACGTTACCTCGGCTGGCCTTGGAAGTGGGATCTTGATGCCTCAGTTTCCCACAGCACTGGGATTACCTGTGACACGAGATCCAGCAGCATCTCTTTTCTTTTTAAAATCAGATTTTCCTAAATGTTTTTTTAAACAAGTAGCACAGACTGATCTTTAACTCCCTATGTAGCCCAAGCAATCTTCCTGCACAGCCTCTAAAGTGCTGGGATCACAGTTGTATACTCCCATATCAATTTTGTGTGGTGCTGGGGGATCAAATTCAGGGCCTTCCACTTCCTAGGCAAGTGCTCTAATTGCTGTGCTCTTCTTCTAGATAGTCTTTTTTAAATTTTAAAACATAATTTTGCTAAGTTGCTAAAATGCCCAGGCTGGGCTCAAATTTGAGGTCTTCCTGCCCCAGCCTTCCAGAATGCTGGCACTATCACACATCTTGCTAGTGTGTGGTGCAGAATTTCAAACCCAGGGACTTGAACTTGCTAGGCAAGCACTTTAACGACTGAACTACATCCCAGGCCTAAAATCAGAAAAATTGGAAGTTCCCTGTACCCATAACAGATTCACCAATATGAAATGTTGCCCGAGAGACTACAAACCAGAGGTCTAAATCTTTCGATTTGAGGACTTAAAAAGTTTAAGAACAGAATCTGTTGGAGAAAAAAAGTTTTCTGTGAGTTTGTCATTTTAAAATGGGAGTTTATGAACATCCCTCAGCCAAAAAGAGCTGGAATAAGTCTTCGTGGTAGTTGAAAACTACTTAAGCCAGAAATAAGGAATCTAGCTTACCTCAGAGCAAACAGAGACATTAATAGACTACTCCAGACGATGAGAAAGGGTAGCAGGGCATCTTGCTTATTTGCCCCAACAACATCAACTCTGTTCCAGACACAGGGGGATGTAGGGAAACCACTAGGAATTCTATGACTCCATTTAAGAGAAGTAAAAGAATTACAGCTAGATGCTAGTCACTCGTTGTTTTGCCTCTATTTTGCATGGAGATTAAAGTGCAGGGATGATGTCAATTTTATGAGGTTTCTGTTTGCTTTTTAGAATTAATAATGACCAGAGTTATCATTTCCAGAGTAATTTTGAATTTTCTATACTATGAAATTTATAATGGTCAGGAAATTTTATTGGCCTATTCAATAGTCTTGAATTTCAAAAATATAGATATAGTATTTCACATACAATTTATATATTATATAGATATAATTTGCATCACATTTAATTTAGGGAAGATTCCTTATCATTTCTTTTGCAAATTAATCATTGCAAAACGAAAGATTAATAGGAAGAATCGGCTCTTTCCTGCTCAGAGCTGCTGGCTGTAGGCATTCCATGTAGCACCGTGGCGAGAATCACAGCAAGCTGCGAGCTTCCTGATGGGATTTGAAAGTAATAACGGGTAACGAAGGCTCGTAGGTTTGGAGAGAAGTATTTGTTTCAACAAAGATATTTGTTAGAATAAACAACAGAAATAGAACAAAATTAATCCAATATTACCCTGGTCGAGTACCGAAATTTCAACTCTATTTTGTATCCAATGTGAGTTACACAATGGCTGTAGTTTAAAACTCAGGTGAAAATGAAGAGGTTTAACATTTTTGTGGGTTTGTTACCCTATTACGAAGTGAGAAAAAGGCAAGGAGCCCCAGTAGGTACCACGCGGAAGTGACTTTACTTCCGAAATAACAAAAGAGATGGTGTTGAGCACATACTCTCGGGACAGCGCCAATCACTACGGCGCTGTTGTCACGAAGAGTGGCACTCAGCAGCCTGATGCCTGACACCTGCTTGGAAGATAATAACATCTTAAATTAAAACACGATCGTAAATGCTTTATTAATATTTATTGAATGATTCTAAGATGTAGCTGTATTCTTCAATAATTTTTATAACGCACATTATGAAGCATATTGGCTACATATTCTTAATAGATGACACCATAGCAAGCTCTCATAATGATACCATAACACAGCTGTTGTTAACTAAAAAAATGCCCGCACCTGCTTAATACATTAATTTAGATTATTAACACTTAAAATGTGTTTCAATGACCAACATAATTTTTTAAAAAATCATTATTTGGGTGAATTGTTCGGTAGAGCGACTTTCTTCACTTTTACCGATACCTGTAGTCTTTTACTTTTTGATAACAAAGCAAGAGAAAAATCTTGATACCAAATATTTGGACGTGTTACTGAATTAATAACTTAAGTACCTTAGGTTGGATTTCTGTTATGCATTCATAAGGCCTGTACAGCAGAACATATGGATTATTTTGTGCTCTTGATTTTGGTTTGAGTCTGACTTCTTAAAACCAAAGGGAGACTCAGAAAGCATACATGCAACCCAATATTTTCTGATCTCAACTGAAGACAAATTCTCCTAGAAAATCTTCCTTTGATCATTTAATGCCATGTATTTCTGGAACATAGCACATAATAAATGACAGAGTTCATAAAGAGAAAATCTTTTTGTTGTGGAAATTCCTACTTGTTCTTCTACAATTGCCTCCTCCCTTGCTCACTCACCCCATCACTCCAAATAATGTTATCAGTGGCATAAGTAAGACAAGACCTGAACAATGGAGCAGAAATGTTAGAAATTCCCGCATCTAGTCATTCGAAATAATTAGGTATTCGTTAATAGGTGTGTTAGCTCAGGCCTTCATAACTAAATATAGACAAGGTGATTTTAAAAACAGAAGTTCATTTCTGTAAAGTCCTGAAGACTGGTGAGTCCAAACTCAAGGTACAGACAAATTCAGCTTTGTTTCCTGACTTGAGACAGCTTTGTGCTGCGTGCCTAGATGGTGGTGGTATTCACCTGACTCCCATGATGGAGAGTGTCCTTTACTATAAAGAAAAGGATACCACTTCTGTTGGAGTAGGGCCTTCATCCTCTGGGTCATCAACCTTAATTATCTGCCAAGGTTTTGTAGCTGAGAACAGTCCATTCAGGAGAGACAGAAATCAGTTCAGAGCAACATGGTTACAATACAGACACACATGAGACATACACATATTTCTTACTCTAATGTTTTAACATAGAGATTTCTACTTCAAGGGGATTTAAAAACTCATATCTTGAAAAAATACTTTCATGAATGAAAATAAACTTTTTAAAATATTCTAGGAAGAGTAAGTCCCAAATTAATCAAAATTGTACCATGATAATAATTGAGTTTATATCTCAGTCCAGCCATAGTTAGGTGTTGAGAATGGAGTGATAAACAAAGACACATGCCTGTTTTCCTGGGGCTTATAATCTCGAGTGAAGAGAGACCACAGACAAGTGTAAATGCACAGTTAGCAAAGGCTCCTGTGAAGAAAAGCCATTATGCCAACCGATCTGAGGCCAAGGGGTCACAGCAGGTTGTCTGCTTAGGGGACCTGTCTCAGGAGGACACACCATGAAGACTAAGGGAATGTAGCTACATGAAGAACATTTCTAGCAGTAATAATAAAAATGAATGAATAAAATTTGGAGATTGTGTCATTTATTATTTGCATATAAGTGATTATTCATAAAGAAAAACTGCATCAATAACCAACATAGTGGGATTGGCAACTGAGAAATCGCTCATAGTTCTCTGTGAATATGGATCCTAAAAATAAAATATTATGAGGAAGAATTTTATAAATGAACTGTCCTTCCTGCCCACTATTTCTGGCTTTTATTTAGCTGGAACAAGGGAAGAATTAGTTCTGTTCTGCTAGACATCTGGACTGACATTTGTCGTCCCTGTAATCACAAAGGAGTCTATAAGCATAGAAATCTGGGGACTCTTAGGAGAGGAATTAATGCATAGATTCACCAAGACCAAGATTCTGAATGTAGAAAGTGCCTCCCTTTTTAAACAAACACGGCATCGAGTCCTTGATTCCCTCTCACACCATCCTCCCATGTAGAGTCCCATGTGAAAGTATTCATTAATAGTTGGGCATTTTCAATTTAAGGTTTTGCTTACAATGGTGGGTAGATAAATTACATTCCAGGATTGGTTCATGACAGCAAGCATGAAAATACATACCTGAATAATCAAATATGGTCTTCAGTTTTAGAATTAAAATGACCCAGTGGAGCATTCCTTTTTGGTGAGTGCCGGGGGAGAGCAGAAATTTTGAAAAATCTCTTCTGTTGCTCTGGGCTAAGAGGAAGTAGATGATTATGTATTACAGATGTTCACACTTGCTAATAAAACGGTGAAAATCACCCTGCTTGGTACTATTCACATTTGAAGCACTCAGATCACCAATGAAGAATTAAAATTAATTAAGTCATGGGTAAATGAAAAAGACAAGGATTAGAAATATGTCCTAATGATCATGTAGATAAGCTTTTATAATATACTGCCAAAGCATATAGAAAATTCAGTATTTATAGGACAGTCATATTAGGACACCTGATGATCATGTC
Organism: Ctenodactylus gundi; assembly: GCA_004027205.1. Classification (NCBI taxonomy): domain Eukaryota; kingdom Metazoa; phylum Chordata; class Mammalia; order Rodentia; family Ctenodactylidae; genus Ctenodactylus; species Ctenodactylus gundi. The sequence goes on from PVKB01001214.1 coordinate 227,208, forward strand.
AGTATCATAGTTAAAGAATCCTCACACCCAACGTGTTTGCTTCCCAAAGACACTAATAACAGATGAATTCGTTTGTACTCACTCTTTTTCTTTCATGCTGTTTACTTTCTTCAAAAACTTATGATTTTTAAGAACTTGGGTTTTGGGACATTTCGGGGGGGTGGATTTTTGGGGAGATCATTGTTGCTGTTTTCGGGAAGAGAAGCCAAGCCTAGGGTACCACCTTTTTTCAACAGTGTGGAGAACTCAGAAAGACATGAAATTTTCTGCGCTGCACCTGGATGCTTACTGTTTTTAGAATCATATTTCCCAAGTGACATGCTCAGAACCACGCTAGAAGAACATGATTTCAAATCAGCATGGCTGAGATCGCTTGTTCTACCACTTTCTCAGTGTGGGAAAATGTGCCTTTATGCTAGCATTCTCCTCAGCAAGTATTCTGGATAAAAATACCTTCTCATACATATGCCATATAATAGAATTTTATACTTTCAACAACTTCAGTTTGGAGTATATTTCAAAGAGTGACTTGAAGTAGTATTGATATTTCAGGTTAAAAATGGGTCATTGCCAAGTAAATCTGGGTGAAACTTACTTAAACTCATTTTTAGTATTGTTTTGAGCTTGGTAGAATCACAGTCTACCTCTTACATAAATCATAGTTATTTCTTACCTTGAAATTACTGTGAATCCTAAGCAATCTTCCTTTCCCTACTCCACTTTTAAATTCATAAAGGACTCCCATTCTCTACAAAACGGAGTTAAAACTGTTTAGCATTGCCTGGCACTCTTACTTTACATAATTTTTCACATCCATCTGCCCCTTGAATTCCAACCACCTCCTTTCCTACCACTACTGCTACTTTTAGTTTCCTAGCCATGCGTGCCCATGCCGGCATACCTGTGCTCACGCTGTCTCCCCAACCTGCAACACTCCGTTTTCTCTCCTTCCTGCCATTTAAGGCCTTTCTCTGACTTTTGAAACAGTTTTCGTCTTCCAAAGTTAGTGCAAATGTTTCCTCTTGTTTGACATATTGATGATAGAAACAACCATTTCTGTTATGCACTTACTGAAGCAGTGTGTGTTACACTAGAGTCATGTGGGCACCTATATCTCTCTTTTGACAAAATGCATATTCATTTAAGTGGCACTCTTAGGCTCTCGGAGACACTTGGCAGGCAATGCATAGCTAGTATTCATGAAATTGAACTGGCTTTGAGAAACTGTTTTCTTTTGGCCTCTATTCTGATTTAGAAAATAATAGTTACTTCTAAGCAAAATATCAGAGGTAGAGAACTTTTTGTTCAGAACAGGGAAACTTGCACAAAAGCTGTTCAAATCTTTAGTAGTTAGTCACAGCTCAGGACATTCCTGTACTGGAGAAGACACAATAGCTGAGCTTAGAACTCTCACAGCCACTTGGTAACAAGTAAAGCCAATGTTCTCTTCTGGTGGCAACAACGGTTGGTTACATTTCTGAAAGGAGATGTGAATTTCATTTGCTTGCTCTTTCTTTGCTGTGTCAGGGTTGTGTTGGGGTGAAGTGAATGAGAAGTTTGAATATAATATGGTGAATATGGTGATTTGAATGAGAAGTTCTAAAGCTTTACCCAGGCTACTATACTAGCAGAGTTCGGCTTGGGAAGTCAGTCCTACACTGAGCTCAGAAAGCTGTGAGTGTGTTAGAAAGGAGTACTAGCCAGTGATGGGAAGGTTGTGTTAGTCAGAAAGATAGAAACTTGGTTCTACTCTTGAATCAGCCCAGGTCAACTAAGAAGCCCTGGTAACACACAGCGATGAGCTTTGTCTTCAGACATACTTCTTCTAGTATGACTTTGTTGCTTACAGATCTGAGATATTCTGCAGGTGGTTTGCTTCTCTGACTCCAATCATTCTCATTATAAAAGATGAATGAAAAAATTTCTCTGGTAAATCAACCAAAATTTACTAGGGATACCACCAAGAAAATCTTGGCATAGTGCCTAGGACAATGGCGCTGAATATTAACCTAACAAGTGTTCAGGACTGTCCATTTTCATCATACACTGGCCATAACCCTGTTTCCACAACCGCTCAAGTAGGAAGGGTATCTTGTTTTGCTCACAGTGGGGAGGACTGAATGAGTGGGACTAGCGCTAAGAAGCTGCATTTTTCTTACAGGTCTTCTTCAAGTATGATTGGGTAAAAGATTCCCAAGCACTGGGAAAATAGATTGATCATTGGTCTGGTTATTTAGGTAGATGACCAAATGTTTAGAGCACAATGTATCCCCAGCAGTGGTCCTCAGCAGACTGGGGAACAGAAAGAAAATTAGGTCCTACAACCCAGAGGGATTTTTATGGCCAATTTCCTTCCTTATGTGTCCAAGAATACACACTCAGACCCACAACCAGTTCAGCGATCTGAGATCTTTTATCCAAAGCAAAGACTGATGAACAGAACATTACAGAGAAAACATACCCAAGTGGTCAAAGACCAACTCATCCATGCAATCTGATGATTGCTTAAGAGATTGTGCTCAATGACTGTTATTAGGGTTATGAGAGACCATGTAAGCTAATTCAAAAGTGATTACAAATAAACTCTCTGGACTTGCGGTTCAAAAGCTTCACTTAGTGTGAGCTTCTTAATGTCATCTAAACTCCAGTGGGTGCCTGATATTTGATAAATACACAGCATTACAGATAGGAAGTTAATGTAAAGTATTCAAAACTGAAAATGCCTCTGCAACTCTATTTTGCCAATTAATATGTACTCTAAGCTTTCTTGATGAGAAATCAACTAACTTCAGACAAAACGGTAACTTTGATTCATGGATTCATGCCCCAAAAGTGACCACATGTGAAGTTATTGGTATTATTTTTGAAAAGACATGGACTAAAAAAGAAGCTTTATGAAAGTTCTACAAAGACATTGAGCGTTCATTCAATTTGCTGTGCAAGTTTTGCACAAAATGTGCAATTTAACTAACGCAAGCCGATTATTCTTGGTAATTGTATTCTGTGGAAGAATATCACTTTTTATTCATGGCGTCAAATCTTTTCAAGTCACTATTTTGAGATTGTTTCTGCATTCAAATACTTTGGGGAAGATGTTCTGGGGAGAAATTTAAACTAGCCACCACTGGTCCCATCAACTTATAGTTTAATCACAAATAGCAAAGCCATTTAAATTAGCCTCCTGTGGAGGACCAGATAATGCCGTTAATGAACCAGTGTGTGCACCTGTGTAAAGTGGGCAGTCAAAGCCACAGAATGGCTCACTCCCGATTAATAAGTGAACTAACAAACCAATGGTGATATTTTCAGTGCTTCAGATGGCTGGTTTCCCACACCTGTCCAAGATCAGCGATCCTTTGGAACAGCTCATTTTGTTTGCCAGTGTGGAAAGTGATTAAAAAAGGAAGAGCACCAAGTTCATGTTCTATGGATCCCCCATGTTGTTGCTTATGGTTAAAAAAAATCATTTAAGGAATCTACTATTTTTTTGAGCAAAGCCTTTTAGACTAAAATCTGTCACCCATTCATGATTTATGAAATCCACTCAATGAATCATGGCAAGACTGAAGCATGCATTTCTTCCTGTCTCTTTCATTTTTTAAAAAAAGTTTGAGTCAGATGTGGTGGCCCATGTCTTTAATCCCAGTATTGTGGGAGGTTGAGGCAAGAGAATGATGAGTTCAAGTCCAGCCTGGGCAACTTAGAGACTTAAAGAGACCCTATCTCAGAAAACAAAACCAAGCGAGTAAACAAACAGACAAACAAAACAAGAGTCAAGGGTGCAGCTCAGTGTGAAGGCTCTGGATTTAGTCCCCACTACTAGAAAAAATAGTTTAAAAGTCCCTGGTTCAGTTACATATTAGATTAAAATTATCATAAAATGATACTATTTGACTAGGTAAATTTCCATTGTGCCAATTTACTAAGAGATAATCCAGAATCAATTGTTTGTATCTTGTGTCTTAGGATCTTTTTAAAAAAATATAGATTCCTGTAATAGCTTCTGAAATCACCAGCTGCCTCCTAAGGCAATATGATTCCGGCCATAAACTATCTCTTCCTACTGGTTCCCAGCATTTAGTATGTCTTTATAAAATTGATGCTGTAATTTTCCACTTCCAAAAACCCAGAAGGAAAATAAATTAAGGATCCAGGTTGTATAGAACAAAATCTTACACAGTTTTGGGTGGTTTCTTTAAGGGGAACAATTTTAAACTACAAATATAAAATTAGGTCTGAAAGGGGATACTTACAAAGAGAAAAAGAATAACAGTAAATTCTTAGCGCCTGGGACATCTAGGTTTCTTTCTTATGAGATCTCTTTAGGTAATTTACTGGTAATACATAAACGTGCTACCTGACGGCATGCAGGCTTTCTCTTCTCTTCTGGAACCGCCAGCGGCTGCCGGCACTCTCGGGGACACCTAAAGCCTGTGCACCTCACATTAACTACTTCTCTGGTATGAAGCATAAAAAGAAAATGAAATATAAAAGAGCAAACTAGTGACTGAAAGACAGAGATGCAGGTAGCTAGCGCTGGAGCCAGGCATTGGATGGGGAGAGACTGACGTGGTCTGTTCTGCTGCTCACTGACCTGAACTCCAAGTCCTCTTTTGGATGTATTGATGCTATCTTCCTCAATGGATCATAAGTAAGACTGTGTGTGTGCAACGTCTAGGGCGACTCTAGAAGCACATTCAACGAATGTGGAGTCAGTGTTTCCTATGAGCCTGAGGTTGGGGTCAGAGTCAAATGATTTGGGTTCCTAGCCCCACTCTTCAGGTTTTTTTCTTTCTTTCTTTTTTGTGTGCTGGAGTATTGTTAACTCCATAGGGAAAAGTGGGAATAACACTCTTGAAACTCTTTAGAAGGAAGTTTTTTTAAAAAAAATATGTCACACTCTGGATAACAAGTCATCATCTACAGTAGTGTTTGGAACAAAATAAGTTTTTCTTTCTTTCTAAGTTCAGTTTTATTACAGACAAGTAAATAATGGAAGCATTACTTGTAATTACCGTATTGATTTTCTGTAAATAAATTAACACTGAGTGGTTTTTTAAATAGCTGATCAAATTTCCTAAATGGGAAAGAGGGCTTTCTGCGGGAGTACATTTTCAGTGAAGACTTTGATTAGAACATATTTTTCCATAGATGTGGCAAAGGTAAATCTCTTCCTCAACCAATTTCAAGGCCCTGACACACTGCAAATTGAATTGATATTTAGTGAATTTAATGAAAGATAAAAATATAAACATTTAACACACCGATTTCACCTATCACACTGGCATTCTTGGTCAATCTTTATGCATTTGTACATTTTTTGATGTCATTGGTACCAACATACGGATTTCTGGTGCTCTGGAATGCTGAGAACAGATTCTGGATGCAGAGAAACCATCTACTTCCATTTACTCTAGATTTACAATCCTGTTTTCCATCTTGTGCTGAAAAGCAATACATTCCTAACATCCCATTTGAACTTGGGGAAAAAAGCTTCTAAATTAGAGTGTGAAAGTATTTGTCTTTCTATTTTACGTATATTATACAGAATAGAAAAGCCCATTTTTCTAACTGCCAACCAGGGAATGGTGAAATTAACAACAAATCTTTTTAAGTATTTTTCTAGGAGATTCTTTTTCTGAACTATATACCAAGCACGTGTAACTGTTCCAGAGTAAATGTGAATAAACCATGCCAATATTTTCATTAACAGCTCATATACAAAAAATATGAAACAAATGGAATCTTATCTTTGCAAAACTTAACTTCTCTTAGACCCCCAAAGTGCTCTAGGAATCATTTACATTGAAAAAGACCAGAAGTCCATGAAAAGAGTTTCTAGAAGACTCTCCTCTAGCTTGTCCTGATTCGAAAAATTCATCTATAGTGGCACCAAGCTGCACCGTGATCTCCATTCCTGCCTCTGTAAATGGGGCTAGAAATGAATATTCTTATCAGAAAGTTTTTGCATCTTTTGTGCTATAAATGGCATTCTCACTCTTGAACTCACCCCGACTTTGTGGATATGTCTACTGACACAGGACTAGAGGTACATCCTCTCAATTTACCTGGCTTTTCTCCCATTAGATTCAGGTTTACTCTGTGAATAGGTCTTTCCAAGGGGATTCCTCTTTGTTAATCAAGGAATTAATTGCGTCTAGTACCTATAGTTTGGGCTTTGAGCATAAAAGAGGCAGTAAAGTCAAGGTTAAATGTGTGCCTACATGTCATTTTGATAAAACACATGATCTCTGGATAAGAAACAATTCAAAGGCAAAATTCTCAATGGATGCTTGGAGCAGAAGTACATTCTAGAAGTGAAAGAAGCTGGAACAATTGTGTATTTGTGGCTATTACTTTTACTTATGTCACTATTAATATTACTATCACTTTTACTAGGATTAGCAAGCCTAATAAGTGACTGAAATCAGAATTGGATGAAGAAATATCTGGTCAGCATGTAAAGTCAGTTGAGAAACTCACAGTGTAAGAGGCGTTCTGGGAGGTAGAGTCAAGATGGCACTGGTGTGGGATTACTTCATCAGTGGTTTCATGTGAATGTAGCAGACTGAGGTTTAGTAAAGAAATTTCCTTAACAGTTTAGCTTAGGAAAGTGGAGGAGCAACTGGACCTGAATGGTGGCCAAAAGATCAGCAGAAGTTGAAGGGGGTGGGGGGGTGGGAAATCACTAGTTTAGTGAGTGTGACTTTCCAGACAAAAACAAAGGGGGATCATTGGGCCATGCCAGGCAGACAGGACCTGGGGCCAGAGTGGGCAGGCTTGCCCAGCCATTCGACTCTTGGACTGCAAGCTTCTGGTGCAGTGGGATAATTGTAGCCAGGAGAGCAGGCTAAAGGGTTCTAGAGAAGCTACTGGCAGTGTGCAACAGACAAAAAGGACCTTCAGCTGCAGCGTGCCGGAACACCCAGCCACTTGGTTCTGCAACCAGGGAGGGCTCCGTGTCTTCAAGACGTCAGAGCTAAAGAACTGGGCTGCAAGCATAACTCAGGAGCAGCAGCCAGACAGCCTTCTAGGAGTCCCAGAGAGGCAATTCAGCAGCACAGTGTGAGCTGCCCCAGGAAAAAGCCCACCAACAGGGCAGCCTCCAGGGAATCTTAAGACCCTACTTGGCTCTGATGGGGAGGAACTGTGCCTGCAGAGGACAAGGCAAAGAAAAGACTGTGGATGCACTGAAAGACATAAGTCAAAGGAAACAGGTGTCAGAAAGCACAGGTCTTGTGCCCCACCCCCACAGTACAAGAGCATCATGGGACTCTTTGGAAGGGTCCATCTTTGCAGGAAATCACAATAGGAAGAAATCACAGTTACAAATACATAAACGTCCAACATCAAGGCACTTGATTTTTTAGAACAAAAACTACTAGATATGAAAGAAGAAACAGACACTAATACAATTATAGTAGGGGACTTCAATACCCCAAGTCACAAAGAGACAGGTCAACTAGACAAACAATTAACAAAGAAATATTAGAGTTAAACCACATTGCAGAGCAACTGGACTTTGTTGATGTTTATAGAGTGTTCTAGCCAGCATCAACCGAACACATTATTTTCTGTGCAACACACAGGACTGTTTCCAAAAGAGTCCACATCATAGATTATAAATTGTGTTTAAATAAATATAAAGGAGCTGAAGTAATTTCTTGCATAGTTTTAGATCATAACAAAATAGAACTAGAGATCAATAGCAAAAGAAACTGCACATCTACACGAAGGTTAAAAAATATATACTGTTATATGAACAATGAATTACAGAAGAGACCAATAAGGAAACTAAAAACTTCCTAGAGTCTAATAACAATGGAAGCGCATTGGATCAGAACCTATGGAACACTATGGAAGCAGTGTTAAGAGGGAATTTCATAGCACACATTAAAAAAGTAGAGAAATCCCAAATAAATAACTTAATGGTGCACTTCAAGTTCCTAGAGAACCAAGAACTATCTAAATCCAAAAATAGTAGAGCGAAAGGAACGACAAGGATCAAAGCAGACGCTAATGAAATTAGAACTAAAAATTACAATGATCAGAATTAAATCTTTGAAAGAATAAATAAGATATGTAAACCTCTAACCAAACAAACTAAAAGAAGTAAAAATCTTCTGTGATGTTTTGCATTTTCTCTTGCATTCCCATGATTCTGAAATGAAAAGAGAGACATGACAATGGATACTGCTGAAATCCAGAGGATTATAAGAAACTGCTTTGACATTGCAAGCACAAGGCCTTGAGTTTGATTCCCTAGCACCACATAAAACAAGGACTGATGGTGCATGCCTGTAATTCCAGCACTCAGGAGGCTGAGGCAGGAGGATTGCCATGATTCCAAGGCCAATCTGTGGTACAGGGTGAGTTTAGGACCTGCCTGGACTACAGAGTGAGACTCTGTCTTAGAAAAAAAAAAAACTGGAAACTCAGAAACTTTGAAAACTTATTTTCCAACAAATTAGAAAGTTTTGAAAAAAATGGATAAATTTTTACATACATACAAGACACCAAAACTGAGCCAAGAAAATGTAAAAACCCTGAAGAGACCAATAACAAGTATTGAATTTGAGGCAGTAATAAAGTCTCTATCCACAAAGAAAAGTACAGGACCAGATAGGTTCACTGTAGAATTTTACCAGTACTTCAGAGAAGTGCTGTTTCATGCAACTGAAAGTGAAGGAACATTGTCAGACTCTTTTCTGGAACCTAGTATTACCCTGATACCAAAACTACACTAACAATGAACTCACTGTAATGAGAACTCACAGCACAGGATAAGACACACACACATTTTTAATTAACCGTTTATTTTTAACTATTATTAGCATTATTCTATTACAGTTATATAAGAATAAAAGTGAGGGGCTGGGGTACAAGTCAGTAGTAGATGACATGCTCAGCACACGTGAAGAATTGCATTCCATTTCTATCCCCAAAAATAAAGGAAATAAACTATAAATTATATAGAAAGGCAAATACTCTGCAAAGTAAAATGAATTGTTGTGACCGATGAGAGGAAAACAAAACAAGAGAAATGCTATTCTGTACAGACATGGCAGCAGAAATTTTTGGTATTTTATTTTGCATATTAAATGGACGGGTTGTTTCTTAAGGGGTCAACAGACCCAGCAATGAGTCATCTGCTAGAATGAAGTCAGTGATGATAAAGTTACCCCAGCAATTTAAATTCATATGTGGTTAACAACATTCTCCTTCCTGTTCTTAGAAACTGTGCCAATCTTCAATTCTTAGTAAGCACCAATGATTTACTGGAAACAAACTTAACAAGTAAAGTTTCATTTCATTATGTTTACTAATCTTGTGTGAACTTAGATTTCCTTATTAACAGGTTTTATGATAATGCCGTGTCAGGATCAAACCTGGATCAGCCTTCCGCAATCTCATTTGAACTCATAATCTCTCCTCACATCTGTGGGGTGTCTCGATGATCATATAGACACTCATTTTAATAAAGCAGTTCAATTAAAATATTTATTAGCAAAGACCCCATGGGAGAAGCCACCTTGTGGAAAGACTTGGCTGAGAGGGGTAAAGAAATTAAGCCAAACTCATTAGCCCTAAAAACTAACACAATATTCTACAAAACCATCAGAAATCAGCATGAGCAGAGACTTAGTAGAGAATGCCACATGTTGGGCCTATTCTCTAAATACCCAATGAATTTTATTAGAAGTTTTGCTATACATACACTTAGATCATACATGATATGTATATATAATATGTGTGTATGCATATTACATATGTATCCACCAAAATGTCATGTCAATATTTTTCAATGCCTAAGATAGGAGTAGTTTTATTAGTTCTGTATTAAATTTGTGTCATACAACTTAGGAATTTATCCTATTTCAGGGAAAAGCTCAAGTGAGCATTAAAGAGTTAGAAAATAATGAAAAATAATGCTAAATAATGTCCTACGTTCTAAAAGGCTGTTGTGGGAAATAGATCTTCAGAGTCTAACCAAAAACTTGAACTTGACCAAAAATTCGGTTTTGACCTTGGGATGATTAGTAACTCAACCTCTCCTATCTGTAAAATAAATTTGATAATTTTTTTTCCTTCACAAATTTGTAGGAGAAAGTGGAAGAAGCTGACCATATGAAGCATTTAGTAAAGCATCTAGGCTAAAATTTCAAAAAACTATTTGATCGCAATAATGTTAATGACCGTAAAACTACACCTACACAAAATTTTCCCTTGCTAACAGACACATACAATATGGATGAAGAATAATGAAGCAAATCTGATTCTGATTGGAGGCAAGTTGTAAACAGGTCGACAGGAAACTCATAACATCAGAAATGCTGACTTTAGAAAACCTTGTAAATTAAAAGTATCACTTTAATTGTCATGGAAGCCATGAGAACAGGAAGGACAAAGTGTTCAGAGGTGAAGCTGAGAGCAGTGAGGGGTTATGGCAGCTGATTTACCATGTAGCAACTGCTTATTGTAAGTACGGCCTAGGGGTTGAGAACTGTAGCTTGGCACAGCCACAGTGCCGCTAGTGGTGGGATGAGAAACAAGCCAAATGCTGAACAACCACTGAGGCCAGAGTGACAGAATTGGAAAGCCTTCACCAAAAGGCCTCCATCTACACGGGGCACTCTGCATTCTAAGGATGCATGAGCGGCAAGACAGCTACAGTGCCATCTATGGGTAGAGTAAAATAGATTACTGTTTCATGAGGCTTAGAAATAAGGACCTATCAGGAGGAAGAGATCAGTTTTAGAAAAAGAAAGGCAGGAGAGAAAAATTCCTTAGCAGGATCTGTGGGTCGGTCTTCAGGATCTCTAGGTATTATTTTCCTGGGGACACCTAACATGGCTGAGCATATCTGGAGGCTGACAACCCACACTTAAACCTGGCAGATGGCTGATGTTAAGATATTAAGAAACCAGCTGATACTTGGTATTGTGTATCGCATGATAGATCTGGAGACTGAAGGCATAAGTACAAGACAAATCTCCCCCTAAAAGCCAAAATTTTGACTGACTATAAAGTGTGACGTTAAGAACTAAGCTTAAACTCTCTGGTGGCTAAAGGTAATTCCTGTGACTTCTCAGGGTTTGAGGAAACAATGGTCTCATTGGGCTGGTCTCTCATTTGAATTCCTGGCGGCCATATCTTAGCGGTCAGCATGACCCAGGCAAAGATTGAGTCTCACTAGAATTGTGAGTTGGTCTCAAGACAACACAATTCCTAATTACAATCCCTCACTATGTTTTGATATTAAAACTTCTTATCCTGTCTTTGCCTTTCGTTATCTAAGCAGAGGAAATGATTAATTCTCAGATATCCTATTTGGGAAGTTCTCCTACTTCTAGAGTTTTGCGTATTTTATTCTTCAGAAGGTTCAGTGTTTCCATCTTAATAGTTAGTCTTTGATCCACTTTGATTTGATTTTGACACATGGTACTCTGTGTGTGGCTACATTCATTCTTCTGCATGTGAATGACCAGTTTTCCCAGCACCATTCCTTGAAGAGGTTATCCTTTTTTCCAGTGTATGCTTTGGGCCTCATTGTCAAAAATTACGTAGCTGAGGGTCCTTGAGGTTGTCCTTACATCTTCAGTTCTGTTCCATTGGCCAACCTGTTTTTGTGCAAATACCATATAGTTTTTATTATTGTTGCTTTGTAGCATAAGTTGACGATGGGACTATAAGCTGATACAACCACTATGGAAAGAAATATAGAGATTTCTCGAAAGGCTGAAAATAAATATTTCATTTGATCCGGTGATACCTCTTTTAGGTCTCTTCCCAAAACAGTTAAAAGCAACGTTTAATAGAGATGCACGCATACCCATGTGAATAGCAGCACAACAATCAATAGCTCAGCTCTGGGAGATATTGAAATATCCATCAACAGACCAATGGATACAAAAACCTGTGGTATATGTACGTAATGGAGTACTACTCTTCTATAAAGACAGATAAATTTGAGGCCCTTGTAGGTAAATGGAAGCAACTTGAGACTATAATGCTGAGTGAAGTGAGTCAAACTTAGAAAGTAAAATATCCCATGGTTCCTATGATATGAGAATCACAAAATACAGGCATTTTATAGAACCAAATTGGAGGGATAGTGGGAGTCGGGGCATGAGGAAGGGAGCCAGAGGGCCAGTGGGGAGCGGGGGGATTGCAATGTTGTCATCTTCAAAATCCTCAAGCTCAATGTAACCATTGTATATCATACGTGCTAGTAAATATTGGTAAAAAGGAAGTTAGAAAATATACAACAGTAAAATATAGTAAAGATGTAGTATACACACTCACATATGAGAGAAAATGAAATTTTTCAGTCTAGAAAAGGAGAAAGAGGAGGACGAGGGGGGGAGGGGAAAGAGAAGATGAAATGAAAAGAAGATTGAGTAGGAGGCGAAAGAGGAGGAGGGGAAGAAACAGAGCGAGGGTGGAAAACTTTTTATTGTATGTATGACTCTACAACCCAAAGGCATATCACAGTTGGTGATCACTAACGTCTAGGCTCCAGGATCTTTAACAGCCACCCAGATTGAAGAACGTGATTTGGGCTCAGGTGAGGCTACAGGTGGCAACATAGACCGATTTATGCATGGAGCTCAGCAGGCTTCTATGGAAATGGAATTATAAACAGCCTACTTTGCTGCTCAAGAACATAAGAACAAAACTTGCCTTTGCTTTGGTTTTACGGTAAGCAGAAAACTAGACAATTTTTTAAAAACACTTTAAGAAATTCAATGCCAAGGATCTACCATGCGGAAATGCAGAATTTTATTTCATGTGAGTAAAATTTCAAGCCTTGTCATGGACGATTGAAATCTAAAATTCATCTAGTTCATCTAGGAAAATTTATCGTCGGTTACTTTCAATAACCCAACGAGCATTAGACTCCCAGGAAATGAGAGTCCTCTTTTAAAATTGGCCAAATTTCCAAACTTTAAAAACACAAGAGGAAACAATCTACCAAAAGATAGAATCAGCAGACACAATAGAGAATTTTCAGCCTGAATCTATATTAATATTAGTTACAGCAATGAATAAATATGTTTAAAATAATTGACATAGAAGAAGAAATGTATGAATAGTGAAAGAAGAAAAACTTAAGACAAGAGAAGTTGCTTTGTAAACATCAAACAGAATGTCAATGTGAGAGGAAAATTGTGAACAGGATGGAATATGCATGCGCACGTTCACTTAGAGTAAAACTCCAACTGAATATATTTCCGATAATGTGACTACAAGACCTCTGAGAGAACAACAAAGTGATGAACATGAAGAAAAAATGAGGCCAAAAGAAGAATAAGACGGAAATGCAATGGATAGTAGAGAAATTGATAGTCTATGGTGACTTTCCCATTTAAACAAGCACATCAATACTATTATCAAATAGACCAGAAGTTCTCAACTTTTGTCGGTATTATGATCATTATGATCATAAAAAGTATCAAAGTGCTGTTAAGTGAAGTTATATATTAAAACACTGTAAGTTCTTTAAATTCTTTTCATTAAAAAAAAAGGTTTTTTCTCATCTTTCTAAAAAGAAACCTTAAGACTGTGTCTCCTTTATTCTAATTGAATATGAAGCAAACGACTCTTCCTCTGTCATTGGTTTTCCTTTATTTTCTGTGGGTGTGTCATGTGCCACCACAACCAGCCTACGTGGTGCTGTGTGCTAGGGAATTGAGTCCAAGACCCTGCGCTTGTCATATGCTCTTAACGTCTGAGCTGTGCTTCCACCGCTGGAGGAATTGGTTTTTCAAAGCATTTTTTGGTTGGTTGGTTGGTTTGCTTTGTTTGTTTGCTTATCTGTTTGTTTTGACAAGGTCTCGCTCTATAGTCCAGGCCAGTCCTGAACTTACTATGCAGACCAGATTGGCATTGAACTCAGAGCAATCCCCGGGCCTCAGCCTCTTGAGTGCCTGGAATTACAGGCACTCACCACCAGGCCAAACTTGCTTGGTGCTGGGGGTAGAACTCAGAGTCTGGCACTTGTTAGGCAAGCACTCTAATCTCTGAGCTGCTCCACCCCAGGTCTCTTTTCAGTTTAGAACAGATAATATAGGTAATATTAAATTTGTCACAGCAAATAAATTATAGTTTTATTATTTACTTGTTTATTTTGTGATCACTAAACCTTCACAAACTGCTACAATCCCAGCTCCTTTATTATTTGTTATAATGTTTAACTGCCCAGTCTGGGCTTGAACTTATGAGATCCTCTTTGTGTGATCCACTCTGCCTCCCAGAGTGCTGGTTTACAACCGCTCCTTACCATACCCTGTTAAGAGTGGGAAAGCCTTTGTCACCTTGACAAGATACATATGTGCACAAAATCTTCAACTTCATTGTAAACCTTAAATCTTGCACTAATACATATCAATAAAATGGGGAAAAAATAGAAAAAATATAGTTTTAGCAGAACAATTAAGATAGAAAAAGATACAATTGTAGATACACTACTACATACTCTTGCACGACACACAAATGTCGGTAACAATTAAAAGAATATTTTTCTATAAATTGTACATTTTAAGTTGTTTGGTAACTCACAGATTTCAGTGAAGAAATAATTCTCTGTTCTACAAAATACAACTTGAAATTTTTAAAAAATATTGCTTTCATATTTTATTTTTACAATCTCATCGACCTAATGTTTCAGGTAATTCTATATTTATTTTTAATTCTACTGATGATTCTATGAGTATTTAAGAAAGACACAGCAGCCCAGACATGCAAATTGTTTAGTTTGTTTGTACTGAGTCCAGGCCACCTAAGTTATAACAGAAAATCTACACGTGTTACAAATAGGGAAACTTGAGAAAATAGGCCATATTGTCTCTTCTCAAATGGCCAAGTTTCAATTTTCTACTTTTTGTTTTGATTTCTCTTCCAATCAGATGTGCTTGTGAGTAGGATCACAGTCAAAAGGTCAGCAACAATTAAAAAAATAGTGACAGCAAGAGACGTGAGTCATCATTCAGCTCAAGACTTGGCATCATTTAAAAGCTGATACTTTGGAGAGCAAGTTGTAAAGTGCGCCAAAAGGCAGCATGTCTTGAGTTTTAAGATGTTTTGAGAAAAATACATCTTTCAAGTTGGCTTCTGGGTGTCATACTTTCTAGTGTTACCCGTTGATGAAAACATCACGACTTGTCAAATACCAAACACCCATGTGACTCACCAATCTGCAATAATTTCTGTGGATGAGCTGGCTTAACCTTTCAGTCAATTCCACTGTGAAATTAGCCATCTTCAAAAAAGTCAAGTCACGCTTTTAAAAAATTGTATGTCTATATAGTTATTGCAAACATTCCAACAACCAATAAAGTTGAAGATGGTGAAAATATTCCCTTAATTTCCATAGTTTATACAAACCTAATCATATTTGCGTTTTCCTGCCTTGGGATATTACTGTAATTGAATAGTGAAATATAAAGATATCATGAAACTATTAAAAATTTTCACATCTTTTGAAAACTTAAATGCTGATATACCACCACTGGGTCAATGTAACTCCAACAATGTTTTCTGTAATGTAATCCTAAGTGAAGCAAGAAGAAAACATTGGCATAAAATGAGTTAATTCTAATGGAAATATCCTTAAAATATATATTCTTATAATCCTAGGGCTAAATTTCTTAGCAAATTTGATGCACTAACTCAGCCAATTTTAGAAATAAAAGGAGAAAAGAAGGTCATTGTTATGACTTAATATCTTTAGTTCTTCTAAGCACTGAATTAAAGAGAATATAAAAAACGAACTCATACAATTGTTTCTTTGTTGTTGTTGTTGTTGTTGTGTTATTTTGGATCGGTTTTGGTCTCCTGCGGACCAGGCCCATAATATAGGGAGGTTGCACAACACATTATTATTGTACTATGCCAATTCACAATTTAATTTACTCCTTTATACAGTAAGCAATTTTTTGACATTTGTTTTCCTTAAGTCTCAACTTCTGCTATATTCCTTAACAATGTGCAGTTCCTTTTTTATTTTCAGTGGAATAAATCAGAGGATTTCTCATCACCACACTGATCCGTTTGTGTATCTTCATATAGTGGTGATACAGTTATATTCTGTTTTTTCTCTTGTAGAAATAATTCTACATTAGCAGTAGTAGGCAGAGGGGAAATTATATTTGGAAATAAAGGAAGAGCAAAAAAAAGTATCAAATTTAATTAGTGGAAAGAAAATGAATTACGATAAATTCAGGAGAACCTGAAGAGATCAGCAAGAAATTGTGGAGAGACAAGAAAAGCAATGGAGAGAAGCTGGTGAGATAGAAGGGTAAGATTTTGTTTTAAAATCACATTCTTGAAATGCACCAAGCACACAGTAGAAGCTTTACTGAAGACTAAAGAAGGGTCAGTAAAGGCTAAACTGTTCTGGATCTTTTCTATGACACACTGAGAAGTTTCCACTTTATGATAATATTTTAATAAGAAAAGCACAAAATGAGAGAAATTATAATTATAGGCAGAGTCGCATCTGATCCTCAAAACATCATTATTAAGAAATGGATGGTGAAAAGTTGGAGTGAAGGAGAGGAACACAGGTACTAGTAGAGAGAGGAAGTGTTACATCACAGGACAGAAAGTTCTGGCACAAAGTAAAATGGAGCTGGGTGTCAGAGAGTCAAACTGAGCCTAGGCACTTAAACGAGCCCCAACTTAACACACAATTTTTCTACATACTCTGATATTGTTAAAGTGAGTGCTTTCCAACTGAGAATGATTTTACTACCGAGAGGACACTTGGAAATATCAGGGGATAACTGGGAAGGGAAGGAAGTGAACACAGTTACTTCATAGATAAACCTAATGAAAGCAGGTACGTATGCTACAGAACACAGACTTTGTCCTTACAGCACTGAATTCTCCATTCCAAAATACAGTAACATTAATACCCAAATTGAGAAACTCTGTTGTCCACTGAAATCATTTACTGAAGTTGTTTCAGTCACCCCCCCCCCTTTTTTTTTAAGTATTGTTGACAGAACTTGATCTAATAATCAGGAAAACTCACTCTCCTGGCAATCTGATTAAGTTAAATTGGAATTGGATGGAAAATGGATAAAAAGGCATGAAAAGGTATTTGACCAAAAAGCATATATAGATGCAAATAAGCACATTAGAAGATGCTCAACATCAGTAACCATCAAGGAAATGCAAGTTAAGATCACAATGAGATGTCACTACACAACTATTAGAACAATCTCAATCAACTACAGGGACAGCATTAAAGACTAGACAGAGTTCAGAGAGAAGGTTCTCTCAGCATCGCTACTGGAAACAGAAGGGTGTACCCACTCACCACGGAAGAGCCTGTTAGTTCTATGCACAGCTAAACAGGAACATTTACGCTCCTGGAAAGATGAAGAGGACATATTTTCCCTGCTCTTTTAATGAAGTACAAGTACAAACCCTGGACAAGATGTAGAGAGCGCTCAGCAAAGTCTCTGAAAGGTAGAGAAAAGGCAAGCAGAGTACAGACACCAGAACACAAGGAATAACACAGTGGAGTTTCCTTCTCTCTGTCTTGTTCCTCAGGAAGCTAGCAGAATTAACAGACACAGAGGGCTGAGGAAAACTTACCCTCTTGCCAGATGAGGAGAGGGGTAGCCTTGCACGCATGAAACTCTTAGAAAATGACTGCCATATTGCAGTGAAACACCATAACACAAAAAGTGTAGTCCCATCTCCCCGAGACTTCCAATCTTGCCAGGTTATTCAAGCTCCCCAGCAGCACAGTGTGGAAACACTGTCCAAATAGAGTCAGGATGTCCTACTCTTCTGGCTAGTGCAGAGCTCCCTCTTACCTGCAGAGACAAAGTGGAGACAAGACCAGCAGAGGCAAGGCAGTGGGGACCCTAGACTTCCACCTTACACCATGAGGATGGGCACCCCTCCCACTTCCTGCTCCAATCTGATAGCGAGGGGACCTCGGGCTAATGCGGCTATTCATCTTACCTCACTTTGTCAGTGAAGGCCACTGGGGAGAAATAAGGAAAGCCAAAGGGACACATCAGGAGGAACCAGAATTTGCGTCCTTACTCATCGGTGAGGAAGAGGCCCTATCAACTTTGGAGGTACTGACACAGTCAAGTGGGAACCTGACATGTTGGCATTACCTGACAAAGATTGTAAAGTAACCACAAAGGTGCTTGAATGAACAATTGTGAGCACAAATGAAACGGTTTCAGCAAAGAAATAGATACAAGAGAAGTGCTACAGAATTTTCAAACTAAAATAAAAATAATTTAAGAAAAAATTCAGTAGTACAGCTCAAAAGAACAGAGGGGACAGAATTTTTTTTAAAACGAACTTGAAAACAACAAAAAATAGAAATTATATAATCTAAGCAACATAAACAAAACATCTCAAAAAAAAAAAAAAAGAAAAAAGAACAAAACCTAGGGAACCTTTGAGACTACTACAAAATACCTAACATCTGTATAATCAGTTTCTCAGAAATAAAGAAAGGATCAGGGATGGAAAAATATTCAAATAAGGATTAATTGGAAACTTCCCAAATTTGGCAAACGACAAAAACTCGAGAGGCTTGATGACTATCAACATGTTATATCCAAAGAAATCCATGCCAAGACACATGAGAATCAAATTTGGAAAAACTAAAGAAAAAGAAAATTTCAAGTAATCAGAGGAAAAGACTCCTTATCTCTAAGGGAAAGGCAGTTTGAATTAGAGTTGATTTTTTTTTTGTTGGAAACACTAGAGGATAAAACAAAGCAGTACATCATATTTCAGATACTAAAAGAACTCTCGACTCTGAGCCCTTAACGGCCAAGAATACATTTCATGAATGAAGGGGAAAGAGTTTTCATTGAAGAAACCCTTACCATTTTTTTTTTCAAACAGACCTGTACTTAAAAAATGGCGAAGGAAGATTTTTAGCACTGACTGAAAATAAAGAGTCAAAACATAAGAGATGAATCTTGGATTATCAGAAGAAAGGATAACTAGAAAAAGCAAAACTATGCGTAAGAATTGTAGACTATCTCCTTGTGGATTTTCTAAATTATGTTTGACAGTTGAAACAAAAGTTGTAAAGACTTATTTAATCCTAAATATAGGTAGACCCAGTATTTAGTACTATAATACTATAAGAGATGTGATTATGAAGTAAGTTCAAGTAACTGACAGGAAAATAGAGAAAAATAAAACAAAACCTACATAAGAATCAAAATGGCAGACTTAACCCTCCAACATTTCAAGAGCTACATTTAGTATAAATGTCTAAATGCAATAAAGAGCATGGTAGAAAGGATAAAAAAAGCATAACTGAACCATCCTTAATCTACAGGAAACTTCCAACTCAGTCATGCATCGTTTGTTGACAGTGACATGTTCTGAGAAGTAGATGATTTCACTGTTGTTTGTACTTCATCGATCACACAATCAAGGGAGATGATAGACACCAGGCATACAAAGCGACAGCTTGTGTAACAGTGGGTTATTTTCTTCTTTAAGTACAAAGAGAACACGCTAAAACAATAATACAGTAAGTATACAAACCATTAACATAGACATTTCTCATCATTATCAAGTGTTGTGAACTGCACCGAATCATGTGTGTTCTACTTTCATCCACCTGGGAACATAGTAGATTTGCTTCTACCAGCATCACCACACACGTGTGAGCAAAGTGTTGCGCTATGACATTCTGATTATGCCACCAGGCTACAGAAAGTTTTAGTTCCATTATCATACAGGATCGTCATTTTGTATGTCACCATCATTATCAGATCATGACTATATAATAACACAGGAAAGTTGAAAGTATAGGAAAAATGTTAATTAAGATTAAACAGGAATGTTTATGCAAGTGTCAAAATTGACATCAGAGCAAGGAAAATTACAAACAAGAGAGACAGTAGGTAATAAAAGAAACATCCTTTAAAAAAGAAGACATAACAATCCTTAAGATATATGCGCTACAAAACATATCTATAAACCTGTAAAGCAAACACTGATGAGAGGAGAATTGTGGTCATCAGAGGTCAGAATGGAGAAGATTGAGGAAAGTTGTCTGACACATACCAAAGTGTGATGACAAGAAAAGAATATTGTGATGTTCTAGACCACAGTGTGGTGTCTACAATTCACACCTACTTACCTATTTTACAAAGTATTATAATAGAGGAAATGAATTTGAGGGTACTCCACGCAGTAAATGTTTAAAAAGATGAAAATGCCAGCTAACTGGATGTGATAATTACACATTACATACATCTATTGGTCATTATACTGTACCCTATAAATGTATGCAATTGTTATGTCAACTAAAAATAAAGAGCCAAGGCTGTAGCTCAGTGATGGAGTACATGTTTAGCATGCATGAAGCTCTGGGAACAACTGTTGAGTTAAATAAAACTAAATAAATAAAAGAAAAAAATTAAAATTAAAACCACAGGCATCAGCATCTCTTTTTAACAATCTGACAGAATGGTTGGGAAGAAAATCCTAAGAGATAGGCATGCTAATATTATCAGCCAACAAAATATAACCAAAACTTATAGAATATTTCACAACCTCCAAAGCAGGGTGCACCTTCTTTTCAATGTCTACAGAAATTCATACAAAGATAGATCATGTTCTTGTCCATAAATCTGGCCTCAAAAATCTTGCAGAAACAAAAGCATACAGAGTGTGGTCTCTGGCCAAAATGAAATCAAACTGGAAGTAATAATGATGAGGTAATGGGAAACTCTTGCAACATCTGAAAACTAATCAAGAGACTTCCGAACAGTCAATAGGTCTGAGAAAAAAATCTCAAGGAAATAATACATTAAGATGTACTAAATTAAACACCAAGAGTTGTGAAGCACAGACATAACAGGGTATAAATGAAATTCATCACACAAAAAACTGAGTAAAATTAACTTAAAGTACAGAGAAGAAGGGAAGAAATAATAAATATCATAACTATGCCAAATGATTTTTAACGCAGCTGTAACAATCAAACGGTCTTTTCAAAAAACACCACTAAGAAGCTGAAGGTGGATTGTACGCCTGCTGCCCAACACTTGGGAGGATGAGAGAGGAGTTTGAGGCCAGCCCAGGCTAGACAGTGAGTTCCCGATCAGCCTGAACTATAAAGCAAGACCCTGTTTCAATAAATAAATAAAATAAATAGGAGAGAGAGAGAGAGAGTTGCTAGGGCAATTAGACATCCAAAGATGATAAAGTGAATTGCAACTGAGGTCTCATATAAAAATTGATTGAAAATGGGTCAGAGACTTACACATAAAATATAAAATTATAAAATTTGGGGGGAAAATAGAAAATTCCTAAGAATTTAGGGCTTGATAAAGAATTCTTATCCTTGACACTAAAAATATCATCTCTAAAAGAAAATGATGTGACAAACCTCACCCTGTGCTTTACAAAAGGCCCTAATAAGAGACACTACACGCTGAGAATGAATATTGCTATTCGCCAATCCCACAAATTGCTATTATCTAGAATAATATCATAAATAAAGAACTCTTATCCCCCTCTGGTAATTCTATGGTTATAACTCTACAACTCAGTTATGAAATAGGGAAAGGACACTAACACGTGAGAGGGTTTTTAGTGTTACTTGCTCTTAGGGAAAGGCAAACATGGCTACTTTTTCCTGGCATACCTGTTTCTCTTGTGTTCATAGATCTATGCTAGCACCAATTCAGGATAAGGCCTTATCTAAAGTAAATCTGAAAATAAGTTTAAGAGAGAAAATTTAACACCCTGGAAAGTTAAGCCAGGAGAATCACAAGTTTGAGCTCAGCGTAGGCAACCTAGCAACTTCACAAGATCCTGTCTCAAAATAAAAAATAAATAAGCAAAAATGGACGGAGGACATAGCTCAGGGTGAAAGTTCAATCTCCAGGACCTACAGGAAAATAAAAGTAAAGACAGCTACAACGAGATTGTTGAAATCCGCGTAGATGAAACAGTATCCTAGTAACACTACAAGTTTAAAATTATAGTCTTTTAAACATTTTTTTCTTTTCATGTACTAACAATCACTTTAAAAATAGATTCATAGGCACTAGACAAGTTTCCTTCATGTACTAGGTAAAATCAGCCAAAACCAAAAGCTATTTGGATTTTCTTTTCTTTTTTTTTTTTGAGACAGGTTCTTGCTTTGGAAGCCAGGCTGGTTCTGAACTCACTGATGAAGGCCAGGATAATCCACCTGCCTCAGCCTCCTGAGTGTTGGGATTATAGGTGTGACTGTTGTGACATTCCTCCAGCCATCCCTCCGCCCAGAACTATTAAATGACTGAATCACAAGTCCTCCTCCAAAGGCTAGCAGCTTAAGCAAAATCTTTGCATGAAAATCACTCATAAATAAATATATTTCCTAATACATAATGCAAACATACATTTGTACATAATATATTTGTTTGATATGCTAAATTAATACCAACCATTTCTTTGGCTTAAAACAGGCTTAATAGAACTGGAGGAATGGTGCAGTGGTTAAAGTATTTGCCTAACAAGTGCAAGGCCCTGACTTTGACTCCTCAGCACCACATAAACTGGGTGTGGTGGCATACGCCTGTAATCCCAGCACTCGGGAGGCTGAGGCAGGAGGATTGCCCTGAGTCCAAGGCTAGCCCGAGCTGCAGAGAAGACCCTGTCTCAAAAAAATAGCCTTAGTACTCTCTTAAATTTAGAGAACAAGAATTTGTAAAACCCAAAATCCAAACTATAAGAATAATTTCACTCAAGGGTGACAGCGAGCAAGCTGTAAAGACCTCTGTATGGGTTAGGGTTCTAAGAGAGACAGAGTTAACCAAGTTTATAGAGATCAAGGGAATTTATTTGGAGGACTCACAAGTCTGAGAAGATAGATAATCCAAATTGGCGAGTGTGTGGGTTGGGAGCTTGAGGTTAGGTGGCTGCTCAAGACTCCGGCCAGATGAACACCAGTCTGAGACTGCAGGATAGCGGCTGGGAGCCTGCCGCTGATCAAGGTCCAAAAAGCAAGGCAAAGACCGAAGAGAACGCCAATTTGCATCTGCGATGGAGATCTGAAGACCAGAGCAGGCCAAGAGCAAGCACAAGTCCACACTCGAGCTAAGACCAGAGCTTAGTACTGCGATCTCCTAAAAAAGCCTAGCTCCTAATCCAGGCGTTTCCATCCAAATTCCCCTTTCTCTGGACCTGGACGATTACCGACCTATCATAGAATAGAATTATTCAGCATGTGGTACTTACGGTTGGCTTTTCATTTTTATACTTGAGATTCATTAGGATTTTATTCCTGTTGATCTCTTAGTAATATTTGTGTGGATATGTCATATTATATCCACTCATGAATATTTGAGGTTTTGTACTTGTGGGTTATTATCAATAACGTAGCTAAGAGCATCGTGTGAAGTTTTGGCATACGCATCATTCTTGTTTTTCCTAGGGCACAGACCCGACAATGGAACACTGGATCATGATGTTTAACAAATCAAGAGACTGATTTCTATTGCCACATTATCAGATCTGAAATAGTATCCCATTGCAGTCTTAATTTGCATTTCTCTAATGACTAATGTCGATTTTTTTTTACACTTGATTGTTAGCTACTTACATGTCTTTTTTGGAGAAATACCTACTTAAGTTCTTTGGTCATTTTTAAATTAGCTTATTTATATTTTATTGTTCAATAGTGAGAGTTCTTTATATAATCTAGAGTACCCAGAAGTTCCTATCACATATTTAACATGCAAATATTCCATTCTTCAGGCTCTCTTTTCATTTTCCTTAGGATACCACTGCTTGTGCCGCAATATTTTTTAGTTTTTATGATGTCTACTTTGTTTTCTCTTTCCTTATTATGTTTTTGGTGTCAGAATTAAGAATCCATTGTCCAACAACCCCAAATCCCAAAGAACAGCTCCTGTATTATATTCTAAAGAATATATAATTTTAGCTCCTACATATAGGTATATAATCTAATTTGAGTTAGTTTGGGTGTGTGATGCAAGGAAGGGTCTTAACTTTTAATAATTTTTTTTGCATGTGTTATATCTAATTGCCTCAGTGTCATCTGCTGAAAATGCTATTCTTCATCTCATTGAATTATCTGAGCTCTCTTGTCAAAAATTAATTGATCATGAATACAAGGATTTATCTCTGAACCCTCAATTCCATTCCATTGATCTGTAATATTTCTCTCCTTATGCCTTCTATATTGTCTTGAGACTCTTTCAACTTTTAATAACCATTTTTCTCGCAAGCAAAATGTGTGAGCGTATGTGAGAGAGAAAAAATGAGAGAAGCCTTATTAAGGTCTCCCAGACAATCAAGGAGACCTTTGTTTCTCTTGAGGCACAGAATTTTCTCAGATGCGCTGATACGCCAAGAACAGTTAGAGAACTACACACGTCATGTCTTTTCTGGGTTGGGACTGCAGCTGGAGTGAGTAATAAACAGTACACGTGAGTTTAATAAAAAGGTCTGAGAATTGTATGGCTATGTTTGACCAGAGGTTCCTAAATTTATTTCCCCACAAAAGCTTTTGGTTTCTTTTGTACGCATAACATACTTTACTATATCCTAGAACAAACTTGGTTTAATTCTGATGTAAGCCATGAAACACAAGAAGACGGCAAAAATAAAAGCAGAACAAAGGCATCTGTCTTGAAAGGGTTGAAATTCAAGGACTGGACCTTGAGGAGGATTGACTAGTGCGGCGTTGGAACTCCCGCGTGGGGAAAGATTTCGGTAGGGGTCACTCTCTTCCTATCTCATGCCCAACACTACGCTTCTATTTTTTTTTTTATCTCTGCAAAACTTTGGTTTTTAAACTTCCTTTTGCTAGAAATGTGTTTTCTCTGAGTACCTATTGGGTTGTAGATACGATCCTTTCTGTATATGTATTTTACCATTCACGGTAACAGTAGTGCAGATATTAGCCCTGTTTTACAAATTAGAAATCATATACTCCTAGTAAGTTGCTCCAAGTTTCCCAGGGAGAAATTGGTGAAGCCAATCTTTTTTATATGCCAGTCCATACTCACGAAACAACAACAGCCAAAAGGAACTGGTTTATTTGGACAGGAAAGGAGCAAATGGTGTTACGTCGTCACAGAACACGCAAGACATTCTCCTTGAACTCACAAGCAAAGAACAGTGAAGAGCATCGCTGATCTCACCACCCAGCTGTGTGACGTCACCACCCTACTGGATCACTCTCGCACAGGTACCTTCCCGGATTGCCAAGGCCCCGTAATTGTCATGGAACTGTTGTGACTGTACCGGGTAGTAACTCTGTCCTGCTTCTTCCCAGCTACAGCATCCTGTCTTGGTCTGTCTTGTTCACAATTGTGTCCCCGTCTCCTCAAGCTGCTCAGTGCCTCGAGATAATTTTGTTAGATAAACAGAAACATGTTTGAATTATGTTAATGGCTCAAATGTGGAGTTTTACTTAGAGTCACTCTCGATTTACCGTATTTTCAGTAGACGGTGCACATAGTCTAAATAACATATAATTGTTCCATCTTATTTATATTGTTATTCAACTGGATTGCTATGTAATCCTTTCCCCCTTTGTGCTTCTTCCTCTCTCTCTCTCTCTCTCT
This sequence comes from Ctenodactylus gundi, assembly GCA_004027205.1. Lineage (NCBI taxonomy): Eukaryota > Metazoa > Chordata > Mammalia > Rodentia > Ctenodactylidae > Ctenodactylus > Ctenodactylus gundi. Next base: position 252,806 of record PVKB01001214.1, read on the forward strand.
CTCTCTCTCTCTCTCTCTCTCTCTCTCCTCTCTCTCTCTTTCTCTCTCTCTCTCTGTCTCCAACTACTATATTTCACTATAGCTGAGTTACACCTGGAAACTTGAAAGCTAGCCAGGTAAAGGGAAAAAGAGAACCTCAATTTTGTTTCCAAAGTAGATTTATCTACTCTGTAAATAGATGAACTGTGAACATTATGCGTTAAAAATTCAGAGCTCGCTGAAAATTTGCCCTGGTCTAAGCAGTCATGATAAAGATATATTTCATTTTGTTGTCTATGTAAAACAAGGCAATGTCTTCTGCGGTTTTTACCTCTGCTTACAGCAAGTCTTCTACTCTAGAAAAGATAGGAATAAAGACAGACAGGAGCACTGGGGTCTGATGACACACAATGTCGTGTGTAAGCATCTGTCGGAGCGCACCTGCCCATGCCGAGTGTGGATGGGTGGGGTTTCTTTTCCGCACCAGCTCACTGGTGCTTAATGTGACCCTTAAATCAAGTCTTGTGGTACAGGTTGCTTATTTGCAGTATATTACAAACCTGCATTGATTAATTTCATATTTGGAGATCAGCGCCGACCAATTCAATCTTACATATGCTGTATAACGTGACTGCAACAGCCAGACTTAAAGCATGGTATCTCCTTTTCAAATCAAATTTTAATAATTTGTAATAGGCTGTATGCATCTCATTTGTATTTATAAATGAGGTCTGTGTGAATTAGAAAGAAAACGGAAGCACATGTTAATCACACATGCAAACCTCTGGTCCCGAGTATAAACATATACCCACCCAGGTCTCTAAGATAAAAAGTAAAAAACAAATAAATAAACAATGAAAATAAAACAAGGAAACGAGGGGTCAGAGATGAAGACTCCTCTTCTCTGGGGGTTTGAACTGAAATTAAATACAATAAGGACAATTTACAGTGACTTCAAAAATTAATCACATAAGCAAGTTTTAGGATTAGTAAATAAATGATTGCTAATGTAGGAACAAGTGTATTTTTATCCCCCCCCAAAAAGATTGCAAATTGTTTCTACTTAACAGGCAAATATATACTCTCTTTTCGGGCTCCTAGGTCACAAAAGGTGGTTATCCTGTCACTGTGGCTGATTTTTGAAAAACAGTGACATGCATTTAGCTGTCAGTCCCTATCAGCAGCATTCAGGAATCAACATTACATCAGCAGCAAGACACACCATTTTATGCACTTTTTGAAGATAATTAGAGTTCCCTTTTGTTGCAAATAAGATGTAAAACAGCTATAACCGCTGGAGAACGTGATTAAAGTAACCTCTATAGAACCCCATTATTCTAGACAGATTCCTTCAGATGCATAATTTTCCCATTTTAAGAAAACATAATGCATGCATATAAAATTCAAATTGTCGAGACACCTCTAACAAAAATTAGTACTCTATTAAGGCATTCTTAGTAGCTGGTTAACATGTAAAACTCTTTAAGAGTATTTTAACATAATCATGAAATAATAGTACATGTCACAAAAGGTAAACATTTTACAGTGAGAATATTCTTCAGACAAGATCCACGTATTTAACTTTTTTTAACTGATAAAACTTTTGACAGATAATGTGTGAGCGCTTGTATCCCAAACATTCTAAACCTACGGGAAAAATGCACATAGACTTTCACCGTCCAGCAGATACACGATTTTACACAAACATACACGCATACATTACACACATATATACACGTGAACACACACATCTTGTTTGTTTAGACACTCAAATGTCATTTCTTTGAAGCACTAAGACTGAAATATCATTTTCAGCAGGTACCTTGTAAAAGCCAAGTATATTTCACCTAAACAAAATAACAGATGTACATCTGATATCATATGCATCGTAAGTTTTATGCATAATTGTTTTTAAAACATAGAAATTTTGAATCCTTGTAGTTAAACACGCCTGTCAAGCAAATTTTACAAAATAACTCTCATCTGTCATTGAAGATCCTATCCTTCTCCAAATGCAACCAAAGACAGACTCAGCCACCTGAGAAATTGGGCGTCCTACAAAATACCGCAGTACCACTTGTCCATAGGTTTCCCTGTCATTTCACAAAATATAAATGTTATTTGAAAGGAAAAAAACCAGGCAAGACAATGATTAGTAAATTCCACAAAGATGGCCCATGCACTGACCGTAACTTTTGCAGAATGATTATAATTATAAAATCAAACTCTTGGTTGACTCGGCTGGGAACTTCAACATCTAACAAAAATGTTATTAAAGAAGCTTATAAATGAATAATCAATCTCAACAACTCACAGCAGTTTTCACAGCATGGAAGTGGGGAAAACGGAGAAAGTTTTAAGGTTGGGGACTGATGAGGATGAAAACAATCTCTGTCAAGAGAATGTATTGTGTAAGGCTTCTCAGGAGAAGAAATTTTCACCTGGAAAGAGAGAGCGTTATGAGCATGGAGGAACTGTGGCTTGCAGGACACTGATCTTATTAAGAACTAATGCTAATTTGCACACTGTCTCCTGCTGAACTGGAAGCAAGTTTACCACTGGGTTTGTTAATTTACCCAGGACACCATTATCTTTGGTTGGACTTAATGTATCAGAGTAGAGGTCATTAACTGCTGGGCTCATGATTATCCTGCATGAATTACCGACAGGATAACCAAAATAGATTTGTACTCTGACTTCATTTCTCTGGATGCATTTCTTCTTCAGCTGTTATTTAATCTTTATTTCAGAACACTAATTATAACATATATGTATGTACATCTACAGGTATATTCAAGTGCTTCGGGTGGAGAGCAAAGTGTAGTCACCAGTACTCATAATAAAGATTGCTATTTTGATTTGGTTTCGTGACATCCCACAATAGTAATAAAATTACTATATAACATATCTAGCTTTCTCTTACTGAGGCTCCAAATGAGAAAAGGTTCGGTCATGTGGGAATTTTTAATCACAATGAAAATATGTAATTACTATGGAAGATTTCCATTGTCCATTAGCATGTACATGGATTGCACTGTTAAATATTCAGAGCGAAGTCGCCCTGGATGTCCTCTGCCTTTGCACACATTTTATTTCAACTATAGAGTGATCATAGCTCTCTGCTTATGTTCTGTCCCAGATAAACATTTTGTTTTGGGGAACAAAACACTAAAAAGTAATCCAACTAATACATTTGTTTTAGCTTACAGTTCGATAAAATCACTGTGAGCATTCATTAAAAAAAAATCCTGGAATTAAAAGTTAAATGGAAAAGTGCATTCTTAAACATATTTGTAGTTTCTGGTTAAATAAACACATTTTCATAAAGCTGCATGTTCAATCTATTTTATATAAATGGAACGAATCAACCAAAAATTCATTTACGATGTTTATAGCCTGTACGAGCCCATTTCTAATAGCAGGGAACACTTTTGAATCTCTGCATGATATCTGCAAAGAGGTGAATTTTCATTTATTTAATGCAAATATTCATGCAAGGTAAACTCTTCAGGCATATATAGAGCATGCTTCGTGGCAGCTTTATGACAATAAGAAAATATCATGACATAATTGTACAATAAATGGAGTGCTGCCACCTCAAAATTACCTGCAGCATAGTGTCACGAGCACGGGGAAGAATGCAGGAAAACCGAGGTGGGGTTGTTGCTAGTTTCTAAGCTCCTTTGCTTACAGATGATTTAATTGTGATCTTATACAGCTGGACATTTACGACAATCTCATCTTCCGAACTGCAAAATGACAAAGAAGATCATTTTTACAGCTTTGAATAATGAAAAGTGCATTGTTAGCTGATGTGCAAAACCTCTTGCATTACACACCTAGCCTCACACATCACACACTTAGCAAAACCTTTCACATGTACATTACACACTCAGCTGACACCATGAGGGGGGAAGAGGAATAAAGATGTTTCTTTCTGATGCATTGCGTATAAAGTGTTGAGATTTTATGTCTATTGCCTAAGGAGACATTTTCCTAGCCCATATCTTAATAATGCATTTTCCAAGAAAATTTAAACACAACCCTTTAAAGCAGAAATGCTATTTTATATTTTCTTTTGAAAATTAGTGTTGACACAATGACCCAGAAATCACTCAACATATAACAATATCTTCTGTCACCTGGTTTTAAAATATCTTTTGATGATGACACTTTCAACACAACAGGGTTTCCCTATCAGGAAGAGGATGCTGATCAATTTTACTAATGGAGTACATATGAATAAATATTAGGAAATCATGTTTTCAAGTTTGTGGAATGATTTTTTTTTTAATTCCGCAGTTTGTTTGATTTAATCTTACACACAGTTAAGAATGATAGTCCCAGGTCCAAATCACTTCTAAATATTTCTTTTCCAACTCTAGCTTTGAATATTATTTTTATCAAATTCAGGTTGGAAACTTTTAGGAGACAAGACTTTTTTCTAAATTTGATCGCTAGCTCGTTTGAAAGCACAGTGTCCCAGTCCACAACGAAGCTCTCTTCTAAAATGCGATTGGTGAATCTGCTCTGGGATAACAATGTCGGAAATTCTTTATATAAAAGGACTATGTCTGTTACACCAACTAGTGTGAACTCAATGGAAAAAAGCAGACCTCAGAGCATTAGCGTTAACCTTTTCAATTAAATTGAAGTCATTATTTCTATAGTATATATATATATATATATATATATATATATATATATATATATATACTGTTATAACTTAATGATATAAAATATTTTAGAATAATTTTATTCACTGTTTCTTACCATGGTATACTAAAATCCAAGTATAATTTTCTTGAAAAATCAACTCTCAATTGAACATTTTAATATAAAGGCTGGTTTATTATATATGTTTATTAAATTAATCCCCAATAGGACAAGAGTTCAGAAATGGACTGAAATCTCTCTCTTTTCTCTCTCTTCTCTCTCCCTCTCTCTCTGTCATCCCCTCTGGTGCTCTACACATGCTACTTTACTGTAAAGAGTGCCTCACTCAGCACGATCATTTTCAGCTAGACTACAGCTTTCTCATTGGTCTTTCCCTTTAGTGCCTCTAATTTCAATATTAAGGTGCCACCAGAGAACTAATTTCTCACCCCAAATTTGATCTTGTCACTCTGAACTATCAGCTATTCAGGGTTTTCATCTACACTCGTGGCCACGTGCTCCCTGCCAACCTTGTAACCCGGATGTTTGTTACTTCGAGAGGGCCCTTGAGGTAGTGTGCTGTTTCATACTCCTGGTTTTTACTAATAGTGCTTCCTCTGACTTATTCACCCACGTAATCCGTATTTGCCATCAAAATTCCATGTCCATTGCTTCTGCTCTTTACATGTCTTCCTTTCTTTATTTGTCATGGTCTCTTAAGGAAAGAATATTAAAATCCACACCTAGCATAGGCCACAGCATGTAGCCAATATTTGTTGATTGAATGAAGAAACAAATAAATAATATACAGATCCCTCTACTGTCTTCAGGACAATATACCCAATACAATGGGGCCCTCTTGTCTTACCAGATTGAAATCAGGGTTTCTGTAGTCCGAGTGAAATGTCAGTAGCACTGGAGTCTCATGAATCCAGATGTAGCCTCTGGGATTGCCAGTCTCAGTGACAACTGTCAATTAATCCCAGTTGATGCACGATTTCTTTCTTTCCTCCTTTGTCATAATTTTGCCCTCACGTCATTTGATGGCATTATTTTAGTGACTTGTCTTGTTGATTTTCAAAGCATTCGACGTAGAAGCAACTGCTCTCTTCTCCTGTCTTAGTTCATCAGTTTACAAAATATTTAATTAAATTAGGTAATTACTAGAACAAACACCGGTGACATAATCAGATTTGGAGCAAACGCAGGGTCTCTTGGCAAACATGAACAAACGCCCCCAACCCCACGGGATGGAGTGTCAACATGCTGGCCATGGAGCTGGGGACATCGGACACTAGGCAACGTAATCCAAGATGCTACGTGAATCTACTAGTCTACAGGTGACTGAGAGGAGTTAGGACACGAGGTATCTATTTATAGTAGAATTTGTTGTTACTTATTTTAAATACTGAAATATTTTGCAATTAGTAACCTAAATATTAATTCTTAATTTGCAGCAACAAGTTCTAAATATGCTAGGCACTGGAGATTAAGTCAAATTGATTTTGACTCCATAACACAGGCTAGATGGCCGATGTTTCTCTTTCTTTCATCTAGATGGTACAACATAGCAAAACAAAATTAAGCAACACCAACACCAAATTAGAAAGCTCAGATTCCAGTAGAGCTCTGTCCTATGTTTTCTATGTCTCCTTCAGTTTAAATGAACTAAAATGATAAGGTTAAAAACTCAGGTTTTGACATGTGTTATGGCAAGTTAAAGGACTTCTTAAAGATATTGTTTTCATTTTTTAAAAAATCTTCAAAAGATTTTAGGTGACTTTTCAATAGGACCCTTTATTTTGGTAGGCTTACTTTTCTTCAGCTCCCTGTATATTCTAGTTACGAGCTTCCTATCTGAGATGTTGGTGGTGAATATTTTTTCCCAGTCTGTTGGTTCTCTTTTTATATTGTTGATAGTTTCCTTTGCTGTGCAGAAGATTTTTAATTTGACAAGATCCCATTTGTTAATAATGGGGATAATTTCTTTTGCTCTTGGTGTCTTGTCAAGAAAGTCTTTGCCAACCCCTATGTCTTTTAGATATTTGCCTAATTTGTCTTCTAGGAGGTTTAGTGTTTCATTTTCAATGTCTAGGTCTTTGATCCACTTTGATTTGATTTTGGTGCGTAGTGATAGGTGTGTGACTAGATTCATTCTTCTGCATGTGGATGTCCAGTTTTCCCAGCACCATTTGTTGAACAGGCTGTCCTTTTTCCATTATATGCATTTGGCTCCTTTGATAATAGAATGACCCAATTCATAGCTCAAGAGTGATATAGAAGCCCGACCCGGTGGTAGAAACCTGTTATCCTAGGAGACCTGTAAATTCTGGGAGCCTGAAGCAGGAGGATCACAAGTTTGAGCACAACCTGGGAAACCTAGTTACTTAGCAAGACCTGCTCTCCAAATCAAAACCAAAAAACTATTTGGGGATGTAGCTCTGAGTGAACACTGTGGTTCCATCCCCACCACCATAAAAAGCACAACACAGAAGGCAATGTATCAATTACAATTATGAGACTCTGAGAACTACGTAGAAAAGACATTTTGCTTATGGTCACAGTGTCATCTCATTTTCCAGGAAAATGCCTAGGCATGGCACTGCTGATGGGACAAGGGACTCAGTGTTGCCTCTGACAGAGAGAAGAGTTACAAGCAGTGACTGTGTGGGAACCAGATGTTTGTAGCAATTTCAACAATACCACAGGTAAAGCCGTTCCTAAGTAATCTACACAAATTGACTTTTTAAAAATGGTGGACTCTTTTTGAGGTAAAGAGCCTATTTTTATTATTGTCATGCAATTTCAAACCGGTGGAGTTGTGAACATTTTCTCCTTTTATTGCTGAACATCCTCCACACATAAGAAACAGATCCCACAAGTAACAGACCTCATGAAAATGCCTACTGCAGAGTTCCACGGCGGCTAATTGTGCTTTTATTTTTCTATAATGCATACAAATGCGCATATTAAAATACACAAATACACACAGTATATCATTTCTATGAGATACATATTAATGCAGCATGTCCAGGATAGTATCTTTTATCACAGAAACACATAACCAATTCCGTTAGTTGGAGTTCCTGGATTAATCCACCAACACCACCAAAAAAAATTTATTCTGTTCCCTTCTGCTGCACAACTTCCCACCCAAGCCCCTCTTTCCTCATGATTCCCGTAACTCCTAAGTTGACTGCTCATGTGCTTCTTGAAACAAATGTCCACACACTTTCCTTTTGCCTTTACCACTCTTTGGTGAAGATTGCAACCAGGACCATATAGAAGAAAGTGTCTTGTACATCGATTAAAATTTCCAATTACCTTGATAGAAATGACAGAGAATGGCTCTTAATGTATACCTATTGTATGTAAGGAATTATGGCATGGCGACTTTAGACAGCTGGTGTTTATGGCCTGGCATTTTTATAGCCTTCCGAAGCCTCAGCCAGCCAGCGTGCCTGTGGGAAGCACTCCTCCTTGACATGCCAGTCGCTGGTGTTCGGCAAATAGTGGTCCTTGCCGCGGGCTCAAGCACATTGGGCACTTGGCCCCTTCCATCATTCACCTATTTCCTTTGCTTAAAGATTCCTGTTCCATCAGCCCCTGCTCTTGGGCTTAGAATTTGAGCCTGTCTGTTTCCTCTCTCTCCCATCTGCTTCACTCAACCTACAATGGGAAGCACCTGGCAGACCTTAGCATGGCTGTGGACAATAGAGCAGCTGGTCAAGAGACGGCTCCAATTAGATCAGAAACAAGAGTTTGGAGGAAAACAGGTATTTGCTGGGAACAAAAGAAGAGAAGGATGGAGGAAAGGAAACGCCATCCCAGTGGGACTCTTCGTCTTCTCCCCCTTTCTCCTCTCCCCAGTGTAAGCCCCATCCTTCTAGGTTGGCATCTGCTTTCCTTTCACCCACTCTCGCCTTCAGGCTCCGGCTCTAGACACGGAGGCTTCCAGAGAAGACTCAGAGTCCTGGCTACTCAGCCAGCTTGCCTCACGGGCTGATGATACAGAGCATCAAAAACAATAATGACCCCACTGCTCAGACACAGGACTAAACACCACGTGCATTCCAGGAAACCGACCTTCCCCCTGTTGCCCGCCACAGAAACAGCTGCACCGGGCAAAGATAGCAGGGGAAACGCCATTCCAGCCAGACTCTGACCTCAAAGAGCAAGGTCAGAAACCACTGTGGGAAGTTAAGCTGGCCCTGCCAAACCACACCACCACGGTGCATTTGCCCGCGTGAAGGTGCCCAGCCCTGGGCTGACGGGGTTGGCTTACCAGCACTGTGGCCAATGGCAAAGTGGAGGAGTCCCCGTGTGCTGATATTTCTTACAAGCTGCCAGCCCACCCAATTTTTGTCTGGTTTTGATTATTTTGACGTGAGAAGAGTTGGAGATGCGAGCTTGGCTTTCCATGTTTCCAAAGAAATGATGTGCCTGAAAGGTGTAAGTGGAAAATGGGCTGATTTTAAAATCTGAACCAGAATAAGCAAGCCAAACCTCGCACCGCATCAGTGAGAGCTCGGGAGTGGGGGAGGTATCGGGAAACGCACGCTGAATTGGTCTGGCCCTCCGGGAATCTCAGCCTCGGCACGAAATGAGTTGGGCACTAAAAAAGAGAGAATTGTTGTCAGTGCTCATGACGGGCAAACGTCAGAACTCCAGCCAAGCGACGCATCTGAGAATCACTGCTCGGGTCACCGACTACGGGACCCGCTCCTGCAGGAGGTGTGCGTACCTGCAGAAGAGCCCTGCTACGTGGCACGGTGCTGCCCAGGAGGCTTCGGAAGGGGGAGCGGGCTACTCTGAAGTCAGCGCCCTGCAGGACAAGCAACAAGAAGTCACGTGGTCCCACCCCTCCCTGCCAACCGCACACAGACAGGCACACGGCCTGTGGATCTCTGATTCAGTTTTTCTTTCACGTTGAACTATTCCCCGCCCTTACTTCTCCCTCCCCACATTCTGCAATCTTCCCTGGAGAAGTCGCAACCGTACACAGACAAGGAGATATTAAACAAACGAACTGTCTCCAGATGCCGTCGCTAAATTGGGTGTAAGTACTCACTTTTCTGACCCCATCCTGCATTTACGTAAGGAAGAGCAGGCTTAATTGCCCCAATCCCACGGCTATGTTGACAGATTTCCACACGATTACATAACTTCTCCCCATCCTTCGCTGGGAAGGAGTGTTTATCAACAGCGTGGAAGCTGACAGGATGGCGTTATTAGCACAGCTCTGAGGCGATCGCGTCGCCGATTTGCTGAGGATGCTCCTAACTCTAGTCACTTACAGACGGGATGCTTCCCGACACGCCGCCCTCCTGAAGGCAGACTACATAAATAAAGGTATGCAAATAGAAAGGCAGAAGGACCACAGAGATGTGAGCGACAGTGGGGGCTCCGGGTGCGGCCTGGCGTGATGGCAGGGCTAACGAGGGAAACACAATTTGGGGTTTATCTTCATCTGGGATTCACTGTTTACTTAAGAGGTATATGCGCAATGGTGCACGAAGGAGGAGACTGAATTCCAAAGACGTTGCCTCTGAAAGAAGAAAAGAAATATTTCAATGTAAATGCAACTAAAAGAGGAGTGAGAAAGAGAGAGAAGATTACTGCGAATGCGACTCCTGACCGAGCTCAAAACTCCAGCAAGTGAGTCCGCTTCTCTCTCTATATGGATGTGTAAAGGGTCTGCAGCCATCTGAGCTCCGTCCCAGCGCTCACGTTCCAGTGACGGTCAGACATGGCAACCAGGTGTAGATAATCACCAGTGGCTCTCAAGAAGAGCAGCAAGGACCCTACTTTGCCCACGTGAGTCTGGACCACAGAGGGCGTGTCTCACCTGACAGGTACAGCCTGAGCATGGGTGTCTGTCTTGCTGCCTTCTTCATGACTGATGTTGGCAACTCCAAACAGCAGCAGGGGGTCACCGTTTCTTCCCAGCTCCCAGCACCACTTGGGCTGCAGGCTTAGGGGTGCACTTGTCCAGACGAGACTGACGAAACCCAGCGTGAGAAGGCGCTGGCTAGTCTGGTTGAGGCCGCGGAGTCTGAGACAACCAAGAGATCTCTAGTGCTCACCCTCGGATCTAGGGGCTGAGAACGGGTTTATGTGAATTTGCTGTGGTTCTCAGAAGAGTCCCCAGATCTCACAGCAGTGTTGCACTTGGGCTAATGACTGCCACCTTAAATGCCTACATCACTGGAAACTGTAGCCATGGCTTCTCTTCTCACCAGATTTGGGGTCCTTCCCCCAGAAGCTGGTACTTAGTACTCACTACTCCTTTATTATCTTTTCCACTCACCCTGTTTCACCTAAGTGATTTAGGAAAGAAAGAAACAAAAGACAAAGATGTTCAGAGGCTCATCCTTGAGAACATGCTCCCGAGTCACGCAAAGGTTATGCTGCCCCATAGCCCTCAGCCACAGTCGCCAGGCAGGGTGGGTGGACCCAGAGTGCCTGAGGAGCAGAGTGACAGCCCATCTGCTATCATCGCGGGGACTCTTCAGTCTATGGTAGCCACTGATTCTCTACTTTAGATTTGCCTATGACTCTACAGGACCAGAATTTCCTAAAATTTAAGATAATTGTTCAGTCATCAATTTTAAAAATTATACACTTACTAAAGAACATAAGTGGGAATTAATATAAAGAGAAATCTAAACAGCTCATAAGTGCAGGAAAAGGGATATAGCTAGAATCATCCTTAAAGATATGCAAATGAAAAAGTAATGAGATGCCATATTTCACAAGTTGAAAAAAAAAATGATGAGTCCCCAGAGTTGCTACAAGTGTGAGGAAACTGACACCCCGTGCTGAAAGGACAGTGAGTGGGGAGAACTTTGGGAGGCAAATTTGGCAAAAGAGGTCAAACTTTGAAATGTGCCCACTCACTCTTTTTAGAAATATTGAGTTCTTTTAGAGGAAAGGTTTTCTTTCTTGCTTTCTTTCTTTCTTTCTTTCTTTCTTTCTTTCTTTCTCTTTCTTTCTTTCTTTCCTTTTGAGAAAGGTCTCACTCTGTAGTCCAGGCTGGTTCTGAACTCACTATGTAGCCAAGACTGGCCTTGAACTCAGGGCAATCTGCCTCCCTCAGCCTCCCAAGTGCTGGGATTACAGGTGTGCTCCACCATGCCCACCTTATACGGTGCTAGGGAATTGAGCTCAGGTATTTAGTGAGCTATTTCTCCAGCCCTTTGCAGGAGCTTTGAACTCAGAGCACACCTGAGCAGAGCCCTGCCAGTCTCCTCCCCAGCCCCACACTTGCAGTTTGCTCACAGCCACACCATGCTAGAGTGGCAGCACATATGCCATGGCAAGGTTGTGTACACAACAGGTCATTATTGAGGCAAGTCCACATGTCACACCACAGGTAACACAAGGGTCCCCCTTTGCCGGTCCATATCCTGTGGCTTTGGGTCAATGTGCAGTGAGCCGTAACCCCTGTAGTTCCACGGTGCTCAATAGAACAGTGCCCAGTGGGTTCATGGTCCAAAAGTCCTCTGTACTCTACCAAATCACTTGGCTCTTACCCCTCATTTCTGGAATCACAATACCTTTCACCGTTTCGATGGTTTTGTCTTTTTTCAGATGTTATGGAGTTAGATTTACATATCATGAGGCTTTTCCAAGTTGACTCATTCCATGTAGTAGCCTATATTTAATGTCTATCCCTGTCTTTTTATGACACAATAGCTCTTTCTTTAGCTGTGGTTAATACTTCATCATCTTCATGGATTACAGCTTATTTACCCATGCAACTAGGGAAAAATAGTTGCCTCTATGTGCTAGCAATTACGAATAAAACTGTGATAACTATCTTTGTTTCATTTGTATGAGTGTTTTGTGGTTTTGCTTAAGCTCCTTTAAGTCAATACCGAGAAGTGGAATTGCTACAATACTAAGAGTGCGTTTAATCTTGCTCAAAATTTCCCAACGGCCTTCCAAAGTGGCCACGCACCCATCATTCCCACTCCTGCTCCCTGCACTTGGGGGTGTCTGTGCCATAGATCTTGTTCACTCTGTTAGGCGCAGAATGGCATCTTGTTTTAACCTCCAATTCCTTAGTGACGTATGCTGCTGAACCAAAGTGTCCTCTACATACTTTCCTTATTCAAATGATGCCGTTGAATTCCAGAATTGGAAATAGATGGGTTAAAAAAAATAAAATGTACCAACTTCCCATCAAGAATAGAGACATTACTCAAAATATGTCAAAAATTACAATACACCTGCACGTTGGTGAATTTTTATTCAGTACCACTCAAAACAGTGTTTCTCTAACATTTTTAATCATTATGTACAACATGAATATCATATTTGGGGGATTTTGCATGCACATGCAAACATATACCTGAAACAAGAGCTTCAGATATCTATATTTTCCAGTCCTACATTTACTGCCATAGGTTTTATGTTTCAATACGATTCTAGGCAAAACTAACATACTATTTATTCTGCTTTTTTAAAAATTCTGGTTGTTACCACCTGACTAGTTTTCATGACTCATTAGGAAGCTGCCTGCTAATTTTCCTTGGCTTAACTTGTTTCTGTGATGGTGAAGATCAGTCTCAGGACATTGCCTATGTCAGGCAAATGCTCTTCCACTGAGCTCTACCTCAATCTGCCACCCAAACTTTAAGGTAATTAAATCACAGAATTATACTTTCAAATATGGAAACTACACTGGAAACTTAACAGTGAGGGTTGACGACAAGGCACCTGCATCGCGACTTTCAAACTGCTCGCAACCAAGATTCCCCATTTGAACAACTCACACTTAAATCCAGTGCTCCAGACTTAAGGAGTTTCAAATTGCTTACATTTTATTTTAAAGGGTGACTGAGAGGCTTATCTGTAATTCTATTCAATCTTTATCAAGCTTAGAATAAAAACCCACCCTTGATGACTTTATTAAATTAAATACCACTACATTCTTATGTGAACCATGGCTTCAAACCCTCTAAGAGCGGGTTTTCAGAGGACATGTCCCACTTTTACTGACTTCTGTCTCTAGAAGCTGCTTGTGTTTTGTTTCTACTTCTTCATTGAACTGTTACTTTCTTCCTTCCTTTTCTTCTTTTCCTTGCTTCCCCTCTCCTTGTCTTCCTGTTTTTCCCTCTTTCTCTAAGTCTTTTTTCCATTTCTTCCCTCTTCCTCTTTGTCTTTTTCTTCATTTCATTTCCCTTCCAAATTTCTCCCAAAATTTCCTTCTTTATGAAGTGTCTCTTTAGTACTCAACCCCACTTTCAATTTTCCTTTTCAGCACTACCATTGGATAGAAGAAAAAGTAAGACCCATCTCAATTAATGTGTGTAGGACGATTAACCTGCATTCTCAGAAAACGCTGCCAATTTATTTCCTGAAAACAGATAGTCACACAGAGAAGTCACACACGTCAAGCAATGAAAGAAAAGGGACGTTCTTCAAAGACTCCAAATGCCAAAGAAAAAGGGAAGTAGTTTTATGAGCTTCGGGATCACCTGAAAACAAAACCAAACACAAACAAAAACAAGCCGAAAATAAACTAAGGGCCTAGAATGGAGAGGTGATTACAAGCTGTCTACATTTTATAACAAGGTGACGCTCCAGAATCAGTTTCCTTTGTTTCCTCTGTCAGGAAAACTTCGAACCTCAGGCTAAGCCATGACTCCTAGCTTCCTAGAATTTAACAACGAGATGGGCCCAAATGAGAATTGCTTTCTATTTCAAGTAAAATCTTGATCCATTTGATTCTTGTGCAAGGTACAGGAGGCGGCCTTGTGCTCCTGGGGATAACAGCACTTGGCAATTGAGATGAAGGCCTTTAATCTTCCTCCTCAGTAAAGTAAACTCCATAAAGCACCACCTTGGTGAACTAACATTTGGGAAGGCTGAGGGGTTAAATAACATCACAAATGAAAAATGCATTCAAGGAGTGGTGCCGCCTTTATAAATATCCAATTTTTATAAACTGATGAAAATATCCATTCTGGAAATATAATCCCATTCTACCTGCGTGGTTTGTTACCCAGCAACAAGCTGGGTATGCAAAGACCTAACTGTTTGCAATATTCCACATGTAAGATCAAAACCTCTAACATTTTGCCCACCACCTGTGCTTTGTCACACCCACAGAAGAGATCACTTTGAAAGAAAGGGAAAATATTATCATTTTAAATTAATTTAACACCACGAAGGTGCTAAGTGCTGTTCAGAATAACAGAATCAAAATAACACATGGAAATAATAAAACCCTCTCCTGCATCCTTCCTCCCTGAGGGAAAAAATTGGTTTGCTTCTTCCTCGGTGCTGTTGCGCCCTGCGTTTACCAGGTATTTGCAATGTGCAACATGCAGACAACTTTCTTCAATCTTTTAAAATTATAAAACTTGACATGCAAATGCTTTCAAACGTTGTTTTGATTGCCCCCTTTAGGGCCAGGGATGTGATGCTGTTTCGTCAGACAGCTGAAGGAGACAGATCAGCACTGCTTACCATAGCGGGGTCTGCGGCACAGAAAACCTCTCACCAAGGTAAACATTTGGGCACAGGGTACAAGTCATCTGATTCCCCGCAGTGGCCTGTATTAGAGGCAATCACTTTTTCCCCTATCACAAAAAAAGCCAAACTTCCCCCAAAATGATCAAGTCTATTTTATCTATCGGTTTCAAAACCAAATCACAGTTATCATTAACCCACAGACAAACAAAACACACAAGAAACAGTTCCGGATTCTGTCCCACAGGACAACTCTGGAAATCAGGCTTGAGACACAGCCTCTCTTTATGACTGAGGAGAGGCTGCTGGCAAGAGCAGATACGTTACGCGCACACCGTGGGAGATGTGGATAAAAGTCGCCTGCTCTTCTTTCCAGGCCCCCTCCCCAAGACACAAATCTACAAAGCCAGTCCATAGCTTGAAAGTCAGGTCTTGACGCTACCTTAATAAACACAAGTTTCTCCGGAGTCAAAACAGTCATTAGGAGATTGCTTTTCCCTTCTCCAACCCCTTAATCCTCTTCACTCCTCTGCTGCCCAGCATGGTGTCAAAGACTAGACTTAGCCCCAAGAGACTTTAATAAGCGACAACAGCGGACAGCACCTTATTAAGACACTTAAGAGTCTCTGTGACTTAAAGAGTTCTTATTTTAAAAATGCTATCTTTATTTTTTGTCAGCAAAAAGGAAAAACATTTTTTAGATAACTGTTTAAATAAGCACACACAAAATGAATCCACAGGCCCTCCCCTCCCTGTCAATTAAACACACGTGCCAGCCAGCCAGTCCCGTTTTAACACGGGGAAGATTTATTTGTAAATGTAATGAGTTACGTTCTAAGGGACATGTCAAATCAGACGTTGATAATGAAGTTCGAGATGCATGTCGCTGGTAGCTGTACCTGGCATATTTTATTTTATTGTGTTTTTTGCATGGTTTTAATACTTTTGCTTTGTTTTGCTTTGAGTATAATTGCTACAAGGATCCCTTGCACCTTATATTCATTGGAAATCATTAGTTATATATTTTATACAAAGAAAAAGTGATGAGAAGCTGGGGTTGGAGAAACAGCATAGGACACCCCAGTCCTTAAGTGCTGCTTTGCAATCTAAGGTTTGGATGGTCCTCTGAAGCATGGGGGCAGGTCCATGCCCACCTCTGCCAGCTACAGAGGTGGTGATTTCATATCCAAGCAGGTACCTGCTGCTATTACACACTGTCTGAGAGGTTTTCCTGCAGAATAGTAACAAAAGTGCATTAGGAGAATACTCAGCTCCTGCACCAAACACAACTTTTGGGATGATGATACTTGCCATTGGCTTAAAGTAACATCCAGCTCTCAAATGTTTATATAATTTTTAACATGATGAACTATTTTCTAGCCTGAGTTCATTCAGCTTTACAAAGTACATCTCCTTCCAACTGGCAGATCCTGAAAACAGACTCACAACTTGTCAAACGGACACACCGAGCTCAGTTTGGCAGGAAAGTTAGCAGAAAGGTTGGGACCATGTCTACAGACAGATGTGAGTGTACACACGTATGCTACAATATAACTGCGATTTCTGACATTTGGTATAAGACACCAAACACCGCCGTGATATGATTTAAGACTTCCCTCCACTTGACTTAGCAGGTGCAGCTGCGGTCTGTCACTACCCCGTCCCACATAAGGACAGGGCTCCAGCCACCAATGGGGCAGGATGCTCACTGCACAAACGCCGGGCAAAGCTACTTCTGCAGGGAGCACCACCCGGAACTACGCCTGGATTTCCCTAGATTTATGAAAATGCCTTCCTCTTCTGCAAGGGAGCATGGGAAGCAACGGCTGCCCCTTACTTCCTCTTCTCTGAGTACATGGGCATGCAGACATAGCTGCGGCACCGTTGTAATAAAATATTTTTGATGAGTTGACCCTATTTTATTTTTAATAGGCATTGGACCTATCCTTAAAAACTATTTTTAAATTTTAGGGTTTTCTTCTGTCTTTGTAATGTCTCCAGCATTTACTTTCTATCCTACAGTTGAAATGATAGAATAATACATAAGGAATGGCTTGACTAGAAGTGACACCATTGCTAATAGTGACACGGTCACTTTGCACAAGAGGAAAGACATTTGAGAAGAAATCGTGAGCCATGAGCCAACTTTCACACAGTGACGTTTTAACAATAACAAGACTGACGACCGGGTCTCCGACCCCAGCGCTGCTTTCCCTGTGCCTCACATGCAAAACTCATTTGGTCACGTCGATTTTCTAGTCTCTTCGCGATTTTAAAGAGCTGATCAGCTTTAATGTTGCTATTATGTGTATCTTGATTAGGAAGTGGTAAGCAAGCAATGAAAATGTACAGTGAGTGTTTTACTTTTTAAAAAAATTACAGAAAAGGACGTTCTGCCATTAATCCTTCTTCTCCAGCTCTTTTGTTTTGGACACACTTAGCCCACCATCTTTTCAGAAGCACTTCTGGAGGTCCTCTGTGCAGATTGGATAATAAGGTGTCACCAAACGGTGCACTTGAGTGCCATCCAACAGAAGAGCAAGATCATCGCAATGCCTCAGTCACCACATCTGGCGTGGGCAACGTCTGGCCCTTCTCAAAGTTGAATGACTGAGAAAGGCAAATGTTTTTTAATCCATTTAGGACGTCAAGGCAGCCCTGACAGTTCGACGAAATATACTCTTGAAAGAGGACTTTCAGAGCTCTCTCAGACACCGGCAAAAGGGGTAAGAACCGTGGGGTAAGTGTTCAAGCAAGGGGAGCACTTTGCAGGGATTGGCGGCGACGTGTCCTTTACTGCATAGATGTGAACTTTTACCCTATTGTCTGATCGCACCCGTCACAAACACCTAACGGATACTCAAGAAATATTTGAAGAAATGAAGCTGAAGATCTGTCAAGGATCCTCTGTGAGTTTATTTTCGTCCTCTGATGGGGAAAGTTATTTTTTATAATTTAACAAAGATAAAGTAGAAGAGGGGCCTCTACAAATCACCTGCTTTCCAGACCTGAGAATTTGCCATTGGCCTTCCTAGTCGCTTGCTTACTTCTGAACTTAGTGTCATTGTTCAATCGTTGTTCATTTGGCGGTTGAAACCTGGGCACCCCATTTTCAGAGGTGAAGGAGTTAAGAATAAACAGCATTCTCAGACAGCACAGCAATCCACCGTGGCGACTGCCAGTGCAGCTAGGTGATCCTCTCTCATGCTCTAAGTACAGCCGTTTCAGTTGGTAAACATCCATAGGCTGGTGGAGTGGTGTTTTTTCTCTATTTACAAATGCCTGATGCCGTGGCAGAGTACTCCTAATCCCACTGTTTTTGTGTGAAACGGAACAGAAAGACTAGCTGGTACGTGTGGAACATAAGACAGATTTTGAAAATGCAATATGGCAGTCAGAAGCCTCCTTTTTGTTTAGTCTGTGTGGCATTCGGGGGCATTCCCATCAGGCAGACGCTGTTTAAATATGGATGGTAATACAGTATGTTCCCTTAAATTGAGAGCAAATGTTCACCCTACAAAATCGTACGCGGGAAGTGGAACACTCAGGGGCCTCGTTTGTAACAATTTCCTTGAAGATATACAAACTGGAAAAAAAAGATTGATAAAAAACCAGAGTGTAAGTGTAATTATTTAATTAATATGATAAAATATATTTCCTGGACAATGGGTCTATAAAAGTTAAAGCAGAACTATGACAATGTGAAAGCCCTACGTAGTTTGAGTGTTTTATTTTCTGTACCTTTAGCTTGAGTTCTAGCAGGTTTTTTTCCTTCAAAAAAATCAGTTATTACTGAGTAAAAGATGCAAGAGAATTTAATGACAAACATTTTAACTTCAAAGCCATAAACTAGAGAAGAATAGAGAGTAAGCTGGGTTTCAATGAATCATTTCACAGAATAGTAAGTGCTCTGAGAGGAACGCATCAGGTCCTCATTTGATACAGGACGACTTTGAAATAAGCAATGTGACTGGAACTCAAAGGCAACAGACCCTTCATTTTGGCACAGTTGAAAAAAAAATGTTTTGATTGTCTAAAAGACCATACTTCATGTGTTTCTAAAAGCCACGTGCAATACCTTAATGTAACGTGTGAGTACTTTATTTCATTTTATATGCTGTTACTAAATCTATTATTAATATTAAAAATTAAATAAAGCACTAATCAAGGTTCGATTCCCAACAAGTCATAATTAAATAAATGCCACATTCTTGACTGTGCTAAAGCCAGGTATATTTAATTTCTCTTCTGTTTCCATAGAGAGGCTGCAGCCGTATGAGCTATCCCAGCAAAAGTAATTGCCTCCAACTGCCTCCCTCTGAAAGGGGACTGTCTGAAATTGGTGGTACAACATGTGACCTGAGACCAAACATGACCCAATGCTATTTAGGATGTTCACGGTTCTTTTATGACCCAGAGTAAAAAAAAATTTTTTTTTTCTCCACAAACTGCTGCCTGGTTTGTATGTCTGTTGCAGAGACAACCAAGGCTTCTTGGCATTATAGAGAAGTTAATTTGGACTGCATAGAAAGCCCTAGGTAGGAGGCAAAGGGTCATCCCAAAATCCCAGCTTCACAAGGACTGATCACCGTCTTTCAGTGGGTAATAACTCCAGGAGAGGCAACCTCACCTCACATCTATGCCAGAACATACAACTCTGAATGGGTTCAAGTTTAAATGAATAATTTTCCACTTTATTAAGAAATAACCTGCCGTTTGCAGAAAGCATTGAAAGAATGACTTACAGGTTTTATTATTTAAAATGAAACTTCAAAAGAAGCCTCAGATCAGCCTAGTCTTTGTTAAAACGTACTGTAAACAGGAACATCCGAAACTGTGTGCAGGGACAGAACTTCGGTCAAAGATTCTTTAAATAGGAGGACACCACGGAGGTTAAGCATCCAGCCCCAACCTCCTCCTCTTAAGAACACACTATTTCTAGGCCCTTCTTACCAAACAGAGGTCAAATATATAGAAAATCTCAGCAATAGAGTACATGTCTTTTTGCTGCCTAATATTATACTTAATGATCCCATTATAAAGATGTGTTTAATCCCTTTATAAAAATGCCGTTAGTCCACTCCGTTGGGGGAGATGGTTCATTTGGCCTTACTCTTCTGTGAGCTGAATAACACAATTTCTCAACCTTTTCTGTCCAGTTTCTCTACATTGCTCTTCATTCGTAGCAACTAATTGAAAACAAACTTGGATGCTGAATAGTCCCGAGGACGCAGATTACTTGGGAAAAACTAGAATCTTCTAATATTCCCAGTATCATTTTTGATAGGATGATACACATCCTGTTTAGCTATCAACTGGCTAATACCTGCAATGAAAGCCAGAAAACTTAGTTTTGCACCTGTGAAGAGCTAGGTGTCCTGTGTCTCAGATGCACAGCCTGAGCTTTCTTAACAAAGCTACTTCACCTTCCTGAATTCCTTTCAGTTGATTTCTGACAACACCTCCCAATTTACAAAAGGCACTTTAATTTGGATGCCAGTTTCCAGCGTCTCCCTCAAACCAAAAGTCAGGTGTCTCCATTCCTTCATTTTGGGTATTTATTTTTTAAAAAGTATTAGACAACAAACGCCCATGAGTTTTCCTATGACAGGTACCTGTCCCCTCGGTGGAACCCTGAGAGGGTGACTTCATTACAAATGTCTGGGTATATGTTTCCCCATGGGTGTGTACAGTAAATTAAGATGTCCTTCTGAGATTAGTAAAGCTGTTCCCTGCAATGCTATTGCACTTAACCACAGGTTTGACCCAACTTCCTTTGTAAATCACCTTGGGCATGTGCTTTCTGAAATATGTACTGGAATTATTGCCTTATTTTCATACCGTGGGTATTGTTTATTATGGAAAGGCCATTAACCCTGTAAGATGTGGATAATCTTCCACTTGCTCGTCTACAGAGGAAGATCATTTACCGTCATGCTGATTAAATATATTTCGACAGCAAAGCGAGTAACACACAAGGTATGGGCACCAGCTGAACAGGCTCCACGCGCTCTCTTCCGACTCTCCACAGAACCCTTTCTGTAGTTAATTCGATACTTTTCAAATAAAGAACATCACATTACCAGGAGCCATTTCACCCTGATAGCCTTGCATATATTGCTCTCCAGAGAAAAACCAAAGTAGAGGATTTATATAAAAATTGTACTTACAAAGTAACACTCCTGATTAAGTTTATTATGAGTGCCTGGAGTGTGTGTACTCTGGATGCTCGCAACACTGAACTCAAGGTTTCTCCTTTAGTACAAGCAATAAAGCAAATCTCAGCCTGACCTTCTCCAGACAAGCGCTAAGAGGGTGAGATTCACCAACTTATTTTATACCTCGGCCCAAGGTACCAGCGGAAGTAAGATGCAGGAGGACGCATCCCACACCCATATGTATGTAAAGACATATTATAAATTACATTTCCTACCCACTGTCTCTATAAACACACAAGCTGCTATAATTTAGTTATTTACTATGTACTACTACTGCTGTAAAATGTCATTTTCTAAGAATACATCCGAGGCTTAAGTCAGCATTTTTATGATATCATCTGCGCTGGGAAAACATTAAAGGCTCAATATTTAATAAACATAATAAACATCCCCATGAAACAAATTGTTCATAAACTACCTGTTTAATTTTTCAAGGTTCCTGAACCACATATTTTCTTATTAGTTGTGAGCCTGCTGGGTTGGAGAATAGATAGGGCCTGTCAGGAGTGGAATATAATGTAGCGGTTTTATGAATTATTTCTGTGAGGAAAAGCCTATTACGGCTGACAAGAGGGTGATGATATTAGCCCATCATCAGACGGCACCGCCCTTCCCCCCTTCATCCGTCAGGCCCGGGCACGGGGCTGGAAGCCACACTGTCTTTGCACAGCCAACACAAAGACAAATTCTACTCTTTCTCTGAGTCCATGAAACATTTAGTATTTCATTTTGAATCATGGCAGATGACAGAAACAAATGGCCTAATGAATCTCTCTTATTGTCCCTTGCAAATCTGAAGATGAGCTAAAAGTAAAATCTCTGTTTCCTTTATTTTTTCTTTCTTCCCCACCCCCACACCTTTTTTTGATGTATTTTTTTTTTCTTCCTGGAAAGATCTCAGCTGCATCCTAAATAGATGCCAGGGGTATAAGATTATTTTCACAAACAAGTCATGTGATTTAGAAGTCAAGGGCAGGACTCTCGGATGCCCCCTTTATCCACTATCTCTCTACGTTTCTCTAGGGACAAGAGGCAAGCTCCCCAGTTTGTAAAATATAAATAGAACAGGAGGCGAAAGCGGGAGATAAATAGAGCAAAAATCCTTACTGTATTTGGGGAAAAGAAAACTACGTAGCAAAGGGTGCTTGTTTGTTTCATCAAAAAAGCCCTCAGTAGGGCACCCACATTCTCCACACGCCCGACTTGCGAGGGATTTGTCCGTGCTTAGAAAGATTTTATGGTTGTGTTTTCCTAGATACATTCCCCGTAAATACAGCTTTGGATGTGTAAGGGACTGTCTGGATACAGTAGCTTTGGAAATAATGCAAAGGACGCTGGGAAATGACTCCGCGGACCAAAAGCGCCTTTCCCTCACTCCCTGTCCTCAAAGGCCCCTGAGCAGGGCTGACACAAGGCCGCAAGACGGAGCTGTTCTGGTGGCCTGAGAAGTAACCATGAGTCGGGGACTTCTTTCCTGCTCTCCGCTGCTCTTTTTAAAAGGAAGTTGTGTCCCCGTGTCCTCCAGCCATTCAACAGCACCAGCCTGTGCGCTGCGTGTTCCCGGTGGTGCCACCTCCCAGCCCCTGACCAAACACGCATGTTTTCTTTGTGCTGAACTCCGTAAAACGGTATGAAAAATACAGAGGTGTGCCTAAAAACAGAAAGAATGGCAGACTCAGTAAAAGAGAGAGAGAGAGAGAGAGAGAGAGAGAGAGAGAGAGAGAGAGAGAGAGAGAGAAATTCTTCCTCTGGTGCCTTGGCACGCCTTAGCCTTTTTTCCCCACCTTTTTCTCTCTGACTCAGTAATGGCTTTTTCCACAGCCATTAGAGTTGTCAAGTGAATTTTTTGTAGTTCAAGTGTGTACAATTGATCCTGATAGATGTTAATGGCTCCCAAACTAAGGCCGAGTCTCCAGTCAACATACAGGAATAACAATTTTGTGGCTAGAAATTAGAAAGGAAGTTTGACAATCAGTGCTGTAACACAGGCCAGAGGCACCCCAGGTCAAATTTCCTGCATTTCAGGGATAAAAGGGCACCGAGGGTTTGGTAAGTCATATAACATTAAATTATTTAAGTTTCGATTATTTCATAATATCTCTCTAAAGTACGAAATCTAGCAAGCCACATTTGAAAAAATATAAAATTTAAATATCCTCACATTTTTTCCCCTTCAATATTGCTATTTTCTCTTCAGAAAGAAAGCACAGCAGGAAAGTTTGGTTTCAGGTTTGGCGTTGGTAATTTTTCTGACTTTAGCTGTCGTGATTACAATTATGACTTCAGAAAATACTTAACAAAATACTTCTTCCCTTTTTATTGTGTTCTCAAATTACTGTTTCCAAAGGCAATGTTTGCTTTTCCCAAAGAGAGAACATTTTATGGCTCATAGTTGTTTATTTCATAAATATCTGAGTAGTAGCAAATTTTTATAATTTTACAATTTTCACAATTCAAACACTTTAGGTATCAACACTTGAAATCCAAGAAAGTCAGTTGCACAAGTAAAGAATTTGGAAATGTACAGGTCTAGCAGTGTGGTTCTGTGCCCTTCGTGATGCAAATGCCCTTAGTGACCTCCCCTTGTCCTGCCCACATAACCAGACTGAATGAAAAGCATTATAGTTGAAACAATCAATTAATACCTTATAGATTTTTCTCCTTCCTACATATTATCAATTTAGAAAAAAAAAAGTTGTTTGAGTAAGGGGCACATGTTCCAGCATACTTTTAATTCTGTAAGAAATTACGCCAAACGTAATTGTACTTCCCCTCTACACCTGCCTTATGGCATATAGACCTTAAAAGATTCAAAATGGAAATCCAGGCTCAACAGGATCAAGATGAAAGAATTTCTGAGAAACAAAATCAGTATCTTCCAGTTCCTATCTTCCTGCAACCAGAGCAAATATATTTGCTTCTCTATTGGTGCATTTTAAAGCTAATTGGCATAGATCCATTTTCATATGGTAGAAAAAGGTACCCCCTTAAAATGCATAGCAACCTGTTTTCAGAAAAACGCTTTCTTAAAAATTAACAATTGACATGCTATTTCAAAACTACCCAGCAACTAAAACTCAGTTTAGGAAATCAAGAAGCAAGATACATATTTGTGCCTATTCGCTAGAATAGAAAGGAACATTGGCCAGGTAATATCACATGAAACTTGCTGTTTTCATAGGTCAGACGTAGTTAGATACGAGTAATTTTACATGATTCAACCTAATTAGATAACAACGTTTGAAGCCTAAGTTGCACATGCCTTTTGGAAAATGAAGTCCATAAAATTGCTCAACGATATGTTGGTGCCTGATGAAGGATAGTCATTACTTCCAAAGTCAAAATTTCATTTAAAAAATTCAAAACTAACAGCGTTCCAGGAAACCTTAAGGAATTTCCCTGAGTTTCTAGCAGCATGACTTCAACTCTACCCATTCCTTAGAGGAAAGGTCCTCTCTTTTCTGCCATGTTATTCATCAAACGCGCCCCCACGAAGGTTTGCATGCCACAGCTGAGGACGCACAACATTAGCAAGGTTGAGAGAGACCGTGGAGAAAAGAGAAAGCCCCACCTACTTTTTTTCTTTTCAAATAAAGAGTTTCATATTTTCATTTTTTTACTGGGCCCTGAAAATGATACAGTCAGCCTTATTTAAATGCACTTATAGCACATGTACGAAGACGGACTGCCAGAGAAAGTTCGGAGTTAATTTGCAGTAAGGCAGGTGTGTGCACAGGGAACGGGAAGGAGAGGAAGGAGTGGGAAGGGGACGGCGGGAAAGCCGGCCAAAGCCCAGCGCACATGCCATTCTTTCTGCCTCTAGCGAAAAGACTAGAACAGCAGCATCAAAAAAGAAAAAATAGAAGATGGCATTGACATCCTGCTAAGTCTCGTTGTCCTCTTTTTTCCAAGTTTGGGAGCCTGAAGGCAGAATACTCCAGCACCACCTCAGAGAGCCCCTCAGATGGCCATCCCAGAATGCGTGGGAACACACGCAGGAAGGTCAAGACCAGAAGACGGTGTTGGGATTACGAATAAAAAATGCCTTTATGACTGTAGGTCCTTTAAACGAGTTGAAGATCTGTCTTCAGTACACACATGAAGCTAGAACACTTTCTTTTGTTTTTTCCAGCTAAATACTTTTATCTTCTTATAATGAGGTGCTGAGAATGCTAATTGAGCATTCTAAAAATATGTCAAGTGGCAGCTCTGTCTAAGAATCCGGGGAGAATAATTATGTTAGCAAGACAATGTGGGATCTTGTGGGGTGTTTTTGACCAAAAGTGTCCTGTGTTACGTGGTGCTAAGGTAATCAGATTTGATTCTTTCTCTCAACCTCCAGAGGCTAAATGTACTTGTTTGTCTTCAGTATTTACTGGTTTTTATTTTTAGATTTATTTTTATGTGCACTTATTTTTTCTTGAATTTCTAAGTAATCTATTCATATCTCTGAGGCACAATAATTTAGTCATAATAATCAACTGATTACGCTAATAACTGATAAATTAAATAAGATTAAACTCAGCAGCTAAGAGCTCTTTCCCTATGATCTAATTTTCGATCTCTAAATGGTCAGCAGTCACTGTGTCATTTTGTGTGCGATTTGTTTCACTTACTTGGAATTTCTTCTCTCTCTTTCTCCTCACTGCCCACTTTAAATCCTTCCAGTTCTCAAGACCCAGATCAAATGCAACCTCTTTCTGAGGCCTCCCCAGGTGTCCTGAGGAAACTCATCTACCTCTTTGTACCTAGTATATGCTCAATTAAAATTGTTATTCCCAGAGTAGTTATTGTTTCCATAAGAAACTAAGAATGAATCTTAACTTCATAATTGAAACAAACTGAAATAGGTGACAAAAGTGTCCAGAAAGCAAGCTGTGACAATTCCGCTGCATTTGAACAACAGGCAGGTCTACAATGGCCAGCTAGCACTGAAACAAACATCATCAGGACTGCGGTGGCCGACTAGCACTGAAGCAAACACTGTCAGCTTCCTCAGCATACAGAGTCAGCATCTGGAGAGTCTTTAGAAATAAAGCCAAAATTTGAAACAGTTGGCACTTCCTCTACAACGTCACTGTTAAGGAGGCTCTTCACTTTACTTGGAATGCCTGGTACCTCTTTGGTCGATTAATTCCTTCTACATTTCCTTTTATGTTTCACACTATAAGAATTCACCCACTGATCTTCTACATTGAACTGGGAGATTCACAAGAGAATGCTTTTTTTTTTTTTCTCTGAACAGTAGCTAACATAAGATAAACACATGATTGACTGTTGGATGGCTAGATTTTTAAGAAAGGTGTTACGACAAAGTTTAGGCCTATTGTCAGCCAATTTGAACACTTTGATCTATAGAGAACTGTGACGAGGGTTAATATAACTTTTAAAATTAAAGTAAAACTCAGACCAAATCAAAGGTCTAACTTGTGGGTAGTTAATAAAGCTAAACGGAGCTGATTGTGTGCTATGTGAATTGGATCAGAAAATGCACAATACATGTTATAAGATACATTAATACTGTCTAACCTAAGAAGTATGATTTATATGATGGAATGTCCCTGTGTCACCCGTCCCTGTCTTTCCCTTCACTTCCTGATTAATCACTATGCTAAATTTGACTAACATTTTTATGTAGGTCTTTAAACATTCATTACATATTTGCATCTCTAAATGACTTTTCTAGTGAAAATGCAGAATGAAAGTGTCCTTCTCTATGCTACTTTTTTTTTACCAGCATTGTGCTTTTACAGTTATTTATAATGATGCACACTCATACAACTTGCTACATAATGTTTCAATTTTAATATATTTTTAATTTGGATAGACACCCAACTGTCTTCTTAAATTACAATTGCTGTTACTTCCAACACTCTTAAATTCGTCGTTGACACACAAGAGTATCTCTCGAGGATATATCTAAAGTTTTTCATTTTAATATTGCTGAATTTATTATTTTTTCTTTCATTGTTTTTACTTTTTATCTCACTTGTTTAAGATATTATTCCCTACCTTGAGGTGAAAAGATTTGGTTCCTAAAATAGGAACTATATCCCTGTAACTTTTAGACTCTTCTTCATTTTTCTGGAATTATGCTTTGTGTATGGTGTGAGATAATATTTTTTTCAATAAAAATTAGCTCCATCAATATTTATATATTTTCCTTTCTTCATCAATCTCCATGAAAGGTATCATTGAAAATGCATATATTTTAATTTACACAACATAAGTTTGTTAGTTCCCTATTTTGTTCTAATGATCTACCTCAGTTCCAGCATCAATATTAGCATACTATATTAAAATTTCCTTTCTAAACTTTGATATTTAATAAGACAATTCTTTGGTTCTGATGTTTGTTCCACAGAAATATTTGGACAACTCTTAGCCTCAATGTTCTTCCATATACTGTCTAGAACAAAGATTGCAAATAAATCTATGAAAATTCGAAATGGAATTTCTTTGATTTAATGGAACAGTTTCCAGAGAAATTAAAGTTTTATGAGCTCTAAATCTGCTATTAATGAAGATAGTATGTCTCCAAGTTTCATTTATTAATCAATTAAATACTGTAGCTTTCACCTACTACTTTACTAAATCTTCATTTTTCAGATTAATTTTCAAATAACATATATTTTATTAAGTAGTAAAGTATAAACACTTTTTGAAGTACTGGGGATTGAACCCAGGACCTTCTCACTGAGCTAAAGTCAGATTTTTTAAAATTTTGAGACAAACCTTACCTATTTTGCTAGGTTGCCCAGTGTGAGCTCAAACTTACCATCAATCCTCATGACATACATTTCCTGAAATTACATCACATTCCTTGTATACAAAACGTAATTTGCTTCTATATAATGAACTTATATTTAGCAACGTTTACATAATTTGGTAAGTAGCAAGTAAATAAAAGGCATTCAACAGTGGTGACAGAATTGAATTGTAGTACTAAAGGACCCTGTTACTACAAGATAATAAGTTTGAAAAACTACACTATTTGAGATATCTCCAACATTCTCTCTATTTCAAAACAAAATATAATGAGAATGAACAAATTCCTCAAAGCTGATCCAAACTGAGTAGTCTTATTACAGCATTGTTCGGAAAGATATGGAACAGTGAGAATTCTTGTTTATTGCTTCTTGTAAGGCGAGGTGTTAACATTAATGTTCAAATTATCTTACAAAACAATTTAATGTTTTCTCTCTGAAAGGACCCAAATATATCCTACAACCCAGAAATCTCATTCTAAGCATTTGCCTGTAATAGTCTTATGCACATAAATCAGAAAATATGTATGAATGATCATTACATGTAAAATGCTACAAAATAATTCTTTTGCCAAAACAGTATATCCACACAATGAAGTGCTATATAGCAGTGCAAGAATTAAATACTTACGTATACCAGGAGGAATAAATTTTGAACGTATCATACTAAGTTACAAAGGCAAGTCCAAGAGATAACAGATAGTATAAGACCATTATTATTAAATATCCAGGAAAATTAACAATATACTGTTAATATTTATGACAGAAGATACATCTAACACCTACCACAGAATTTAAAAGAACAATGAAATAACACAAAATTTAAATTAATAGTGTCCCCAAGTAATGACTCACGGCGACAGGACAGAATAGAAAAACATAAGTAGATCAAGTTCTTGGTAACAGCTTAACACTCGCATTGAATGTTGAGTTTATGGATTTTTCATTGTGTTGTTATGTCTCATTAATATTATTTATATATCATATAGACAGTCTCTATATGTGCAAAACATACATTAGTAATAAAACATTTTTAAAGAATGTGAAATATTCATTCATTACTCAGCAAATACCTATTAGATACTGCTAAAGTGAGAAACAACTGGTATATTCCAGGAATTAAACTGTACCAAGTACCAATACTGAGACAGAAAAATATCCCTGTATTCATAGAATGCACTCTCTATTATTTTTAAGTGAACTGACTTTACAAATCAGAACTTACAAAATCATTACACTTACATAATTATCTAAAGGAGAAAAAAGAAGGGCTCAGTGGTCTTCACTTTAAATCAGCAAGTATTCTAAAATCACAACAGTCTGTACAAAAGAATAATAATAAGGGGGGGGGGGTTGCTACATGTTCATAGAGTAAATCACTTACCTGAAAAGGAGTACAGTAAGACAGGTAGAAGGGAAGCTAGAACCAAGTTGCAAAATGGCGGGAGAACTTATCTAACGCTCTTAAGAAATCAAATCTCTACAACAGGATCATCCTATTTCACCCTTTCCATGAAAAATGGAGCTTCAGAGAGGACCAAAGGGTTCGATTTGCAAGGCAAGTTGAGAATTTCTTTTGGTTGTTTACAAAATTTCTCTCTCTCTCTCTCTCTCTCTCTCTCTCTCTCTCTCTCTCTCTCTCACTACTTAGTTACAAAGAAACACAAAATAATGTCATTTGCAGAAAAATGAATGAGACCATCATGCAAAGCAAAATAAGCGATAGGGAGGGGAGCAAATGTGACACTTTCTCTGGTGTCTGGAAGATGCGCTGGGGAGACCAAACAGTGACAAGAAAATTGGCGGGAGAGTGTTAGACACCAGAACAGGCCAGGGAAGAGGAGAGAATAAGGCAGGAGATAAGGAGGACGGGTACAACAGAGGTGGATGACACACAAAAAGTCACGATGACGCCAAATATTCTGTGTAATTAGTATGTTCTTAAGATAACTTATTTTCTCTTTGATACTTCACAAATGTGAAGTTTGATTAAATTATTGTCCCTCAAACCTCCAATTTTCCTTGCTTTTCAATTTCAGAACAGGCAGCTACATGGACCCCTTATCTGGGTCGTGAGTGCCAACTTGCCCTGCCTTCCTTGGGAAACTCAACATCAGCCTCAGTCAGACAAACACTTGTTCATGTTCAGCGTATCCCAGCCCTCCGTGGAGAATCGGGGGTCGTCGTGTTGAAGATGCTAACGGACAAGCACTGAGTAGCTAAGAAGTAAGTGTAGAGCTTTTCGACTAATCAAAAAAAAAAAAAGTTGCCAAACAGCCTACAAAATATGTTATTCCCGTTTAGCAGCGCTAAACGATGTTTCTAGGTTGGAATAACATCCTTCCTTTACATACACAGGAGTGGCGATGAGAAAAGAAATGACATCTAGCAGAAAACTGGCAGATGGTCCTTAAGCTCTGAGTGTCAGCACACAAAAAGTAGTATTTATTGCCCCAGGAGGAGTGGTGCATAAGTGAATTCTGAGTTGACTTACAACATTTATGGAACTAATCTAAAAAAGTTTGGAGTACTAATTCGGGAGAGAGCGCTTAATTTCTAGAGTGTACTTTCAAGAATGAAAAAAGTTTGTATTAAAACTGAAAGATATCTCAAAAATGGCAAAATGAACTTTTAAAAAAATCAGTCACTATTCCATCCAAATGTAATATTGCCAAAGTGAAGTCACTTTTAAAACTAATCTGAAATAAAAAGCATGACATCATTCGGGGAAGAATCAAAACAGATTTCTGAAAATAACTTAGGTAAACTGGGACCAAGGAGCACTGCACAATAGAACTGAACTGACTGCGTTTGTAAAAAATTGTAGAGAACATGAATGCATTGAGCTAGTCCAAAACCATGTGAAAGATCAATATTTTCATCAAGCACTTTTAAATTGTAAAAATTGAGGCTTAAATCACAGCAAAGTTAGTGGTGTATCAAGGTAATTAGCTCGGAATCAGGCAGTTAAACAGAGTAAAAAAAAAAAAAAACGGAGTTTAACACCAGGATCAGGTTAAGCATGGTATTACATTGTACATGGCAATCACATGAGAAAGGAATTTAGCCTAGGAGTAACAGTGGTGCTGCTACTGGTTGATTTAGAATTGATGGTCTTTGAGGTTACCATTATTCTCCCCTCTGGACAATCCTCAAGTCCCCAAACAGCACATAAATTATAATGCATCAGACCAGTAGGGCCTGGCTTGTTATAATGACTTCAGAATTGATTAATTGAATGAAATGGAGAAATAACACAGGTACAACCTAAATTTGCAAATTGTCAAATAAATACTTCAATGAGCATAAATGATGTTTTGTAGAAGCCTCAGGAAGCCCCTTTCTGAAGTTAAAATTAAAGAGTAAGGACGTGGTAAAGTTTTTGAAAGTAATCTACCGTGTATAATAAACTCTCTTCAGATACCTAAGAAATCCCATCTTCCTCCCATATGTTAATATATTCTTTGAATATAAAATCCAAATTAAAAACTAATTCTTAATAGAAAGCTTTTGTTAAAAGCAACATTTTGAAATGCTGTCAGTAACTATCATAAATATTTGAGAAGTTAATATTTTAATCTTCAACTATAGCACAGAAAACACTTTTAGTGACAGACAGTGCTTCATTAATGGAGTTCTGTGTGTCTAATTGCTGTAGGCACAGTGAGCTGCATTATTTTGACACATGACATGCAATTAGTACATGGTCACACGGCTAACGGGAGATTTTACACGTTTTTTCCTTCCACATTCAGAGTGAATAATTAGCATATTTTTTTCTGCTTAGAATAATAATCAGAGCGTTAGATCCAGGAATTGCCTAATGAGGTAAAATTCCAGTTGTTGACATTAATACATATGACACATTTTTTTCAGTTGTTAAAGTAAACCTTGAGACCACTTCATTTACCCTTTCCAAAGTGGCCTTTCGAGTCAGGAGTTGTGTTGTTCTTAGCATAAATTTGTCAAGAAGAAAGACCCAAGGAAGCTTTCATGCCATTGTCTCATTGCTACTCACACTGTAGGCATGAACCCAATATTGCTGGCAAGTTTTAGAAGAGCAACTTTCGGTATATCCTGTTGTCATTGAAAGAATATCAGCATTGAAAGTAGAAATCAATGATCAAGCTTATGTGTTATTTGGGAGAACTCTTAGAATTAAAAGATGAATTATTTTGCAATACACAAGTAGATTCAAACAGTTGTATTTTTCACCAAAACCACCTTAACTTTGCTCAAAAGTATTTAATGAAAAAGCTATACAATATTTCCCTACAGCTGAGTAAACTTTCACGTGAGATTCATAAAACTAAGTTTTAGGGCTCATCCCAAGGAAACAGAGTAGTCCCAATAATTTTAACTTCATAATTTCATAGTATTTCCTTTAGAGTACTCTCTGAAGACATGTATGCATGTATGTTTCAAGTCCTACAAAACCCGAATTTACTTCTGATAAAAATCATCATAAATCATAACTATAAGTTGTTAGCCCCTCCAGTACTAGTTTGATGTGGTGTGTGTCTGGGTATGTGAACATCATTCTCACAACAGTATTATTCATTATTCAAAATCCTGGAATTTCAAGAAACTAAGACTTTGAAGTCCCTCCAATCCCTACAAAATTTTTTAAAAACTAAATTTCTTTTGTCCTTCTTACTTATTAGTAATTATAACCCTGGAAAACTATTAGGGATCTAAAAATGAAATCTATTGGCCCAACTAATTAGCCCGTTACCCTGAAGTATCATCTCTTTTACATAGTCAACGCATGTTGAAGGTAGTGAGTAAGTGATGAGAGACTGTCACCAGCAGAATCAAGGAAAGAGTTAGAGAGGAACTGGTCAGACTTTAGATCCTTCTTCACCGTGCACAGGTCATTTTCCAGATGCACTTAAAGAAACTGAAAACAAAAGCATCATTTTTTAGTTCAATTGATTAACATCAGTTCTAATTAGTCAAGAAAAATTACACAAATGTTTATAGTTAACTGTTAGGATATGAGAAAATATATAGATAATAGTCTCATGATTATTGTTAGCATGACTGCAGCCTGCCATGAGGTCTATAATTTGTTCTTATTGATCTACATACTTAAAATCACCAGGCAGAAATGCATCCTACATTGTATAAATTCTCAGAACTCGGCTGCATGTTACCTGTGAAATGTGAGACTAAACACAGCCATCGTATCACTGCGACTCCGAAGCCCAGTGGATGACATGATAGTTAAAGTGAATTATTGGTTTTAAAAGTATTCTTACATGTATTAAATTGGCATCCACATAATGCCCTTGACATACCTACTTATTTCCTTGCAAAATAAAAATATCATTATATCAGAGAGAGAGAAATGGTTGTAGGATTAGCCCAGTGTTGTGAGGTTACATACAAAGTGACGCAACTGGTATATCTTGACACAATGCACAATAACTCTCAAAGGCAGGTAGCTTAGAGTGTATTTTTTCTGCAAAAATAAATGATAGCTGCAATGTATGTATATTCAATGTTAGGAAACCTCTCAGTAAAATCCATAATAGTAAGTCACTTGATACATCACATAATTTATCCCTAATATTCATGTAATTATGCCAGATGAGTATCATTATTACCACTGAAGAGCAAGTAAGCTTGATGGTTTGTGCTGTTCTAACTTAGCTAAGTTGCAGATATATACTAGAACTCCTTTCACTGGGTCCAGGTGAGGCCTGGCTACTCAGGTAGCACAGCACCTGGGAATCGCAGCAAGTGTCTCCAAAGAGAGGCAGAGGATCAGGTGCCCGTGAGAAGCACACCTCCAGCTTCCAACGCATCTCCTCCTTCAGCCTTGGGGAGCTGCAACCTGGTAACAAAGGACACCGATTTTATCTGCAGTTGCGCACATCATCAAAAGTCAGAAGCAGGAAGAGATGGGTCCAGGTTCCACTTTGTAAGACTTGATTTTGTCCTGTCTTCTATTTTGATATTCAGCTTTCTTTTCAAACACCAGCCTTGCTGACCTGTAACAACTTCAGGCCCTCTTGCTCACATAAAAGCTTCTTGGTCAGTGCCCACAACTGTCCAACCTTATAATAAATCTTTTCTCTAACTGACCCATTGGGCTTGAGAGAAAAACCAAGCAAGACTCTTTGATTGCAAAATTTAAGATTCATCTACATAATATAGCATATATATATATATACACTGAATAAGAAAAAAGGGATTGGGTTAATGATTATATATATTTCCCAAAAATATTACAAACAGGCATAATATCAAGCACCCTTCACGAAATGAAAATATTTACCTTGCAATATATATGTGTACAAAATAATCAAGCTCAACATAACCAGTGTGTATTGCATATATATATATATATATATATATATATATATATATATATATATAGTGTGAGAATTTTTTAAATCTACCTCAAGTTGTAGTGAAATACTACAGATAGTCTTATAAAAGATGGAGTCAAACCCATAAATGTCTTTATTCACTACTTTTAATTTTTGTTTTTGACTAGCACTAGCCACTGCAAGCAAGAAAGAGAGCTCTAAATCTTGATAAAGAATTAAAAAATCCATTTATATAAATTTATTGTATAATTAGAAAGTCTACAGGAATCAACTGGAGTCCTGATAGAATTCATTATGCTTATTAAGCAGTAGATAAAACCATTATCTACTAAGTAATACAAAAGGCTAGGTTATTCTAACTCCACAATGTTCACCCAACTCTGGGATGATTGTAAAACCATGCATCAATATGACTCAGATAAAAAAATTATAAATATTCTATGTGGTTTTGATATAGGACAATGATGTACATAGAGATACATTCTGTGATGAAAAAGATAAGTATCAAGTTCATGGGAAGATCAAATTTTTTCTATACTAACCCAGAATCTGTTTTCTGTATTAACCATAAAAACAATAATGAAGTTTTTAAAGGTTAAAAATTGATCTAACTTTTATATAAGAAAATTAAAAAGCAAGAGTATCAAAGGGAATTTTGACAAAAGACAAAGCTATGTAATTAGTTCTTCTGGACATTAAAACACTTCATTAAAGTACTATAATTAAAATAGCATGGTATAAAATAACATACCTGGGATTGGAAATAAATGAAATAAAAATAATTCATGTTTGAACACTATACCATGCAAAAATTATAAAAGGAAAAGGAGAAGTGGAACAAGAAAAATTTTAGTATATGTTAAAATAACTGCTTAGTAATTTTCAGAGAACGGCTGAAGTTGGACTTTACCTTACTTCAATTGCAGTAAAATTAAATCATGCATATATATACATACATACATATATACATACATGCTGAATATAAAGCTGTGAGAATGCAAAAATAGAGAATATTTATGAAACTCACGTGTTATGGTTTAGACCCAAACTGTTCTCTAAGAATCTCACATTCAGTGATAGGGCCTTGTTGGAAGGGTCGGTCACCAGGGCTGTGAACTTGAAAGAATGTGTCCTTGTTGCTGGACCTTCTCTTCGCTCTCCACCTTTCGGCCACCAGGCATGCAGCGGGCAGCTGTCCTCACCAGAAGTCCACCTACAGTGCCCTTCCACCATGCCATTTGTACGTCGGAGCGAATGTTCACACATAGACTAAGACGTGTGACACTGTGAGCCAGCTCCTCCCCTAGCCTGTCAGTGTCACGTATTGTGCACAATAGCAAGAAAGTGACTAGGACCCTTAGAAACAAGGAAAAAAAGTTTCAAAGAAAGGGTGGCCTATTTCACTCTACAAAAGAAGTATTCTTTATGCTTTCTTTAGTGAACAAAAAGAATGCGTAAAAGGCATATTATCATCGAGAGTAAATAACTGATGGAAAATACAGCCAAAGATTGGTTTCTGCTACATACATTTCCCAAATACATTCACAAAATAATTCTTAACACTCTCTCATAAAATGCACAAACAAGATCAGATAATTTATAAAACAGAATCATAATCAGTAAACACTACAATGCCAGCTTTTACTAAAATCCTGTGAATCAAATTAAAACTGTTTTTGTTCATCAAATGAATCATATGTGCTTCAATATTTCATAAAAATAGTCATAACTTGAGAAACACTTCATTAATAGAACCCCAAATACTCAAAATTGTGAAACTTCAGAAATACACATTAACAGAACCCCATACTCAAAATAACTATGTATAAAGGTACTCATATTTGTAAAATTTATGACAGCAAAATCAATCCCAATGACAACTTGATTCAAGATGCTTTTTTCAGAAATGGCATGCAGCTATTAAAAAGGGTCACTATGAAAACAATATAATCACAAGAAAAATACTTTTAACAATGTTAATTTTAAATACCATGATAAAACATGAGTGCTCAGTATTATTAGAATGTGTCTGTATACAGTATTATTTCAGTCCAATAGGTTTTTTAATTGAGAAATTATCATGGGAAAAGAAGTCTAATGTGAAGTAGAATACCCTGAGTTAAAGAAAAATTAATCTATAATTAATAGTTGAATTTGAAGATTTGAGATAATGTCATTGATTTCACAAATACTATAAACTTTATTAGGGTTCCATCAAATCGTGGAGTTTAGTGAGATTAATTGAACATTTCCAATAAATATGATCATTTTGTGAGTATTCTGTGGTCTTCTAAAATATGTGTATTTTTGTGTTTGGTACACATTTAATGAATTACTTCATATTCTGTATCTGGGTAGAGCATTTTATTTCCAGGTATTTTATATCTGATTTTTATGCTGTAATCTGTTATTGCTCAAAAATTACTCTAATACTTATTCAAAATATATTTTGAATTATATTCACTTTATTATAGCAATTGTTTCTTCTCAATATAAAGTAATAGAAGAATATATACATAACCAGAATATTACAAAAACTATGTAATGTATACGAGTAAAAGAATCATTCTTAATTCTTTGTGGACTGTTACCCAATTATACAAAACAGGTATTTACTAATCTAGTGACCTTGAAGTTCATTTTCCTACTTCTTGTATTCTTTGCTCATATTTCCTTCAAATTGAAGATTTGAAAGAACATAATTTCAAAGTTTCTTTTACATTTAAATATATTCTATTATTAACACAAATTTATAAAGTAATTATGTAAAAATTTAGCTTGTGTTACTTTGAGTACATAGGGAGAATAACTGCCACATGTCAATATTCAATTGAGGGGATCAGTCTATTCAGAATACAGGCACTGGAAACCTTATGATTTATTTTTAAATATAATTTCTTTAACCAATGATAAAGTCTTTATAATAAACTATGAGATTAAATGCATAACTTTTATTTTTTAAACAGAATTGATCAATGTAGGTACAAAAGTCTTCAATGAAGTACTATCAAATAGAACACAAAAGTGCATTGAAAATACCATATACCACAAGTCAGATTCATCTCAGGAACGTAAACATGATTTAACACTTATAAATCCACTAATATAAGACATCATGTCCGTAGAATAAAGGAAAAAAACATGCGATCATTTCAATAGATGAAAAAAACCATTCAATAAGATTCAACACCTCTTTGTGACAAATTCTCCAAAAAATGAGACATAGAAGGAACATATTTCAAATGCTATGGGTGGGGAGTCACAGAGAATATTATACTGAGTAGGAAAAAGCTGAAGGTGAGTTTCCTTGTAGATCGGGAATTAAGACATGGATCCTATCACCACCTGTATCAGTCAGTATTTATTCAGTATTGGTCAGCTTAGCAGAAGCAATAAGGCAAGAGAAAGAAAGAAAGGGCAGCCGATCTGAAAAAAAAAGGAAGTCAAAATAACCATGTTTTCCAACATAAAAGCCTAAACACTCCCTTAAAATGTTAAGAATACATAAGTGAATTCAGTTATGTGATGCAAAATCAACATTCAGAAACATAACATTTCTACGCACCACTAACAAAGTTGATGAAAAAGAACTCAAGAAAGCAAACCCTTTCACGTGCCTCGGGTGAAAGGAACCCAAAGGGCACCAAAGGGCGTGTGTGGGTAGACACTTTCGTAGGATGGATAGAAACATTTCAGTGAAAAACAGAAAAGGCCAAGGAAATGATCTGAGTGATGGTGCAAGACATTATTCCTGCAGTGTATATCGTGGGTATCAAGTTCTCAAACAACAACCAGTGCTGGCAAGGCCGTGGGTGGAAAGGAACCCTCCTGCACTGCTAGTGGGATTGTACACTGGTATAACCACTATGGAGGGTTGTGTAGAAATTTCTCGCAAAGCTGAAAATAAATATCTCCTTAGATCAGGGGAGACCTCTTCTGGGAGTCTTTTCAAATAAGCTAATAGCATCATATAAAAGAGATATATGTATATCAATGATTAAAGTAGCACAACTAACAATAGCTAGAAGGTGGAAGACACCAAAATACCCATCGACAGACCAATGGATACATAAACTGTGGTGTATATACCCAGTGGAGTACTACTCGTCTATAAGGACACATAGTTTTGAGGCTTTTGTAGGTACATGGATGCAGCTTAAGATTGTCACGCTAAGTGCAGTGAGTCAGACACAGAAGGTTAAATATTGAATAGTTTCTTTAATATGGGAAGCCCAGAATATAGTCATTTGATAGTACTAAACAGGGAGGACAGTGGGAATTAGTGGGGAGGGGAGGCTTTGGAAGGGTCGAAAAGGGAGAGGGGAAGGGTTTGTAAGACTGATGCAATATATATGTGCACAAAATACTCAAGTTCCATGTAAACGCCATCCATCATATATGTACATATTAATAAAATGAGGAGGGGAGAAATTGTTCCTAGATTTGGATTGCCTAAAAGTATAAAAACTGACAACAGCCCCTCTTTTTAGGAAGCAGTAACCTAAGAAGTGTTTCTGGGCATCCAGTACCACCCTCACTGTGCCCGGAAGTCTCAGTCCTCAGGTAAGGTAGAGAGAAAGAGTGGGGTCTTAAAGACCCACGTGTGAAAACTCACCAAGGAAATAGGATTTCCTACCTATACCTCTGATGAGAATAAAAAACTTGCCCAAGAAGTCTGCACTGAGTCCCTGTGAGATGTTATGTGGGAGACCATTTCTAAGCAATGACTTATTAGATCCTGAATCTGAGGCTCAAGTTAAATATATCACCTCACTTTCTCAGTTTCAGAAAACTTTAATTGAAAGAACAGAGGCCACACCACAAGTGGAGGGGCCCCCGCACCTCACCCACTCTTCCGACCAGGGGAACAAGTGTTGGGGCAAGCCCTGTCCACTATAATATCCCTTGAGCCCTTTTGGAAGGAACCTATCCTGTAATCTTGTTTACTCACACTACAGTGAAAGTCACTGAACATGAGTCCTAGATCCACCACTCGTGCCTGAAGCTCTGGAAGAATCCTCCTGTTTTCAAGGTTTCAAATGAATCTCCACACTCAGTGGAACTACTAAAAGGACTCAAACTTTATTCACAAAACAGCCATCAACCATCACTTCAAAAAAAAATAATTCAATGGCTCTAAAAAATGTGTTAGCTTTTTCAAGAATGGGATCTTTTTTATTTTTTCTGATTCTAATTTTTTCTTGTATGGCCTCAGGATGGACAAAAGCTGAATCAAACCTAGTAAGAGAAGCTATTCCTCAAAATAATATGGCCTTAGCAAGCACCCAAGGGAGAACTTATTACTAAGGCAGAGCATCATAATTTTGATAATGTCTCATATTCTTCTGGAATTACACCAAGTTAATGCTGTGTCAGAACTTAAGCCATCCTTTGAAACCCTATTTTGGCTTTTGTCACCTAAAAAATCTTTCAATTATAGGGACATTTATTTTTGTGATATGACAATTTGGGTGTTTTCCCACAAACTGTCTGTCACTGTTCATTTCCTCTTGACTATAAGCCATCAAGCTACAGATGCCAGGAGATCCGTCAGAGCCAGCCTCCTGACTCCCTCTGGGGACCCTTAGATCATGCCTTTTTGGAGTAAAACCCAACTGCCAACACAACAGCTCCCCTGTCCAGCTGGAAGAAGCCAGAGCAGTAGCTGTCCCCAACCCACAGTGGAAGTCAAGGTCACACTCTCCAAAGGGGGATTGGGGGCAATAAGGGTGTATTATTACTTGTTGCTGTGACTAAATACCCAGCATCCACAATTTAAGGGAGCAGAGATTTATTTAGCTCACGGTTTCAGAAGGTCTCAAACAGTCCATTCATGGGGCAGTCAGTAAGAGTGGAAGCAGGTGACGGACAGAGGCTCACCCCATTGCAGATAGAAACCAAGTGAAGCAGAGGCAAAATGAAGTCTACGAACCTTCCAGCCAGATCCTTCCCAGGAAGAAGCTACAACAGTGTTTCTTCTTCCTTCCTTTACTTAGTTCCGCCAGTTGGGTGCCACCCACTCACTTAGCCACACCCCCCACCCTCTGCCAGGGTGGGTGCCTTTCCCTCTTTTCACGGTCCACAAGTCAATAACAAACACCTGAAAGCGCTGCCCTGGACAGCCCCCAATCTCAACAAGTTGTTGATACAATCCCTCCAGGTTAAACTGCAAACATTCCCCTTCTCGTTAAGTTCTGCCTCCCAATAATACACAGTTCCAAATAAATGAGGCTTTGGATGACACGTTAGATCCAAACCGCAACAGAGAGATACAGGCTCCCCCAGAAATGGAGAATTTCCTAGAAAGCAGGATTATAGAAATGACAGCTGGCTGTAACTC
This sequence comes from Ctenodactylus gundi, assembly GCA_004027205.1. Classification (NCBI taxonomy): domain Eukaryota; kingdom Metazoa; phylum Chordata; class Mammalia; order Rodentia; family Ctenodactylidae; genus Ctenodactylus; species Ctenodactylus gundi. The sequence goes on from PVKB01001214.1 coordinate 293,586, forward strand.
CTGACAGCTTGTACCTGACCAATCCCCAGAACTACTTAATGGATAATCATTAAGTAGTTAAAAGACAATAGGGTGCAAGATCTTAAGGGAAGAGTACTTCTAAAGCTGCTTACCGGTGGGCTTCAGCAGCTGCTTAAAGGTTGGGAATCACAGCAACCAGCCTTAGCAACCAAGCTGTTTAGCGTAGGACAGCCCCCTGCCCAGCTCATCTATGAAAGTTCAGATATTAAATAGTCAGAGAGCCACAGGGGCCATGCCACATTTCCAGGCCTTCCTCTTGACTAGCAGAGGACTTCCCCTCCTTTTCCCCTTCTACACTTTTCCCAATAGAGTTCTCTTTACCATCTGCCTTTCATTGTCTGGACTTATCCTTCAAGTTCCTAGAGACACTAACGATACAGAGGTTCAAAGGAGTTGGAATCTGCAGTGCAACTCCTCACAACTATAAGGTCAGAACCACTCTGTAGGAGAGACAAAGTCATTTTATTGTACTCACCTGAAAGGGTCCCAAAGATCTCCCAAAATGCACAGACAGACCCCTTGATCCCTAATAAGTGCTCATCTGCAAATCAAACCATTGGTTGACAACTATTCTAAATTTTTGCTCTTAATAATCTTTTTGAAATAATAACACTAGAGGATTGATTGAACTATTTTCATTTTGTCCTATATTTTTTAAAAAAATTTACATGCATGCTTAGCAAAAAGAGACAGATGAACTCATTTTATATCTTTTTTAAAGTATGACTTCTGTTGGCTCCTAAGACATTTCCTTATAGCGTTTTCCTTCTGTGATCATTGCTTATGGCTTTCTGCGCTGTAGCTGACATTTCCCCCTCTGCACAATCTTCAGATATTCACCCATTAACACATATAACAATTGTTATTGACTCAAATTTCTTATAAATAAAAGCCCTACAACGTGGTATTTAATTTTAGTTGGGGGAAGTACACAATAAAGATTGTTAAATGGATTCTTCCTTCTATATCTAGGTTGTGGAAGAGATCTAGAGGTCAAAAGAAGCAGAGTTAAAGTATTTCATAACCTACAGGGAAGTGTACCACCAATGAACAACTTGAAAACAGGTGGCCCACATGATTTCCCCAGCATCAAACCTTTCCATTGTAAAGGGGAAAAAATCAGCAAACTATCCAACTGGAGAAGACAGTCAAGTCTTTCCAGTAATGACACTGGAAAGGCAAAATGAAATATGAAAAAATCCATATGTTACTTCTGTTACTTAATATTGCTTTGGATATTCTAGGTATCTTTTGGTTCCATGCGAATTTAAAGATTGTTTTTTTCAAGTTCTGTGAAAAAAATGTTGTTGGTATTTTGATAAAAATTGCATTGAATTCGCGTATAGTTTTAGCAGCACAGCCATTTTGACAATATTAATTCTGCCTATCCAGGAACAGGTGATAACGTTCCATTTTCTAATGTCCTCTTCAATATCTTTTTCCAGCTTAATATAGTTTTCTTTGTAGAGGTCCTTCACTTCCTTAGTTAGGTTTACTCGTAGGTATTTAATTTTTGAGGAGCTATTGAGAACAAGATTTTTCTTCTGAGCTCTTTCTCAGTGAGTTCATTATTACTGTAGAAGAATATTGATTTTTTCATTAATTTTTTAATCTGAAATTTGGTTGAATTTGTCAGCTAGTTCAAAGAGTTTCGTGATGGAGCTTTTGGGGTCTTCTGTGACATGTCAACTGAAAATTAGGATAGTTTGACATCTGCCTTTCTGATATGTATTCCCTGTATTTTACTCTCTTGCCTTACTGCACTGGCCAGAGTTTCAAAAATCATGTTGAAAGGAGTAATGAGAGTGGAAAGCTTCCTCATGTTCCCGATCTGCGGGAAAATGCTTTCAATTTCTCCTAATTTATTATGATACTTGCAGCAGGTTTGACATACATGGCTTCCATCATTTTGGGGTATTTTCCTATTTTCTTCAATGTTTGTAAACATGAATTGATGTTGGATTTTGTCAACGGCCTTCTCTGCATCAATTGAGATGATCATATGTTTTTATTCTTGTTTTTATTAATGTGGTGTATTGTATTAATTTATTTACATATGTCAAATCAACCTTGCATCCTAGGATTGAAGCCAACTTGATTATAGATGTTTTTAATAATTTTCTGGATCAAGACAAAAGCAGGTGGCATTAGAATTCCAGACATATGACAAAGCACTGGTGATAAAAACTACATAGTACTGGCACAAAAACAGACAGGGTGACCAATGGAACAGAACTGAAGATGTAGGGGCAATCGTAAGTACCCTGAGCTACCTGATTTTTGACAAATGGTGCTAGAAGAATTGATTATCCAGATTCAGAAGAATGAATCTAGACATACATGTGTCATCATGTACCAAAATCAAATCAAAGTGGATCAAAGACCTAGATATTAAGGCAGAAACACTGAGCTTTCTCGAGGATAAAATATGCACAACTCTGGAAGAAGAAGATGTAGGAACGGCAGGACACTTAAGTAGGACACTTGATGCAACGCAAATAGTCCCAGAATCAATAAATGAAATTACATCAAATTAAAAAGTTACTAACTGGCAAAGGAAACTACCAATAGAATGAAAAGAGACCAACAGAATAAGAAGAAATTTTACCACCTTTCCCTCAGACAGGAAGTTAACAACTAGACTATTCAAGGAGCTGGAAAAAAATTAAACCTCAAAATCAAAGACCCTGTTGAAAACGAAAGGGCAACCAAAACGAATAGGCAGCTCTCAGATGAAGAAGTTCAAATTGCCACAAAATGCATGAAAAGATATCCAATATTTTTAGCCAGGGGAGAAATGCAAGTCAAAACATCACTAAGATACTGTCCTACCCCGGTGAAAATGGTACGTAGCAAGAAATTGGACAATAGATGGTGGCAAGGTTGTGGGGGGAAGGAACCCTTCTACAGTGCTGGTGGACCGTGAACTGACACAACCACTATGAAAAGCAGTGTGGAGATTCTTCGAAAGGCTGAAAATAAATATTCCATTTGAGCCAGCAATACCTCTTCGGGTATCTTTCCAAAATATTTAAAAGTAGTGTATAATACAGATACATATATTCTTATGTTTACAGCAGCACAACAGACAATAGGTCAACTGTGAAAGGTCTTGAAATATCCATCAACAGGCCAATGGATACAGAAATTTTGGTATATGTACATAACGAGTACTACTCTTCCATAAAGACAGGTGACTTTGAGGCTTTTGTAGGTGAATGGATACAATATGAAACCATCATGGTTAGCAAAGTGAGTCAAATTCAGAAGGTAAAATATCAAATGATTTCTCTATGAGAAACCCAGGATGCAGTCATTTTGTAGAACCAAGTAGGTATGATAGCAAGAGTTAGAGGGATGTAGGAGGGCGCTGGAGGCAAAAGGGGAAGGGATTGTAATATATTTGATGACCCAATGTATATAGGCAAAAAACACTCAAACTCAATGTAACCTTTGTGTATTGCATATATACACTAATAAAAACTGGAGAAAATATGAATCTGTGTGAAAGTATCAAATAATTTTAAAATGGTTAGTTTTTAGAGGAGACCATGCAAGGACAAGAATCATTGTGAGCTCAACTTCAAATCACCTCCACTTCTAAGCCTGCACTATGTTGACCCCACTCTGCTGTGTCACCAGGTGCCTGACAGAAGACACCAAAGCTACTTTTATAGAGAGATTATATCATCCTAGGTTTTACAATACTTGTGTAATTCTTTAGCATAAGGCCTACAACATTAAATAAACACACAGATACATGAAGAACCAATTCAACCTGAATAAACCCAGAAAAAAAAATCCAAACATAAAACAGAATTGGAATACATAAAATTTATAACAGCTGTATTTACAATGTTCCAAGATATATTTTAACAAAAGGATTGAGAATGTTATTGGCTACTTCCGAATATATAAAACAATTAATGGAAATTACGGCACTTAAAAATATAGAAAGATAATAACCAACATAAGAAGTCAACAGATGAGCTAACACTGGAAAAGACATAGCTGAAGAAAGAGTCTGGAGACTGGATCACAGAGTACAAGAAAATACAGAGTTAAATATGAAGAGACAAACAAACACAAAATACAGAAGGCAGAGTGGGGGATCACAGAGAGGACTAGCACACTGAGATCTACCAGGAAGTAGTGACACAGGGAAGGGGAAAGCCAGAGTACGTGAAAAAGATAGCAGCAACAAAATTTCTAATGTTGTCAAGAGCTTTAAGCCACAGGTATAAGGAGTGTTACCGGTTGAAAAAGAATTGATGTATTTTAGTAAATCTGCTTCTGAAAACTAATAATAATTTTAAAATGAAGGAAGTACTATTTCGTATTCTTCATAAAAATGGGTACTTTCTCAACGTGAAAGCTGGGAGATCCAAGAAAACCATGAAGATTTTTGTGTGTGTGGTACTGGGGCCTGAACCCAGGGCCTTCCACGGAGCAACATCCCCAGTCCGCATTTATTTTTGATCTTGAGACAGAGTGTCATGGTGTTGCTAAGTAGCCTGGGCTGGGCTCACACCTACCAAGACTGCAGGCTTACATGAAAACTATAAGCCTGTGTGTAAACTAAATTAATACTGATGGTTTAAAACAACAATAATATAAATATTATATATAATATGTCTGTAAATTATCAATGACATATAAGTCAGTAAAAGGAAAATATGGTTAAAGTATTCAAAGGTTTGAAAGTCCTTGCATGGTCATTAATAAAAGCAAAAGTGTGAATGGGTGTTAGATTTTCACAAGTTGATCACCTGTGTTGTCATATCTAGAGAAATTACTAGTAAAATATTAAACTTACATACATTTTTTAAGCTTGTAAGAGAGAAAATGGAATGTTTGTTAAAAATTCTAATGATCTGCCAGGTGTGGTGGCACATGTCTGTAACCCCAGCTATTCTGGAGAGCAAAGCAAGAGGATTCCATATCTGAGCTCCGATTGGGAAACTCAATAAATCTCTATGTCAAAATTGAAAAAGGGCCAGAGATCTCACTCTGAGATGAAGCCTTTGCTTACTATATGCAAACTCCTAGCTCCTGGGTTCAATTCCCAGTGCTACAAATCACACACACACACACACACACACACACACACACACACACACACACACTCAAACAAACAAACCTGACTGAATGTGGAACAAATGGAAAACACTTGATAACACTGTAAACTCAGATGCATATGCCAAACATAATGATAATAAAGACTCTAGTTAAGAGGCAAAGATCGTCGGGCTGATAGAACATAAACAACCATATGGATGAAAATGACACACATCTAAAATATACAAATACAGAAAATGTGTGATTTTTCTACCAATTACCAAAAATGCCTTTTTTTTTAGTTTTCTACAATAATGATGGATTTGTCCATTTTTCAGATAGTTTTGCAAATTTTGTTTATGTAACTTGAACATCCTGCTCTTCTATTTCTATGAATTATTAGGAATACCTAATTACCACGGCACAGTGTTATTGTTCATCTCTAATAATGCTTCTCCTTGAAATCTACTTCATTTAACTTTATGGAAGTGTCAGTTTTTCTTTTCATCATACTTTTAGCTTTCTATTGTAAAACAAATAAAATCATTATTTAAAAATCCAAAGTGTGTTTATGTTGATGTTGAGTTTTTCAAAGTCTTTTCTATGTTCCTTGGGCTGTGCTCCACACACGCACTGTTTAGGGGTGACCTGGGTATTATGTCAGTTCAACCAGACAATTAGGAATGCCTTTCTCTAGATCTCTCATGCCAAGGTTTTTAGTCAGACATTTTAGTTCCCAGAAGACCCTTCTCCTCACAATTGAGGTGCAGTGACAAAAGAAAAGCAGAGGAAAGCGATAATGGGATTCCTCACACATTATTCTAGGGCAAGAGCTTTTTTCCCAGTTCTTCTGTTCAAGATCTTAGCAAATGGTATAACTATCCATCTGGCTTTGGCTTAGAAGCAAGGCAAGAAGATTAAGAAGAAATAGAATAGATATTTTATAGCATACTGTTTCGTAGAGGGGGTCCATCAAAGTCATCCAGATATGCAGCAATATTATATTGCTCCCACAGTGTTAACCAAGTTAGATGGAGCAGTTATAAAACTCTCCAAATTTTGTGGCTCTCATCAGTGCTGTCACATTTTCATAAAGTCTTTACTACATTCCTGAAGAGTCTCAGATAATGGCAATGGGTACATGTTAACAAAAAAAGGAAAAATTAAAGGTCAACAGATGAACTGCTCAAGAAAACAAAGTATCAAGCTCCTGTTAAGTGCATAGCCTACACCTGCAAGTGCATACATTCAACTCACATGGCATCCATATGCCTGAGGTCAGTGGTCCTCAAGGCCATAGGTGGAGACCCTTAACATTTTTAGAAGATAGCTATGAGCTAACAAAACCCAGTGGAAGTGAAGAAACTTTCTCCCCATAAGTCAAACGATCTTTTCTTCACATTCATCTGAGATACAACTACCATCTTCAATAAGTTGGAAATCGGTCTGTAACAAATGTGTATCTACAAAACTAACAGCACTATAGCTCCATTTTATAGCTCTGTGAAGTGAGTTTTCTTTAAAAAGAACTTTATTATTTCCATCATATTCTCAACTGGAATCAAAGTATCAAAAGTTCTCAAGAGCCCTTGGTGGTCTTTTCTATTTGAGAGCTTAGGGTATTGATTTTTTTTCTCCAAGAATTCATCAGAGATCCATTGAGTTCAAGGCTAGCCCAAGCTATGTGGTGAGTTCAGGACCAGCCTGGACTACAAAGCGAGACCCTGCCAAAAAAAAAAAAGTCCACCACAGAACTCCTGGGCATAATTTTTCTATTACTGTATTTCAGATAGGGTGATGTTGAGCTGCTGCACCTGAATAAGAAAATGATAAAATGACTCTAATGTCTCCAGTTGCATATCTCTGTCATCAATATTTGGAATTCCATCATTCTATTCTTGGTAGATGTGAGGGTTCTGATAATCCAAAGATTTTCTTGATAAACTTGTAGCTACAACGAGACTCTGATATTGAAATTTGACAGCAAGATATCGTTCTTTAAGCCAAGTCAATACATTACACATATCCACTGATTGTATTATGATAACAGAATCTATCACAGCATTGCTAAGCTGTTATCAAAAAGGTAGTAAATATTTAAACACAATTTTTAAAAAATAAGAAATTGAATCATACTACCTGGTGTCCTGTGAGTAAGAGAAAATACATTGTCACTATTGATTTAGTGTTTCTTGGGTAGATGACAATTTTTACTAGAATTAAAAAGCCATTACCAAATTACCTAAAGCCAGAAATAGTTCAATGATTCAAACTGCTATCTAACTGCTTGTATTTTAAGTCACTGAAATGGGGTTACTACAAGTTGAGTGATGCTGTTGATTATAAAATACATATCAGATGTTAAAAATTCTAGTCTGAAATAAAGAAAGTCAAATATCCATTAACTTAATTGGTGATTACATGGTGAAATAATATTGGATATATTGAGATAAATAAACTATTTAAAGGCCTAAAAGAGAAAGGAATTATAAATGTCTATGGTTAAGCGCATGTGAGTTGCAAGTGGAAATTCATGTTTTCAATTATTCAAGTAATAGTTAATGAGAAGCATAGCGTATGTCTCAGGAACGCTAGCCCTAGACCCAAATTGCCTGACTTCAAATCACCACAGATTGATTTGAGATAAAATTTTAACCTCCATAAATCTCTGTTTGCTTCCAGGTGCACTGAGAAAAATAACAATGCAATTTATAAAGTTGTAAAAATTAAATAAACTGACACACTTAAAATGCCAGCATTGCTCATGCTCTTTAGCCAAAACCATTATAAAATAAGTTCATTGCTCATGACAATGAGGACCAGGACATTCTGGATAAGAAGTACAGAAACAAGGACTAGGGGATTGTGGGTAAGAAGCACAGGAGAAGGTCTGCGACAGGACTTGAGAGAGGACACAAACAAGGGGCTGTCGAATAGAGAAGAGAAGAGAAAGAAGAGAAGAGAAGGGAAGAGAGAAATAGAAGGACAATGTGATTTAACAAAGCTGAAAGCTTTCCAGAAGAGAAAAATGCTGAATTGCTGTCAGGTATTGCTAATAAATCAAGAAAGATGAAGTTTGAGCACTGAAATTAGCAGTTGGGAAAACAACTTAAAAAACTTTCAGTGGAGTAGTGGCAAGAAAAGTCAGGCTTGGGTAGGATGAGAAATTAGAAGAGGATAGACAATAGCTTTCAAAGGAAGGAGTGAAATTTGTTTCCTAATGGTTCAGCAAGATTTATATAGTTTTTAGCCTTAAAATTATATTTAGAAGTTCAGGAAGTCTTTGCAATCAAATGAGATAGGTTAAATATTTGTAAAGGCTATAAGACAAAATAAGTAAAATCCTTGGAAATGTAGGCAAAGGCATGGTCTTGCCTACTGGAGCACCCGCTACACAAGAAATAACACCAACAAAGAAAGAAAGAAAGAAAGAAAGAAAGAAAGAAAGAAAGAAAGAAAGAAAAAACACCAAGCATCAACAATTGGGACTATATCAAATTAAAAACCTTCTGTGCATCAAAGGGATTAATCAACAAAATGAAGACAGGACTAATGAAATGAGGAAAAAATGGTGCTGACTCTGAGGACAGCTAAGTGTTATCTAGAATATACAAAAAAGAACTAAAAAAAACCACACCCAACAATAAAAGACCCAAAAATGGACTATAGAAATGAACAGAAGTACAAATGGCCAGAAAATACATGAAACATGTGCAGTACATTTAGCCATTAGAGAAATGCAAGTAAAAACAATACTGGGGATCTATCTTACCCTAGTAAAATGGCTAATATCAGGAGGTCGAAAACCATTGAACACTGGCAAGAATGCAGGGCATTGGTCAGGGGCTGTACACTGATGTATAATTATGGGAATCGGTATAGAGATTCCTCAAAAAATGAAAACAGATATTCCACTTGACCCAGCTCTGCCTCTGTGTCTTTCCAAAAGAGATAAAGTCATCATACAACAGAGATCCAGGCACACAAAGGTTTATAGTAGCAAACCTCATAATAGCTAAATTGTGGAAGCTGCCTAGATATCCATCAACAGATCAGTGGATATGAAAATGTGGTATATATACTCAATGGAGTACTTTTTGCCACTAAGAATGATAAATTTGAGTCATTTGTAGGAGAATAGATGCACATTGAGACCATTCTGCTAAGTGAAAAACATCAGACACAGAAGCACAAATATTGCATAATAATAATAATAGGAGAAACCCAAAGTGCGAATCGGTGAAAGAGTCAATTAAGAGAGACAACAGAGAGCAGGAAGGTAGATTATAGAGAAGGAGAGGGAAAGAGGAATATGGGAGGGAGGGAGGGGAGGAAGGAAGGCAGGAAGGAAGGCAGGGAAGTAGAAGTGATGAAGTCATGATACGCATGTTCACCAAGTCCTCAATCTGAATGTAGCTATTCTAGATTGCAAATGCATCCTAATAAAAACACTAACTTTGGGGGGAAGATGATAAATAGAATAAAATTGACAATTAAACCTTCTTTAAAAAGCTCGCAGAAAGAGAAATCAAAATAAATGTTAATAATTAGGGAACCTCTTGGGAGGTATTCATTGTTTTCATCTTGGCTTCATATTGGCTTTATTCAATGTGTTTTCTGGATAAGGTGAAGTTACTGAGTGATGTGTAACTTACAAATAGCATAATTAGAATTTTATTTCAGAAGATAACGCAGTGTAGAAGATGGATTAGAAGATCTCAGAACTGGAATCATAGAGCCATTACAAGCCAGGACTATTGTCTATATAAGGAAGGTTTGGGTTTGAGTGACAGCAGCAACAGTTGGGGTAGCACGTGACTAGGATTGTGAGGTTACTCTAGGAGAGGGGAGAGCCGGTAGAAAGTCACTATTTCCGGAGAGGGATTATACATAGAGAGAGAGAGATGGACAGACAGACAGAAACAGTGAGAGAGAGAGAGAGACATTGCTTTATTACTCATGATAGTGAATCAGAAAGAGAAAGCAAGAATATTAACAATCTTAAAATTTGTGTCTCATACCTGTAGCCAACCTGAACAAAGTTGAATACTATGAAGAAGATGTAGTTCCTAAATAAAGTCTAAGATATGTGGTTATTTTTATAGTCAGATCCTATTAACTATCAACTTGGTTTTCATACAGAAATATACAATTTAATGGCATAATTGACTTGCCCATCCTTTGCGACTGTGTAGAGTTGGGTTTACATTCTACCTTTTCTCCTTTAGATGTGAGAATGCAAGTCATCCAATATGTATTGAACATGGACTATGCCATTTCCAATGTAAATCATAGGAGTGAACCAACAATAATTTATTGTCCTTCTTCTGAAGAAGTTCTAGATTTATGGAAGTAGGTTGATTTTGTCCTCATCAAGCAAGAGAAACATGTTCTTCATACTGTAAGGAATAAATGAGGCAAAAACACAAAGCATCAAGCACTATGTCTGACGTGTATTTCTTTGAAGCATGATATAGAACTGGTTGAAGAATGATATCATCTTTTAGGTCATAAAAAGAACACTTTTTTGAAATTTAGTCTCTTGTTCTATCTCTGTCATTGCTATGTACAATGTGCCCAATATCGTGCTTTATTTATTGCCTTCTATTTAAAGAGTCTTAACAGTAGCTCAATTTTCTTGGACTGATTCTATAAGGCAGAAAAGGCAGTTTCTGTCTAGTCCATGGTTATACTAAAGGGCTATCATTTTATAAACAGTGAATGATGTATATGTTAGGGTCACTCTTCAGTAAGCCCTGATTCTTGAGAGATTAGACTGTTTGGCAAGTTTCTCCTTATCAGCCTTAGCAAGAACTTTCTCCAAAAAGCTCCTGTGAATAACTATTTCAATGATATTTTTACTAGAAATAAAAAGAGATTGACTTACAAAACAGATAATTAAGAAAAGAACTCAGAAGGAAAAAGAATCCTAGAAAGAGGGTATCTGCAGTTCATTTTCAGTAGTTTGACAGTTAAATGTGAGTTTTTAATGAAGTTCTAGTACATCAACGTTTTTAGCAATTGTTTATGAATTCCCAGTCCTTTAAATTCCCATGTTGAAGGAATAAGGCTACTTCAACTAGTCTGAGCCTCTTGCAGACTGCTGGTCAAAGTCCTTATTGCCTGTCTTAAATCAGTGAACTCTCACAAGAGCCTGGAAATCTTTCCCTTCCTCTCTTCATGTCTCCACAGGCACACTGCTCTCGCATCTGGTAGCGATATGCTCCCCTGTTTCTGGAAGAAAGTACCTGATGCTCTCAAGAATTTATTTTGGTTCATGGATCCGGTGGTTTCAGTCCATGGTCAACTGACTCCACACCAGAAACACTATGACAGAAATATACAGTGGAGAATTGCTGCTCACCATACGGAGGGTGAAAGCAGAGAGACGGGGAGAGGCCAGAGAGGAAGAATCCAGGGCCCAGATGTAGCTCCCCGGGTTACATTCCCACGTGACCTTTCCAGACACACCCAGAAATGTGGCTTACAAATCTTCGGAGCATCCCTCAAGCTAATCAAGTTGACAAACAAGACGAACTGTCACAAGTCCTCCATACAATTGTGTGTAGAATGTACGGAATATTTCTCAATCTAGAGGATGTTAAAATCTTCTCAAAGGGCTGATCTCTGCAAGAAGTGATTCTCTCAAAGAAGCTTCTTTTCTAGAGCGATCACCGCCTAAGAAACCTGACTATAACTCTGATAAGATTAATATTGGGAAGGGAGAAGAAGGAGGAGAAGTGTTGGAACTTCCATTCCTGGCCAACTTAGAAACTTACAACACTCAAACTTCACTGCGCTTTGGCAAAGTGATCGACTCCATGGGATGTTTTTGTAATCCCATGGAACAATGAGGAAACTCACATTGAATTACAATAAAGCATACGTGTATTTTAATCCTGCCCCCATCTATCTTCCCTATCGTCTGGAAGAAATATAATCTATTACCATTTCCATGCACGTAAGAGGTGCACTGAGATACACGCGTCATCTGTTGCCTGGTTTTCTCCCTTAGTGTAGATTTAAATGCTTCTAATATAAGAGCGCAAAGCTGTGGGGAATTTTTATGACTATATATAGGTCATTAGGGGCCCTGAACTTTAAGGTAGGCTATGTCAACACCATCTAATCCATATTATTTTCCTACACATAAAAAGGAGAAAACTTACAGACGTTGGAACTCAAAAATTTAACTCCTATTAAATTCCCTATTCTAATAGTCTGAAATTGGCATTTATAGGGATAATTTCACCTTGGCCCTGTGGCCTCCATCTCATTTTTCTGTTGGTGATTCAATTCCCTTTTGTGACCAAAGTGAAGAGATTTTACAGGTGTAATGAAAAGCGTGGATTAGTTTGCTGAAATTCATCAAACGGAAGTTGTCCAGGACTGAGGCTGACTTTGTCAGTACGAAGTCCTTTAAAGTGGGCTTGGAAGAGGCTCACGCTGGCCTTAGATAGGCCCTCTGTGTACTGAGAGTGTGTAGGGGCGGGGGTCAAAAGGGAAGGAACTGGAATGTCCTCTAGGACCGGAGGGTGGGTCAGCTCTACAGCCAGTAAGGCAAAGACATCAGTCCTACCAATGTGTTGCTTACTTATCTGTTGCTAGAACAAAACACCCAACACCCGTAATTTAAGGGAGGAAAGAGTTTTTATCTCATAGTTTCAGAAGATCTCACACAGTCCATTCATGGGCAGCCCACCCACAGCAATGAAGGCACATGGCAGAGGGTGGAGCTTCTCGGGCAGACAGAAGCCAAGTGAGGCAGGAGTCAGCTGATGTGTGGAGACTCAGGCAAGGCCAGAGCTTTCCCGAGCAGAAACTGTAACAATGTTTCTTCTTCGTTCCTTTACTTAGCTAAAGCTTCCGCTGGGACCTCTCACACTCAGGGTGGGTGCTCCTCCCTCGCTTCCTGGCCCAGAAATCAGCAACACACCTGAAAGCTCTACCTTGGGTACTCCCCCAATCTCAACAATAACACAGTCTTTCCAAGTCAAACCCCAAATACTGCCCCTTCCCGCCAGTCCCGGGCTCCCAATAGCACACCTGATCCACAATTATCCCCCTACATCTAAATACATAAGGCTTTTAGGGCTGTTCCAAATCTATAAACCATAGCAAAATGCAAGGAGCATAATTCTGACCAAAATCATATGAGCTTGAAGTGGGCCCTTGAACTCCAGAAAGAAATAGCCCCATTAGCTGGATTTCAGCCCTGGGAAACAACTGACATAACTAATGCATGCTGGGGTTGCAAGGGTGTGCCGTCACCATGCCCAGTTTATGTGGTGCTGGGGAATCAAATGCAGGGTCTTGAGTTTGCTAGGCAAACACTCTAAGCGTGGTACTATTCCTCCAGCCCCAGGTGCTAAGTTTGTGGAAATGTGTGTGTGTGTGTGTGTGTGTGTGTGTGTGTGTGTGCGTGCACGCATGGTACAGTAGAAAACTAATACAAAACTGACATTTTCCTAGTCTTCTAAGAGACTGTGTACACAGCTGCTCAGGAGACACTGTTCACAATCAGAGAAGAATGTGGACTAGAGGGCTGCAGCAAGCAAATCATAAGTCAGCCTGTAAACAACATTTACATGGAGTCATTAGGATTCAGTTCAAAGGTGATAAAGTGTATTTTTTAAACAGGGAAAAGGAAACTCTACTTTCAATTCCATTGGGAAACTCTTCACCTTTATGAATAACTAAGCCAGCTCAAATTAAACTGGTTTTTATTTAAAGATACAGCAATCAGACCACTACCCCAATAAAGTAGTCTAAGTGTCAGAAGACATTCAATTTAATTGGAAAAAAATTACTCTGTTTAGTAGCATAAATAATGTAAATAATCTTATAGAAGTAATTATAAATGATAAGAAATCTTAGGGGGTTAATAATAGATTTAAATTTAAATCCTTGTGTTTGATTAGCTGTTTTAACATTATATTACTTATTCTAGAGAGAGACCAAGACAATTATGTGTTCCAGGTATGACCTCACAACTGAAAATCTGCATATTAGGAGTCAAAAACTTCAGAAAACAAGAAAATGAGCGTAAGAATAACTGTAATGGATGGAAAGTTGTGAAGGACTTACACGGAAAAGAACCCAATGTAATTTGCCCCTTACCTAAATGAACTTAGGTCTACCAACTCTTTGCTTACGAGCACAAAGAAAAATTGTTTTCTAGTCTTTTCTAAGTAGGTCATGTGAAGATTGCATTTTGAAGTCTCCTAACTATTCAACTTATTCCAAATCAAGGTCGTCGCTTTAAAAATGTGAAAATACTTAGCAACTTTTAGAAAAGACATTGACTTGTGTTTTACATTACATTAGCTTATTGTGGGCATCTGAATTAAAGGTCAACAAACACTATTTAATCGGTTGTCTAGATAAACGTACCATTTATGAATACGTGCTTCTTAGAAGATCTATCACTCTTGATATGACACACACTTTATAATTTGGGTTAAGACATGACGTAAGTGCGCGATGGCGTTTGACTGATTCTTTTAACTAACATGACATAACACATTTTGTTAGATTTCCTCCAATTAAGTTCCTACTAACCATTAAAGCAGTCTGTCGTCGTTTTAACAGTGTCGTTAACATCTACAATACATCTACAATATAACTCATGGAGGCTTTATTCATCTTTCAAAATCAGTAGCACATACATTTATATAGAAAGCTTGAAATATGAAAACAAATTTAAGAGACGTTCAACTCTAAGCTATACAAATATTGTTAAATGGGTTATTCAGAAAGTCTGACTTTAATAATAAAGTAAAGCTCACAGAAATTATATATCCATTAAGATCTATAAATAATATAAAATACGAACTTTTTTCTTTCTAATGTAGAAATCAAGAAATATGGTCTACTGTATTGCTAAATGTTCAGGAATTAATAAAAATGATTTAAACTATTGGACCATTGGAGATAAAAGTTAGTGTATACAAAATTGATGACTTCATATACAAATGATTATAATCAGTCTTTGGAAATATTTTGAGGGGCAACCCACTCAGGACCCAATCCCAGACAGTGGGAACTTTTACTCCTCTGTCCTTTGCTTCTAAATAAAGACCTGTTCTTCTACCTATTCTAAAAAATAAATAATTTGAAAAAATTTAATTCATAAAATTAACGTTATAATCTTAATTAAAATATAAAATCTTATTTACAATTAGTTGGTGATATCCAACCTTAAATTGCTACAATACATCTTATATCCTATAGTGGCTTCAGTAAATAAGTTAAGAGTCCATTAAATAATAAATGCAAAGAGAAAACTATAAGTTCAAAAAACCCAGTAGTGCTTCTGCTCCAGGAAAGTATCTATTTTCTATCAAGAGTTACACAGAAAAAGTGTGTGTTAAGATACAAATATAAGTTAGAAACTGAAACATGTTTACTGCCAATCAAGGTTATCAATGCATATAAAAGTCCTCCAAGCTTCACCAAATTTTCAATATTAATAATTAGTTTACAAATAAACTATATACAATGTCCTAACCAGAGTAGAAACAGAGTAATCATTTTCCAGATTTTTTTTTTTAATCTTGTTTCTTTAGACTTTTCTTTGATCCGTTTGCATGGCTCTTAGAATAATCTACAAAACATTCAGTTAGTTGCAGGTCTTTTTAGAGCCTAAATTTCTTTTGAGTTCTTTGTTTATTCTAGATATTAATCCTTTGTCTGCGTGTTACTGGTGAATATCCTTTCCCACTTGTGTCTTCACCTTGTTATTTTTTCTGTTGTGCAAATATTTTTAGTTTAGTGCAGTCCCATTCGCTGATTCTTATTGACATTTCTTATGCAGTTGGTGATCTGTTCAAAAAATGGTCTCCTGTCCCTATGTCTTCTAAGGTTTTGCCTATTTTGTCTTCCAGTAAGTTCAGTGTGTTTGTTTTGATGTCCAGTGCTTTGATCCCTCTTGATCTGATTGTAGTGTGTGGTGATAGATAGGGGTTTAATTTCATTTGTGAAGAAGTAAACAGTTGAAATGAAGCTTCTCGGAAGAAGTACAAATGGCTAACTAGCATACAAAAAGTGTTTTATTCATTGGCCATCAGAGAAACGCAAATAAAAATGGCACTGAGGTTTCACCTCACCCCAGTGAGAATGGCCTACATCAAGAACTCAAAAAACAACACTTGATGGCGAGGGTGTGACAAAAAAGGAGCTCTACTCCACTATCGCTGGGAACGCAATCTGGTACAACCATTAGGGAAAGCACTCTGGAGATTCCTTAGAAAGCTGAGAATGGAAATTCCATGTGATGCAAGTACTGTGTGCTCTACAAGGCATTTTCCCAAAAGAAATAAAGTCAACATACCAAAAGACATGCATATCTGTGTTTACAGCAGCACAGCCTACCTGCCCATCAATAGAGGAATGGTTAAAGATGTGGTACCTATACACAGTGAGATACTCTGCAGACATAAAGAAAGACAGGAGATTTTGAACAGAAATGGGGCCACCTTGAGTCAACAGTGCTCAGTAAAATGGACCAAGCACAAAAGATGGGAATATAGATGGGTGTCCCTCTTATAAAATGCACAGATATAATGACATAAAAAGGCCCCAATATAAATGACAGGGTAAATAGAGAGGCAATGGTCAGCTAGGAAAGGAGTGAGCCTCTGAAAAAGGGTGGGCATAGACGTTCTCAAACCCCATGTCTCTAAGGTGTTATAGAATTTGGAATTCATGTATTTACAAAATAAAATAACAATAATATTATTTTAAAATGGAGCCTAAATTTCCTTAAAGTTAAGACTCATAGTCTATAAAACTCTTGCTGAGTTTCACCTCATGCCTTGTACATTACAATTACTATTTAATTATCTGGTATGTAAAATTCCTGGAATTAATTCACCTTCTCTACTTCGTTGGCTCTTCCTCCTTCGTAACCCTCACCTCTGGAAAGTTTCCAACCACCTCGCCTCCCAAGCAAAACGCCTAGCACTCACCTTGATTAATGCTCTGTTGTCTCAGATTTGGCAAAAGCTTGCCTCAATTTACAAATTCTAATATTTTGAAATATAATCTCCTGCAATCACTTTTTGCCAGGTTTTCTCTTCTTTGGTATCTGCCCTAATCCTCCCATTACTTAGTACCTCTGCTTCCACGTTTGAGCTTCATTTCCGAAGTTCAAAAGCAACAGCCTCCATGACACTGAGGGAACTTCTGTTCCGTCCATTTGGCATCTGTATGTGGGCATTTTTCAACTTTTCTCCATAAAAATCATTCTGCAATCTCTTCTATCTCTCATTTTCTCCCCAGAGTTCTGTCCTTCCTCTAATTATCCCCATCTGGAACGACACAAAATCCATTAGTAATAAAACCAAAATCCTTAATGTGGTTTAAAAATCCTAAGATATAAAATACATTACATTGCATCATAGCTGTTTTAGTCTTTTTTTTTTTTTGCTACTGTAACAAAATAGAATAGACTGGATAATTTATAGAGAAAACAAATCCCTTTCTTAAAAGTTGAGAGGTTAGAAAAGCCAAGAGCATGGCACTAGCAGTTGGCAAAAGCGCTCGTCCTGTCTCATCCCATGATGGAAGCAGAAAGCAAGAATGAGAGACCAGGAGAGGGCTGGGCTAGATTTTGTAACAAATCCTCACCCACAGTCACTAAGCTACTCCTCCTGCACAGACACCCACTGACTCACAACAGCAGAGTTCTTAAGGCCAAGTTATCTCCTGTCAGGCTCTATTTTCCAACACTGCTGAACTGGAGACTCAGCTTCCAACACACTAACTTTGAAGGCACGTTCAAATCAGAGCATCAGCCAAGGAGGGTTCAAATTTCATAATAATATGCTACGTACATAGGCAAGGATGGTGTATTTTAGAGTTAGAGCAGTATCAACAATGACCATATTTGTGCTTCTGTCCAGCAGAAATTGTTAGGTCAAAATAGGAACCACATGAAAGTAAAATATGATCAGCAACCAGAGAATTTGAAGTGAAAATGTATCGTTCTCATGACCTCACACCTGGGTAGTGGGTCCAGGTGCAAGGCCCAGGTACGGGGCGAAGAGAGTTTTTGTTTAGTGTGGATGCATTACGCGGTATGAGGGTCCCGCCTGGAGCTGTTTGGTGTGGTGTCAGGGACTGGGCAGAAGAGGATGAATCAAGGCTGCCGGGAAGGTACAGAGAGCAGGCAGGTGGGATCATGGTTTGTGGGAGGTTGCCCACGCTGGAAGTCCGGGTTGGGACCATTAGATGGCCAACAACCAGGGTCAGAAATCTTGTTGTGTGCGGCTCAAGAATGCTTCCATGGGTGAGAAGGCTACTACAGCTGGGAAGGAACAAGGAGATGTCTATCTTCTAGCTAAGGTCTTCCACAGAAAGCCGAGTTCTGTGTGTGGGAACAGCCAACAAGTTCAGCATGAGCACTGCAGCACAGGAACCCCACAGGGATGTATCAGACAGAGCGGTGAATTTCAGGGAAGCCTTTTCTCTGAAAAACAAATGGACCTCAACTCAAGCGAAGTCAATTACTTCACTTCGTCCTCTCTACGCAATCTTTTCTCCCCTAAAATAACCACCTTCACAAAGAAAACCAGTGTCACAATGCTGAATTATTATTGGGTGCCACTTTGAGTTAACTATTTCTGATGTTCTATCATGTTACACCCAGACAATCACAATCATATAAGAGAAATAAATGCACACCAAATCGCCTCCACTTTGGGAGAAAAATACAGCACAGAGCGCCAGAAGTATCAGCCTAAAAGTTGAGTGATAACAAATATCTAATTCATTCACCATTCAATATACATAGTCTAATCTCTCAATAGGTGTTCAGAAAGCAGACCAGATTTGCACCACTTGCTGGCTCTTTTATACCTCTTCATGGAGTAGCACCAAAATCAAAGTAACTGAAATATGATATTTGGTGGAAATTTTGATATTTCATAGGTCTCATCTGGTGATATCTGAATCTTACATTTTTAACAAAAATATGAAATGATTTGGATTCAGAAAAGCATAGTCTAAACCATTATCCATTGGAACATTATAAAGTCACTGAAGCTCTCTGGTTTTAAGGTCTTTTTCCTTCTGTGAGTAAGCACAGATAATTATGGCTATCAATACTAGTACTAAAGTTTTGATGCCTGGGCCACACTATGCACAAGTTTTGCATTTATCTATGCCGAATCATATGAGGCAGACATTAGAATCTTCACTTTGGGATGGAAGGCAGAAGCACCTGCGGCAGGTGCCAAATCTCAATTGTTAATGAAAAAGGCAAGTGTGAAAGCCGAGTTGCCTGGCTTTAGAATTCGCACTTTACACTGAAATCTACTCAGCTGGATTGCCATCGGGAGTAAATAAAATGATCGTGAAAATGTGTCCTAGGAACTCTCAAGGTGCTACGCTACTCATCCTTGTTGTAATAAACCTATGGCTCTCTATTAAGTCCGAGTTCTAAAGCATTTCGGGGATGAAGTTAGTGTTCTGGAGAGATGGAAGAGCTCCTCTTACATTCTTTAGTTCAGTGAGAAGAGGAAGGTGGAATGAGAGGAAAATACCATCACCGTTCTTCATGCCACTTAATGCGTTTGCTCACTGACTCCAAAACAACAATCCCATGACTTCGTTGTCTTTACCTAACTTTATACTAGAGTATCTGATGCTCAGAGAAATAAAAAGAAAAAAATCTTAAGTATTTAATACAAAGTACGGTGGAATGTCAACTCAAGAATATCAACACAAGAGCCAGGTTACTTCTACTGTCCTTTGTTTTATAAGGTAGCTGAGGAGTTTTCTCCACTAGTGTTAATGTAAAAATTCCACCCAGTAAGTTTGACATTTGTTACAAATCAGTAATTAATTGTCTTCGTTACTTATTGATTGCTGTGACAGAATACCCAACATTCACAAGTTAAGGGAGGAAAGGTTTATTTTAGCTCACAGTTTCAGACGGTCTCACACAGCCCATTCCATTCGTGAGCAGCTGGCAATGGTGGAAACACACGGCAGTGGCTGGAGACCTGCCCGGAAGCTGCTTGCGGCACTGCAGACAGAAGCCAGGTGAAGCAAGGCAAAGCGAAGGGAAGAGAACGGGTGTATGCAGACTCAGGCAGGAGCGGAGCTTCTCAGGGAGGCGCAAATTGGAATGTTGTAGACAAGGCTGACTGGCTAGTCTTGAGAGGTGACTTGGGAAGAGAGTTAACCCACAACAACACACAGTATTGAGTGTTTTCATGGGAGATATCTAAGTTGTTAGATGAGTGCTTTATATAGGACATAACTCAGTCTAAGGAGTCAATAAAGCTTTTTGAAATAAGGCTATATGAATAAATGATTATAGTGATGCCGTAGGGGTGAGAGAAATTAACGTAGAACAGGTGTCTTCAGAGAGAAGGACCCAATGGCACAGGCTCTGGCTTCCTGTAATCACGCTGTTAGACACCATTCATTAGGCCATGTCACTTGAATAATCAGTGTATCCTATGGATTCCAGTGGAATTGCTATCATGGGTACGGAAGTCATGCGTGAATAGCACACTGAGCTCTGATGCAAAGCCTGAATCTTGATTCTACGATACGTGCTCTTCCAATCAGGCTTAGGCATAACTGTCAATACTAAGTAATTTATGATCACGTTTGAGATAATCAAGCATCTTACGTTATTGATTGTCATGTACTCACTCCTTAATAGTACTGGGCATAATGGCTAAAGCAAATAACTATTTTTCTTATGAATTTAATTAAGAGGCTTCATATTGATGTAATTAAAACTACAGTGACTTTTGAAATGCATCATCCAAATACAGTTCCCTAAAATTTACCCAACCAAAATTTATTAAACATCAGCATAATTGTAATTAGCATTCTAGTTTCATTCCACGTGCTGTTCCACTGCAGAAATCAAGGCCTGTGTGCGTATGTGTTTATAGCCATGTTTCCACCCAGTATTTCATTATTTTCACAGGCAAAATTGTTCAACATCAGGCGTAGGAATAAATTCTTATTCCATATTTAAATAAAAACTAGCTCTCATTTTCCATTACTTATTAAAATTCACAAGTTCAAATTGAGACTGCCATCTTAATCACACAATATATAATAAGATTGTTACCCCTCGCTTTCAGCAGTACTGAGTCAGCCCCTTCGGACGCACTAAGTGAATCGTTTTCACCTCCTGCCTCTACACCTAGTATAAGCTAATTTAAAAAAAAAAAAAACATTGAAGCTGAGTGCTACTCTTTATTATCTTTTTTCCCCTAGCTATCCTCCCACGATAACTTTGATTTGCACAGATATAGCATGGGGAGAAAGGAAACTAAAGCCATTAAGGAAGACGCCACTTGGCGGCCTGCAATCCCAGTCAGTTTCTGCCTCTACACCATTCTAGAAACAATTGACTCTTAGGCAAGATATTCTTTGCCATATTAGATTGTTCAGTTCACTTCAATTACCGATTTTTACCATGTGTATATAAGTATACATGCACATATACAATTATCATTTAGTAGAGGTACAGAGTATTGAACCTTTAGATAATCCAGACATAAAATGGTTAAATGGTGTAGGACTCAAACGCACAAACATGCTCATAGTAAGCAATAATAATATACATATCGATACCGCTCAGGTATGGGAAAGAAGAAAAAAAAGAGTCTTTAACATGTGAGTTTACATGGCTTTTAAAAATGAGTGAGCAACTAAACCCTAGTACAACCCAAAATACTGCCCTAGTCCTATAAGGTCTGAGCAACTCTCACCTGTATTTAGAAAGATCAACAGAAAAGGGACTCTGAACAGCAAATTTAAATCACAGGCTTTTATTTCTGCTTACTCAACTGCTGCCTATAAAGAATATTTGCACCATAATATTACAGAAACATAGTAAACTCATCATAAGGTGGTTTTACTGAAGGAGTAGCTTATTTTTTTTAAATGCAGAGATGAAAGAACAGATGTACAATAAAAGAAACTGCGGGCTTTATTTGATCTGATTTTGATTACCCGCATGGTCTGCCACAAGAGTGTCACTACCACCTCCTGTTCTAGTTACCTCAGAGCATAAAACCTAGCAAAATTATCATATCCGGAGTTGTCTACCACAGTATTTGTGACTCTCTAAAAGCCCAATCATAATTTCTAATTCATGCAATGTGCACTTCCAAATCTTTTCGTGTATCTGAACGACCTTTGTCTTCGTATCTACTTTATAACAGGGAAACAAAGCCACAAGTCAAAAAAGCCACTGAAGTGAATAAACTTGAAGAAAAGGTAGAATCTCGAACGTGACTAATTGCCTTTAGTTCACTTTGCAAATTCTCATTGAAACGACATTTCATGGGAAAAAAAATAGTGAAAAGCCTGTTACGGCGCTGAACTCTTTAGTATGACGTTACACATGAACATCACTGAGCTTCCGGCTACTACTAACATCACTGCAATGAGAGAAGGCTCGATCCAGTCCACAACCCTTGGAGAGGCCCTGGGAAGTGAATGAGGTTCCCAGCAGAAACCGATAAGCATCAGCTGGGTGGGAACCACCAGCACCTTTAGAAGACAGCACAGATCACGTGGCAGGACTTTTTCTTCTGTTGCACCCAATCAAGCAGGTAACACCAGGGTATCCATTGTGGGTATAGCTCCTACCACAAAAGCCCCTGTGAGAGGGAAACGTGGCCTCCAAATTCCCTCTTCCTGTTGTTTTCCTATCACTCAGTCTAAAAGAAGACATATATCCCACTCCATGTTGATCTGCTTTTCAGAACATCAACATGTTTCATATGTCAAAAGATACTTTCTGTTCTTTTTTTCATTTCTACCCTTACTTAGGGAGGTCTATACTTGCTAATATTGAGATGTTGAGTGGATTTTTGTCTGAGAAAATGTGAATCTACATTTAATCCAACATCTTAGGTCCAGCTGGAGGGATAAGGAGAAAGTTCATAGCTGGCTTTAGTTTTACTATTTCAGGATTCTAGTAATTCCATGTCAGCCACTGAAGGGAGATTGACCTGTGTCCTAAACATATCCTAAAATTGACTGAATCATTACCCCGAGATTTGCAATGGCTGGTTGCAGTAGTGATTAGAAAAATTAATGTAATTGGTTACTGTACTCCTAGGTTAGGTTTACTCAAAGCAGATCAGGAAAATAAAACACACACGTTCAGAAACCAAACCAATGATACAACCCAAAGTGTACAGAGAAAAAGAGAGAAACAAGAAGAGAAAACAAAGATGTTGAAGAAGGAGGAGGAAAGGAAATTTTCTAAATTGAAAAAAGATTTGAAGCTGTGGGTTGGAGGAAAAACTGTATCAGTATTAGGGTTTGGGTAGAGTACTCATCTTTCCCCCCAGACCACCACAAAGACAGGATAATCTGGTAATGAGAAAGAAAGTAATCCATCAGTTAATAAGGTTTAATTGAGAACATGGCTTAAAACTAGACCACAAGAGTAGTCTTAGTAGTTTACTCCTAACTGTATAGACCCACTCCACACTAACATAACCGTAGGCCTCTAACATAGGGCCTGGCAACTTAACACCAGGACAAAAGGGCCCCACAGGTGTCAAATGTGCAGAAGGGTCTCACTGAAGAGGGGAGATTCCCAATAGCCAATGGTTGTCACAGGTTACACCGATTTGAAATAATCTTGTAATTTCCACCTAAGGTGCAACTCAGTTTATTTAATAAAACAAGCATAAATTTAACAGGACACTAACACATAAACCACTGACAACAAACCCCAATTCAGGCAAAACTTGTAATAAAGTCCATGCTCTGTACATAGAAAGTGACCACAACTCCAATCTTCTTGATACCAAAATAAAGTATACGCACAACAGAGTAGAAAACAATGATGTCAAATGTCCAGCCCACCCTGACTATAATGCTAAAATCTTCATCTCTCGAAGGACAAGAAGCACACGGTCAGGGACACTTGCAATGTATGGTAAGCTCTGTCTCAAGGCCAGCTGTCCAGGCTTCTGCTTAGGAGCCCCGCTCTCAGGAGTAACCCCACCCCACTAGCTACCAACCCTCTATCCTTGGGAGACCTGAGAATGTTGGCTCTGGGATCATCTAGCTTCCTGGTTTAAGAAGCCTTAATAAAGTAAATTTTGCTTGACAGAATTTCTGGCTCAAATTTCTTGTTTTCCCCATTTCATTCATACACACACACACACACACACACACACACACACACACACACACACACACACGATATACAATGGTTACATTTAGCTTGAGAATTTTGTACACATAGATACTGTGACATCATTACAAGCCTTTCCTCTTCCCCCATGACTCCCTGCTTTATTCTATAAATTGCCCATATCCTGGGATTCTCATAATAGAGTGAAATTTAACCTTCTGAGTCTGACTCACTTCACTAAGTATGATGGTCTCCAGTTGCATCCATTTATCTACAAATATCTCAAATCTATCCATCATTATGAAAGAGGAATATTGCATTGTGTATAAATACCACATGTTTAAAATCCATTGGTCTCTTGATGGATATTTCAGCATCTTCCATAAATTCACTTTATTACAGTTGTGCTGGTATAAACATGAGTGTACAAAGGCCCAATCAGAATTTCTGTTGGCATATTTCCAAGACAAGTCCCAGAAGCTGTTAGGCTACTATGACTATCATCTTCCAAACTTATGGATAACCACTTTGAGAGAACCAACTACCAAAAAGGAAAGGGAGCTTTCCATGGGTCCAAGAGCATTCCCAAAGACCCAGGCAAAGGGGACAGAGTCGCTGTCCTTGGGTATACCAGAAAAAGAAAATGTAGGAAAAAGATTTAGTCATTTTGGTATATTCTTGGGATTTTAATGATAAGAAAGAAAATCATGCATGTATTTGAGCAGAAAGCAAACATTAAAAGCATATTTAAAAGAGGAAAAATCAAATTGTCCTGTAGTTTTATTGATTTATTTTTCTCTCTCCATTTTTATCCTTCTAAGGACAAAATGGAACCATGGCTATAGAGTTTAAAGGAGTTAACATGATACCAAGACAGGTAGCAACAGAAGCGTATCACCAGGATATACTTGTTATAAGAACAACAGGAACTCACTGCCAAGAACACAGAGCTCAGAAAAACTAACCGCCCACATTGTATTCCTTAAAAATTATTCAAAGCCACCAGCTAGCTCAGAGAGATGGATCTACCAAATTTAAACACATAAGGCTTACATTATAAAGTGACATTGGTGATAATAAAAATATTAGTTGAACAGCTTTGCTTGAATAATTCTTACTAATATGTCCATTAAATTTAATGTGAGTGTCATAACAAATATTGGAAGAAAAAAACATATATTCTAAAATTGAATAATAACCTGATTTTTGAAATCTAGAGGCATGTTATGATAAACCAGAAACTTCAATGTGATAAACTATACTACTCTTGTTTTCTTTGGATCACTAGAAATTGTCCTGTTATAGTAATGTGCATGAGAGAAATCAAGGGCACTGAAGGAACCTTAGGGAATGACTTCTAGTGACATTCCATTGCACAATGTGACGTGTCAAGCTACCAGTACATATTTAAATCTTGTCTAGTAACAGGGAGGGTTTTTGAAATTATTTCCTCTGTTAGCTACAAAAGCACAGGGTCAAATAAATTTGAAATCTGGAAAGTAAACTAACTGAAAAATTATACCCAAGATGCAGGCTTTATTATAAAGAAAATCCAGTCCTTCACAGAATTAAAAATTAAACTGCACTTTTATGTGTGGTATTGAGGGTTGAAACCAGGACCTTTGCACTGAACTACATTCCCAACACTATTTTTATTTTTTTGTTTTGAGAAAGGGTCTCACTAAGACACTACATTGCCCCGGCCAGGTTCGAATCTGCCATCCCCGCCACAGCTTGTGAGTTTGCTGAGATTATAGGTGTGCTCCATTACACTTGGCTTCAACAAGCTGATAGTGCAGCTGGAAGTAGACCTCGAGGCAGACATCCAACGACTTCCTCCCAGTATGCCTGTGAAAACAAAATGCCGTATACAAATACTAAATCAAAATTAGCAAGTAGAGGAATTTACTCTAAAGACAAGATAGACAAAATGGAAAACACACCAAAAAAAAAAAGTACAAGAAAGCTTTCTCTATCAGTACCTTCTGGAATGAAGATCTGTAATATGGATTGTGAGGACAGAAGAAGCATGCTATATAAAACAAAGCGATGTTTACACAGCATGAGTAGAAGGTGTTCATGATGCTACCCGGATGGCTACATCATCCAAAACTGTTCTGGACAGCTCCTGATAGTAACCTGACTCTGCCGACCACCACAACAGTTCCCGCCTGCTCACTGATGCAGCACTTTCTTACTATCTCCCAAGATCCCTGCTGGTTAGCTAATGTAACTGACGTAATCCATAACGTCATCGTTTTCTGATTGGGTGGCACCAGGCCACTATTGTGTAAACTTCCTGATAATTTCACTAATAAGCATAACTGGTTAGAAAAGTAAGAAGAGAGAAGAAGTAAGGAGAAAAGCAAAGGAAGCAGCAGAGTATGCAGATGAGCGGGGCACAGAAGCGGACATAAACAATGGCTACACTCTTCCACCATGTGCTTTTCTGGAACTGAATAGAGTATGACTGGACTTCCAACATGGCCTCACTTTTTGTCGCCGGCTGACTGGATCTGGACTTGCACCCTTGAAGCCTGGCCCCCGGTAGGCCTGACACCCGGCAGAATTGAGCGGGATTGAACTTTGGACTTGGATCTGACATGATGATGAACTCCTGGGCCTTTTCCTTTAGAAGATCTATGTTTCTTTGTGATAGATAAACTAGATTTTTATGGGCCAACTCCAGACACCAGTCCCCAGAGAACAATGGAGAAATCAAAACTTAACTCTTAAGTCCCTGAGAGGATTCATCTTTGTACTTTCTATACATTATGTATTTTCTATACATTTCTATACATATATATCATATTTTTCCAGGGAGACATGAATCAACATCTATTCACCCCCGGTAGAACACAGATGACAGACCAAAGTAATGAATGCCCCATAGTCCAACTTGGTAAGCTAGTGTCTTTCTTGGGGTTACAACAAGAATATGGGCTACTTACAAGAGCATGGATGGCTCTCAGGCAGCTCCACCACTGAAAAGCCCACTCCAACACAGGTGACCACACATAGAAGCCGCATCCCAGGATCTCACTGCATGAGTTACGGACACCTCTGCTGGTAGGAAAGTCTCCTCCCCAGAAATTTGTAAGGGGCTGTTGAGTTTCAGAAACTTCCAAATAACTGTGTCTTTTTTACTTCCTGTATCTCATGAGCCTCTTCCATCCCTCCCAGAAGGAATGGTTCAATTCAGAGGAATTTGCTATGCAACACAATGACATGTAGCAACACTTAAATGTTATGAACACAATGACTTTACTACAAAGTTGCAGTGAGATTTAGCCCCATTCAAAAAGATTCTATTTTGGACAGCAAGGGTGACACCCAGGGCCTTCATACCGCAGCATTTTTTGATTTTGTTTTTGACACAGTATCTCACTAATTTGCCCAGGCTGGGCTTGATCTTGAGAGCCTCTGGCTTCATCCTCCCACAATCCCGAAATTACAGGCCAAGAGAATCACAAGTCAGAGCCAAGTCTGGCCCATTTGGCAACTTGGCAAAGATCCTGTATCAAAGTCAGAAATAAAAAAGGGGCTGGCTGTAGATGTAGTTAACTGTGAAGGTCCTGGTCTGGATCCCCATTAAAACACACACATGGAAAAAAATAGAGGAAGTTTAGAATCAATAGATAGGAGAGGACCTGGAAGTACTGGAGAAAAAGACTTGGGCAGTGGTCCGAAAAGCCCCAACCACAGAAATAACCAACAAACCATGGGGGTTGGGAATGCTACAGGAGAGGAGACTGGGTCCTTTAATTCCAGGTTCTTCTGTCCCAAGAACTGGGCAAGCCATGTATCTTGGTGTCATGACTCCTTCAAATATGCAAGGCATTTTCCAGCCATGTGGCAGTCTGGCTACAGCCCCTTCCAAGCCTCTAATGACTCAATTGACATTGGCATCTGGCAGAAAGATTAAATGATACACACTAATAATAGGCCTCACAGGGGCACAAGTTTATGAAGAAACTTAATTCTTCAAGGCTATGTGATCCTAAGAAGGAAGCTCCCTTCTACAGATTCTCCACCCCCCCCAAAAAAAGAACATTCTCCAAATTGCCACCCCATTAATATTCAGGATAGACACTGATTGGCCGTGTCCCTCTGTGGGTGAGACACAGAGGCGGCTTGTCTAGTCCCAGGAATGTTCTGGTGTGGTGCCAGGAAATGTGAGTCTTGCTTTGTCCCAGGAAGAATAGGGAACGTTTGGGCAGGCTCTCCCTAACTGACCCCTCCACATCCTGCTAAGTTCTGCTTTTCCCTAGTCCTGAACTTCCATGTCAGGAACTTCTTCTGAGCTGCAAAATGAAGCTGCCATCCTCCTGTACCTCTGGGAAAAAGAGTTAAGCTTAACTGAGAGTTAAATGTCTTGGGAAAATAATCTAGCATAGGAACCAAGACAAATGCAAAACAAGGCACCCACCGTATTTAACAGCCTGCAAAACTACGTGACATGGGGACAGAAGGTCAGGAGGTGACAACAAGGCGAGTCAGAGGGAAGCGGGACACAAGGTGTAGCAACGAGGGGACCATAAGGAAAGGAAAGGCGACAAGAGAAGCCTGAGCCAGGTGGATGCGGAAGGGGGTCGCAACGAGGAACTCTGCTCACATTCTCTTGCTGTCACAAATGCCGTGACACAGCCCTCATAAAATGTTCTTTTCAAATAATTGATTTATAACTGTGCAGGAAAAATGAATCAAAGTAAGACTCAAAGGAGACAGTATTAGATTTATGGAAAATTACAGCTGAAAATTACAGTTCTGAAAATGTAAAGGAATAAGCCGTTGCTGAATAAAGGCTGCTACATCAGATAAAGGCTGCAAGACAAAGGTCCACAAATATCAGATCCCCGCGACTTTCATCAAGGAGAAGTTTGCATTTGGAGAGCAGCTTGATGCTTATTTTGATCTCAAGCCACTCGGCAGCACTATCTTTATTTACACTTTTACAGGTAAAATGTAAGAGAGCAAAACGTGTGTCTTGTGGAGACAGAAGAACCAGACAGCTGGGACAAGATAAGCCAGGTAAGCAATTCCCCCTGGATATGGGGTACACCTGTGTGCTGCGAATAAACGCTAGGACTGTAGTGTGTCATCCATCCCTCCCTCTCGGGCATCAGAGGCAGGCAGTGATAGGTTAAAGGTCAGCTAATAAGATTACCATATTCAAAGATGATCAGAAAATGGAATAAATGGCAAAGAGTAGACATTCCTAAATATTTGAGGAGGAGGAAAGTATTTGAGTAAGGAAAGAGGATGTCAGAACAAAACAAGGTAGGAGGAGTAACTTAACACTGCAGCATTAACAGCAGAAAGAAGTGTCAATTGGGCATAATTACCTTTCAAATCTCAGAAAAAGTAAGGACTGTATCCATGAAAAATAAAAAACAAACAATGGATAGTTCTAAAACAATATTTTGTTATGCAAAATGCTAAATGTATGTAAAAGAAGAAAGTCTGGTGTAACCAGTGCCCATGCCTCTCCCACCGTCCTCAACATGCTCAGCTCATGGCTGACCTTATTTCACCTCTGTTCCCATCCAGCATCTCTCTACCTTGGGTTATTGTGAGAAATTCTCAGATGTGCTACTGATTCACCCATAGATATTTAAGGGAATTTTTAATTAATAACAATTTAGTTAGAAATTTTTAAAATGCTTGTAGAGAGGACACACTACCAAAAAGTCACAGTCAAACATAAAATCTAGTGACTGGAGATAGGAAATATCTTCAAAAAAATCTTCTAAAAACAAAAGAAACATAATTTTTTATTTGTTCATGATGCTGCAATAAAGTTGGAAAAAATGACTATTTGAAAACATGCAAGTATTTTGAAAATAAAGATGCGAGAAAGGAGAAAAACTGGGGTAATGCAAATGTTTAGAGTTTAAGTAGAACAGTCTTATCTCAGGTGATACCAGCAATACCAGCTACAGAATACCAGCTACAGAAGCCCTGACTTGTTGTGAGCGGTGCTTAATGAGTGTTGCCAGTCAGCATTCAGAAGGCCAGAATGCTAACAGGAGTGAGGACAGTGAAGGCCAGGCTCAGGAGTTTTCAGTGGGGAGCAAGAATTCCATTGGCAGTTGAGGCTATGCGTATTATGGTCTGGCATGAACTTTGCCTACATTTTGTCCATGTCCTGAGATTTTGCAGAAGACTGAGATTCATTACTAGTGGTAGACTAGCTAATCTAGTAGGGAAAATTTCAATACAGTCTAATATTCAGGCGATGGCATGGTATTCTTGGCTGCTTTCAGCCAGATTTACAGTGAGAATTAGGAGCAAATCACAGAGCTAAATGCTGTGAAGCTTGGGCGATAGAAAACATCTATAAAGTTGAGGCAAAGGAGGGTGTGATTAATGATAATATTAGTATTAAAAAGAAACCAAATATTTTGTATCAGAACAACAGAAAAGAGGGCTTAGAAGCATCTTGAATTGGCCAGATCCCACCATTTGCAAACTCAAAAATGCAAAACTGTAAACATTTCATGTAAGAAAGCAGACCCTGGGTTCTGTACTCAAACGGGCTAACTAGGAAATTCTTTGAACTGGCATCACCAAGTTCACCAATCCAGGCACTCAGAGGTACTGCAGTCGTGGTTCAAGAAGGCCAGGGTCCTGCTTGAGCTATCAGCAGAACATGAGACCATCAATGTTGGCTTCTCAGGATGTAAATGCAAGTTGTGGGGTTATGATGGCTTCTGTTCAGGTTTTAAAAGAAGAACATGGAATCATGCAATGTTCCCCTGAGAAGGCAAAGTGTGAGGCTTTGAGAGGGAAACCAGGAGTGCAGAGAAAGCCCAACGAATATGAAAAAGCCAGAACATAAATGTCTACCGAGGAGAACCGCATGCAGCAGTGGATGGAGCCAGCCCAGGAGAGAGGCCATAGGGTCACAACCAGCAAGGACGTGAGGGTTTGGCTACCTAAACCCTATCGATTTCACATCTCATCACAATCCACCGTCAAAGTTGGTCATGAAAACACAAGATTTGGTATTTACTCTGTGGGATCTCGGTCTTCCTTTGGTCCTATTCCTTTCTATCTCCCAATTTGTACCCTTCAGAATGGGGAGAAAAGTTTATTCCATGCCATTGTATGTTGGAAGTTTTTAATTTGCTTTTTCATTTTTACAGGAGCTCATAGCTATGTTTGCCTTGAGCCTCAGCGATTTGCACTTTTCAGTGATGGTGGGACTATTAAGACTTTGGAGACTCTTACACGGGAGGAAATGCATTTTGCATAATGAAATGGACATGAGCCTTTTGGCTGCCAGGGGTACAATGTTATGACTTAGTTCTAGAATATTCCTGAGGAAAAAAATCTCATGTTCAGAGGTGAAAACTGGTTATAAGGAGGGGAGTCACTCCATGACTTAAAAGGGTGTATTCTTGTTCCCTCCCCCTCCCGGCCTCATTGCCAGTGGCACATGAACAGCTTTCTTCTTGGGAAAGAGCCAACCATCGGCTGAATGCTCTGAAATCAGTCACAAACATAAAGCTCCTTTCCATTCAGTTGTGGGTGTGTTTTGTCCCAGTGATGGGAAAGTGACTGGGATTATTCATTAGGTAAAAAACACTAAATGCATTAGAGCCATTTCACATTGATAAAATGTATACCCTACCAAGAACCTACCATAAATATTTACCTTACCAATCTAAGAATGTCCTGCTGACATGTGTAGAGGAGAAAAAGATCAGGACTAAGAAGGACACGTGGCAAACACGGTATTGTGGAATATATGTCACATCTGCATAAAAAATGCATTAAAATCAGCAAACAGCAATGGGGAACGTTTTCCCTGCTTCTTATTCTCATTTTTATTTTTCTCTTTCTGAGTTTTCGGATGAAATTTTTGATCAGATGTAGATAAGACTATAGATAGACATGTGCAGAGAGAAAATATACATATGGAGAGATTATGTTAGCATAGTAATGCATTAAAGTGTGTTTTGAGAACTCGTCAATACTACAAAGAGAAATATTTTTGTATATTATAGATATTTTATTCTGAAGCATGCACTGAAAGAATTTTAAGTATGAAAACTTTTCCTATTTCCCAAGTAGTGCTTAGATTTGGGGAAAGAATTAAAAACCTGCCCATAATGCAGGTAGGTAGGGTAGTACAGACCTGAAATCACAGCAATCTGTTAGACTAAGGCAGGAGGATTGCAAGTGTGAGCCTAGCCTTGGCAGATTAAGGATTTAGTGAGACTGTGTCTCAAAATCAAAAATAAAAATGGGCTTGGGATGTAGTTCAGTGAGAAGGCCCTGAACTGAGTCACCAGTACCACAATATAAAGTTAGATAAATAGAGAGAGAGAGAGAGAGAGAGAGAGAGAGAGAGAGACTGAGTCATTTGGTCTAGGAAACAGGGAAAGCATTGCTCACTGCTGCGTGACCTCAGAGGTTAAAAACATGAACTGGTAGCACCAAAGTCTCAGTCAGTGGCTTTCTAGGCAGGTCCAGAGAGGCAATTGCAAAACACATTGTGAGTTGCGTCAGGTGATGCGCTATTGACAGGCCCCATTCCAGAAAATACTGGACTTTCCTTGCTGGTGACCAGGAAAGGAAGATTGCTGACCAATGGAGTATGGGTTGGAGGACAATTATGGTCCTTCTGAAAAAGTTGAGCCCAACAAGAACAGATATCAGGAAACAGAAGACTCATCCCCCCCCCCATCCTAGCAGCACAGATGGGAGCAAAGCCAGATCACCTGGGTGTGGTCTGCCCAGGGGGAGGGGAGCTTAACTACGTTTGGACACAGAGGCATCATGCCCTCACTCAACCTAGCTTCTCAGGAGCTGCAGGAGAGACATCAGAGTGGCACATCTCTGCAAACTAGTACACAGGAGAGAGAAGATTGGCACACTCTCCTCCATCATTAAAATGGGAGGTCTTGGATATAGAGGACTTCCCATTCAAATAACACAATTTTTTTGGAACCTGGGCTCCCTTTAGGGCTTTTTCATAGGTATATCAAACTTATGTTTTTCTGGTATTGATTTGTGGATTTTTATCTCTCTACTTTTTTATTGCTCAAGTTTACCAGCCTTCTTCTGATCTGGAATTAGAGATTTGCCTTGCCTTTCTGTTACCTGCAAATACTCCTGGGTTTGCCATCAGACATCCAAGGCTAACCTTCCATCCTAGTCCGCTATCTTCCTTACCCCCACCACTCTTAGGCCTGGTAGCCACATCACTTGGTCTGCTGGGAAGCAACAATTTTATACTTTTAGTTAGACGTAGGTTATTAAGGTATACTTTGTTCTCCTGTTTGAACAATACTATAGTATTTAGAAGCTACAGGAATGTCAAAGCAGCTAAAGCTCTTGCCTTGCGAGCACAAGGCCTGAGTTCAACTCCCCAGTACCGCATAAAGCTGGGTGTGGTGGTGCATGCTTGCCATCCCAGCACTCAGGAGGCTGAGGCAGGAGAATTGCTGTTGAGTTTAAGGCCAGCCTGAGCTCTATAATGAGTTCAGGACCAGCCTGGGCTACAGGAAAAGAAACAAAAAAGAAAGAAAGAATATTTGTATGAACTCAAGGAAACTCCAAGGAAATAAATTCTAATGGAAGAAACCTGCATAATAAATACAGTCTATAGATACTACTTGATCTACAACCTATGGTAATAAAACCACGGGAGAATCAGGAACTTAATCACCTGCCAAATGCCTGACTCCCCAGAAGCTGATATTGTGGGCTGCAAAGTAGTAGAACCTGTAGGAAGAGAAGTCAAAAAGCAAGTGGACTTAATGGTAAAAGAGCCCCCCCAAAAAAAATATGTTTAAATAAATGAAAGAGATACTCAGTAAGTTTAAATAAGATCTAATCAAAGAAATAACACTTCCAGTAGAGAAAAGGCTTAATTAAGCATTTAAAACGCTTAAAGGAAACACAATAGAAAGATAAACAAAGCAATGTAAGAAATGAAGAAACATTTTAGTAGAGAAGTAGAAAGACCTAAAGGATTTCAATCTGAATTCCAGGATATGAAAAACTCACGTGAAAACATTGGAAACCAGTTTGAAATGGAAACATTTTGAGGACGAACTATTGAACCTTGAAGCTAAGTATGACAAATCAGACCATACGGCCAGTGACAATTGAAAAAACAAAAAGGACAAAAAAAGAGAGAGACGATGAAACAGCTGACACATGATTCAAAGAGAAACAACCTCAGACTTATGGAAGCACAAGAGAAACTGGAGGACAGCGTAAAAGGTATGAAGAATATGTTTATTGAAATTGTACCAGAACATTTTCCAAATCTAGGAAGAGAAATTAACATTGCGCTACTGCAGGCATGTAGAACACTAAATAACCTTAATCAGAAAAGAACCTCTCCATGACACATCATAATCAAAATCCCAACACTCAACGCAGAGAGAAAATGTGAAAAGTTGCAAGAGAAAAACAGAAAGGAACCTAAAAAGACAAACCTACCAGAAGAATTGTGGATTTCTCAGTGCAAACCTTAAAAGCCAAAAGGTCATGATGTGAAATTATTCAAGTGCTAAAAGAAAATAAATGTCAATCCAGAAAGTTATATCCAGCAAAATTTTCCTTCAAGATAGAGAAGCTAAAATTTTACCATGATAAAGAAAACATAAGGAAATTTATGACCATGTGACTAGCCTTACAGAAATTATTTAAAGGTACAATTTATTTAATCCTCACATCAATCTATAAAATAGAATTTAATTATCAGCATTTATATATGTGGAAACTGAGCTTTAGACAGGAATCTTTTCTTTTCCCAAGTATGTGATGGAGGAAAAACTGTGAATAAAATATCGATTTTTAGAACCTGAAGATTTTATCAGGTCCTGAGATCAGTACCCAGAGTCAGGAGGGAAAAAAACCCACTCACAATGACAACACAATACAGTAATGTTTATGTCTATATTTGATGTGACTACTTAAAGAAATAGCCACTAATCAGAAGTGATCAACATTGAATACAGCAATACCAAAAGTTGATCAAGGGTCAGCATAGTCTTATGACATGTTATGGCCGTGAGGACAGTGCCTGTTAAAGGGCTTTCAGGTTCATGGCTTTCAGTGTTTCCACTTCCAGTAATTTCACATGAAAAAACTAACCAGAAATGTACATAATTTTATAAACAAGAATGTTTACCTTGGTGTCACTTCTAACAGTAAAAATTCCAAGCTTACATAAATAGTAAAAAAAAATTATAATGCCTTCATGAGATAAATGATTTCTAAATAGTAATAAAATCAAAAATTGAGAGGAGTAATGCCATGGACATAATAATTATGAAATATTAAATAACAAAGGGTCTAGCACTACATATTGTAAAGTGCCCAGCACAAAATTTTGCATGAAAACTGCATTTACACAAAACTTTATTCATAAAATAATTCTTTCTATGTAGTAATACAATATTTATATGTAGTAAGCATTTATATAAAAAATAGCAATTTGTATATTTAAGAAAATTAACAGAAACTGAAATCAGCCACATAATTTTAAGAGGGAATTCTTAGTTTTTGTCATGAAGCTTTATTGTATTTACTTAACTTTCTACAAATGACTATATAACTTAAATAATACAAAAACAAATGTAGCAAATTGCAAAACCAAACTGGGTAGGAACGATCCCATTGCCCTTGGCATAGCTCCCAATGAAAACTTCTAGATAGTCCAAATCAACATGCGTGAGCCTTCATCAGGTTGTCCTATGCAGGGAAAATGCTAATTGCTTTACAGGTAATATTTGAAGTTTGGTTTAAGTGACATGTCAGCAGGTGCAGTGAAAGTGTGCTTTCCGGTTCTGTGGACAATAGCGTATGTCAGATACATGTAGAGACGGCTGAAACCTTATGAACATGCAGATTATGTGTACAAGGGAACACTTACACAAGCACCAAAACACAAAGCACGTTTTCTCAACACAGCTGAGGGGTTGTGGGTCCGTGTGTGACGCCGGTGATACGCAGGCTGGGGGGCGGCCGCACAGCGGCCCGGCAATGAACTCCCCGCGAGCAGTGCGGTTTGGTGGGGTGCTGAGTGGGGGGCGATCGCAGATAAAGAGAAGCCCCAACATGAGCAACAGGGCAGAAAGAGGGGCACTTCTCAGCTAGGAAAGGGGCGAGCCTCTGAAAAGGGGTGGGAACAGATCCTCATTCCCCAAAGCTCATTTCTCTAATGTGTTGGAGAATTTGGAATTCATGCATGAGCAAAAAAAAAGTACGTATATATAGGCAAGAAGATAACTAAAATTACATGCGTAATATAATTCTTATATTCCTGAATCATGTACCCCTCGATGTATTGAAGTTTGAGATTCATTTGAAATTTTTGATTATTGTATAACTTTTGATGTGTATGCTTTTAAGTCATCGCTGCCTTCTCCGTGCTCAATATTGTTCCATCTAGGACTTTCAAATAATAAAGCAGAATTTCAGTGGAAAAAAAGTCGCGAGGGTGTGTGGGGGAAGTCTGTGTTGATGAGGGAGCGTAGAAATGCTGAGCTCCGTAATAAGAAATCAACACAATCTGGGGTTGTTTCTCTGTCCTCACTCTGCCCTCCACAGCTGGGGCCTCTCTAGCTTAAAATGCTTGCTAAAAAAAAAATATAATAGCACAACTTTTAAACTGTATGGGTGATGGCACAGTAAATAAAACAGGTTCCCGACGCTTATAAAAATCTAGGGCTTTTATCTGTCATTCTCTGTGTTTCTGTTCACATGAAATGTTTTGGACAGTGGCTGCTGCTTTCTGACACTATTGGCTCAGTTTGTCTGAGGCGGGGCGCTCTAGATTCTGCATTTCCGGCCGCATTTCCGGCCCTCCCAGGTTAGAGCTGTGTAGCTTCTGCCATCCATACTTTGAGTGGCATGGTCATGGGATTGGGCTTGAGAAAAGTGGAAGTGACGAGGTGATGTTTCTCATGTGTGTGTGTGTGTGTGTGTGTGTGTGTGTGTGTGTGTGTGTGTGTGTGCGTGTGTGTGTGTGTCCCTCCCTGTTATTTCACTCCACCATTTCTGCGAAGCTGTGAGCTAGCCTAGGATATCCATCTCGACCTTTTACCTCTTTCTACTTCTAGCTTACTCTTCTTTTATGTCAAAGAAAATCTAGAATACAGATAGATGGATAGATAGATAGATAGATAGATAGATACTGGGTTTGAATTCTGGAAGCCAGGTTGGTCATTCTGGTGTGCATAATGAAAATCTGATTTGTGACCTCTTATAACAGATACTTTGTAGATTACAGAGTATTTTAATAGAAGGTTTTGAATGAGTCTTAAAATGAAATCCCTGTATCAATAATCTCACAGGATATAACAGACAAACCTCTCCAAAAGCACCATTTGAGAAGCATGAGAACAACCCAGGAAGAGCAAGAGGAGCAAGAGTTAAAATGATTAGTAGCTTAAGAGCTTAAGATGTTGCCCGGAAATGTAAGACTCTAAGAAACCCTAAGTTTCCCTCAGCTCATCCAAACCCACCCATTCCAATGTAGCCACTGACCGAATAGCATCTCTGTACCACCTACCCCTCAGCTTTGGCCTCTTCCCTGCTCATGCCTCACTTTACTACACTTGCCTGATGTGGGGTAAGGGATGGGATCCTGTCTGCACTCTGCGCTGCTTCAAGACCATCCTCCACATTGTCGCCAGAGAAGCTTTCCTAAATTACTACTCTAATGTTGCTTTCCTGTTCTACCTCTTTCAGCAGCTCCCTGTGACATTATCAGCTCAGCATACAAGGCCCAAAGTGATCAGCCTCATCTGCCTCAGGGGTCCATTGTTTCCACTGTCTCACCTGACTCTCTGTTTTTGTTGTGCTGGGGATTGAACCTGGGGCTTTGACACTGAACTACATCCCCAGCCCTTTTGTCCGTTTTTTTTTTTTTTTATCTTGATCTAGGATCTCATTAAGTCACTAACTCGTCCTGGCTCAGTTCAAACCTGACATCCTCCTACCTCAGTCTCTCAGAGTACTGAGATTTCAAGTTTACATGAATTGACCTGGACGATGGCCAGTTCAGTTAAAACCAAACCTCTCCAGTGCTTAGGATGTGGGCTAAAACTTGACAATCTCACTAAAAAGAACCAAGGATTCCTGGAAGACTCAGAAGAATCACTGATTCCAAGAGTAGGTCTTGGAAGGGAAATGTTCAATCTGAGGCTTAAGGAATTATTGAATTAGCTGGGGCAGCTCTCAAAGCATGGTCCCTGGGCCAGCAATACTGGCTTGCATCCCTAGGCTCTGGTAAAAAATGTAGACTCTTGGTCTATCTTCAGCCCTGCTGACTCAAGATCTCGTGGGTGGAGCCCAGCAGCTTGGCTCTTAAAAAGCCCTCCACGATGTGCTGATGAATTCTGAAGCTGAAAGCTATTGGCCTCAGGCAAGAATTACCCATGGCTCTTGACCCTGAAGAATAAGAAACCACCAGACCTTACATCTGACAGAAGTACATACGAACAAGCTATGAAGTAATATTGCTCCTCTACGAAAGCCAAAACTGAACTGAAGTCACAGTAAGCTCTAGATCTAGCAATCACACTATAGAGAATAAGCAGCAATATAAGAATTTGTTCAAGAAAGTCCAGACTGAAGGAATTTCTACAGATTAAATAACTTAGGTGGTTTTTTTTAATAAAGAAATTCTAAGCAGAATTTACGTATGAGGGAAGAACTTTAGGGGAGAGAAATGATATATCAGGTTCAAGTTTAAGTAAATAAGCTGGACCAAAAAAAAAGAATATGCATAAGAAAATTAGATCATTTGAAACATCAAAAATTCAATCATACTGAAGTTTTCCCCCCTATTTTATTGATACGGATGTGTGCAAAATTTAAGATTTACAATGGAGTTGAGCCTTTTGTGCACATATGTATCTTGTCAAGGTAACAAGGGCTTTCCCACTCTCCTTTTGATCATGGGTTCTTTGGGAGGATGGTGATCCTGTGTGCATGTCTCAGAGATGTTAGTGAAATTATATGTCATCCAGTAATAATTACAGATTAGTCCTAGGGGAGAGGTGGGGAAGTGGATGATGTAAATAAAATTGTCCTGAACTTGGTGGAGTAGGTGATTTCTCAAGCTGAGTAATGCTTCCTTGTGAGCTCATTATTATATTTCTTCCATTTTTATGTATTTGGATTTTTCAGTAATAAGAATTCACATCAAGCATCATCTCTTCCCAAAACCTTTGCTCGGGACCAGTCCTTATGAATCCTTGGGCTTCGCTGTTTGTGTAACTCTATCCTAACTGTGATTCATTCGTTCTTTGAGGAGAGGACTAGGTCTCATTAACCATCAAAATCTAAGGCACCATGGTGCTGAGGAGAGCGTCATTTCCAGTTTAAGGTCCTCATGGAACACAGAAATCACACTCAAATGAGGTAACTAAGGAGAGGTCAATTAAAAAAGTATTTACAAAGCCATAATCATGATCGTGGATAAAAGAAGCAAACAGACAGTAAATCCTAGGGACCTGTAGGTAACAAGAAATTGTTGCCCTCAGTTACAGAAATGGAATACCTATTTGCATCCTGGAGAACAGTGGCCTTTGAAAAGGGTTTCTGAGGGAATAGGTGGTCTTTGCTGTAGAAACAGACCCAGGGGCCTATGAGGGGACTTATGGTCACTCCAGTCTGCTCTACAGGCTCCTACCAGTGCTACCCAAACGAAATATGAGAGCCTATACATAAAGTCAACAGACAAAAAGGATCGGAAGAGACAGAGAAGGTAAGAAAACCCAACATGTCAATCAATAACCATTTTGAGTACAAGAATGATGCCCACAAGTGGATGGAATCCAAATAATAGTTCAGAAGAGTAATCAATGAAATGTCACCAAGACAAGGGCCTCTGATCATCCTCAAAGCTTTAGGTCTTCAATCCAATCACAAGTCTTAAACTGGCATTTGGGCATTTGTGATACTTGTCAGACAGATTCATCTCTCAATCCACAAAGTACAAGTTTTGAATAAATGAAGAGTTTACTGTGGCAGATCATTAAAGTGCCCACAAATGCTTCCATTGATCATTTAAAAGAAGCATCTTTGTCTTTCCTGCTACTATTTTTAAAGTCTCTAATAAAGAAATGTTATTTGGATGCATATCGTATCACCTCCGGTGATATTTTTAAGCAGCATGCTAATATCAGAGTATCAGTGTAAATACACCTGCAATTGTCAGTTAACCTCATGCTATTATTTTCAGTCTGCCTGCGGCAATGCATCAGGACTGTCAGAGGGAAAAATAGCACAGAACAAGGCATTTGCACATTCTTTCCACCAGCCAAGACACCAAATGGGCTCATTATCAACATGTGGTTGCCTACAGCTCAATATTAATGTATCTTTAGCTGTCCAATAAGTGCTGTGGTGTTGTGTAATTCAATAATATGTAAACATGTGTTCCCCCAGGAATGATACGCTGTTTGGCAAATGAATTTCTTTATCTTAAATTCGGCTTTAGAATAAATGGATCAAGGCATATTCCACTAAGGCACAGTTCTGAAGAAGAAGAAGAAAAAATTTTTCTTTTATTTTTTTCCCTGAAGATCACTGTGCTGTCTCTACCTAATTAGTTCAAGCTGAGGGTTTTATTGTGTGCTTCAAACATTCATGTCAAGAAGAGATTCAAAAATATCTTGTTCTGGAAAATATAATCTCTGTGTTTTGGATGTCACTGCAACTATGTTTAAAACACTATAACTTAAACTGCAGATCTTCAGGCTACCATGTTGCCTTGGCAAGTCCAAATCTTGACGCAATACTGAAAATACCAAGAGATGGCACTAAAGAAGTACTGTATATCATCATATGCAAAGATGGCTCCCACCCTACTTGTTACAGGTAGGTCGAGACTGAACACCTTTGGCTTAGCAAAATTGATAGATTTACATCAGGTGGACAGACACCTGGCTATCCTTAAAACTAAGACACACTCAGTTGAGTTACAGTTGACTGGAACTTTCTAAACAGCTACCAGGATAGGCAAGAGTCTAGCCTATAGCTTCTGCCATACTAAGGACAAAACTCCTACCGAGTTCCCCAAGTCGATGTCATTTGAAATAACTGTGAGGTAGGATGGCATGTTCAGAAAGGCATGTGATCATGTGGGCAACCTACTTGTCTTCTTTGAGCTTTAATTTTCTTACTAATAAATTATTTGTGATTATTTTTCTCTGGAGAAATGCATGAGAGACAAATGATTCATCTGAAAGAAATTTCTGCTTTGCCAACTACCTCTAATTTGTGTTATTTGATCCAGAAACATTGAGACTTGCCCACCGAGGGTTTCTGATGACCTACTTGCTGTTTCTTCTGCCTCTTCCCCATATTCTCCCTTTCCAGCCTTTTCATTCTCCACCATGATTTAAAATACCAATTCCCAATACAAAACACAAGTAGAAGTACATGCAAATTTTAGCAAAATTTGCTCTTTCTCTTTAGCTTATAGGTGGATCCATTTTTAGCCCAGCTTTGAAGCTTACAGCCAGGTCAACAGGCCCCTAAGAGGCTGATGAGGTAGAGGCTAATCAGAATTGTCCATGCGTGGAGAAGTGTGTCCCACAGATCTAGGAACCCACAGTGCTCGAGCGTTGGGAAATGTCAAC
This sequence comes from Ctenodactylus gundi, assembly GCA_004027205.1. Taxonomy (NCBI): domain Eukaryota; kingdom Metazoa; phylum Chordata; class Mammalia; order Rodentia; family Ctenodactylidae; genus Ctenodactylus; species Ctenodactylus gundi. The sequence goes on from PVKB01001214.1 coordinate 335,424, forward strand.
ACCTCATGTAAGAAGAGGCCATCATAGAATATGTGAGTTTGCCAAAAATCTTTCTCTGGGGTGGGAGTTTGTAAAGAATTAAGAATGGCTAAATGCCATGTCAGGAAAAATATGTCAATGGTGGTAAGAAATAGGTCTCACTTTTGTATCATCCCATATCTAGATTGAGCATTTTTTATTCGGTCTGTCTTCACTTCAGGTTCTCTAAGCAAGAAAAATCAGGATTATTTCTAAATTCTCTTGTTGCTGTAAAACACTAGAGTAATCATAAGCATTAATCATTTCTTTTACTAAGCAAAATAAGATTCATTTGCCAAAAAGTAAAAGCAGCTATCATCACTAAAATTTGTGGTTTAAATGGTTTTGAGGTTTTTGCATTCAATTGGTAGAAATCAAAGACTTCAAATAAGAGCAATTTTTGAAATAAAATTAATATTATTTAGATTTATATCCTCAGGATGAATCCTTCACAGAAGTCCTAACAAGCAGAAGGAACCTCTGATTGAGCAACTAGGAACAATGTATTACTAGCACAACATTCCTAATCTCATGTTCATTGTTCTGTTAAATTATGTGGATAGAATTCTTAAGTTTTATATACACAGAAAATTATAATTCTTATGACCTGAAATACTGGCACTAGAAACCTCTACTCTACCACATTCCGGGATTTTCCCCATTTTATTGATATGTAGATATATGATACATAATGTTTACATTCCACCTGAGGGTTTTATGTACATATACATCATGGCAAAATTACAAATCCTTCTCTTCTTCCTTTTTGACCCTCCCACCCTTTCCGACTCCCCACTAGTTTCTATTATTCCCCCCATTTAGTTCTATGTAATGACTGTGATCTGGGTTTCTCATATTAAAGAAACCATTTGATATTTAACTTTCTGCTTCTGACTCACTTCACTGAGCATGATGGTCTCAAGGTGCGTCCATTTACAGACAAAAGCCTCCAAACCATCTGTCTTTACAGATGAACAGTACTCCATTGTGTACAAATGCTACAGTTCATGTATCCATTGGCCTATTGATGGCTATTTTCATGTCTTTCACATTGTAGATATTGCTAGACATGCAGCTATGAACATGGGTATACAAGTATCTCTGTTACATAATGCCATCCCAGGATTTTTGCTAAATCTTTAAACTAGCCATCAAAGAGAAATTCAGAAAGCCATTTAAGAGTGTCTGTCACTTAACACAGAAATAGGATTGGAACTACATATTCAGACATGAATCCTTCTACTCTCAATACCTTTTTTCATCTTCCTATTGTCTTTCTCGCACTCACAAGAAATTGCCACTTTTCACCTGTGTAAGCTACTGAAAACAAGAGCTTTGTGAAAACTTATTTTGAATTTGTCGTTCCAATTCAAGAAAGCGCTGTATCGACTTAGTTAAAAGAGGTGAAGAATGAAAGTATCTGATGGGGAGAGAGATGAAAAGCAAATGTTGGTCGTGCAGTAGAGAAATCAATAATTACTTGAAGTTCATGAAATTAGAAGCAAGTCAGTTAACATATGCATTTATATGAATCCCTATAATCTATATAAACATACTTATTGTTACCAGGATTTTGAACAAAAGAAAATGGAAACTAGATGGAAAGAGACTCTTGTAAAGTTCTGCTGCAGCCCATCCTGCCCACCCTCACCTCAGAGATACACTCAGGGTGAGAACTCTGTTCTTGGAGTTTGCTGCCTTGGTGAGATTCTGTACTTCTTATACTCTATTGAGCTTCTTTCTTCATGTTCCTTTATTTCACCCACATGGCACTGGTACCCAGATAATGCCAGTCTATGCATCCGGTTGGGGTCTTGACCTATGGGTCATAAGTAGACTCATAAGTCACTGAAAAGATTTTTACATTTAATTAGGAATGAATTATGTCAGAGCTACTCTGTCAATAAATTAAGTTCTGTTTTCAGTATAGCACCTCAGGAGCTCTATCAGAAAACATGGTTTTTCAAATCCAGAGTTCCAGCTCCTTGTGTTTTCTAAAGCTCCAACGGGATGTGGAGATCTACCAGTTTTTTGCAACCCTGGTTTCAGAGCATCCTGTAAACTTGGCCACCCATCCGTCCTCTAGTGCGCTTGCTGGGCCTCCAGAGACACGGGTGAGATGCTTCAGGAAAACCCAGTGCTGACGGGGGCAAAAACACAGGAAATCATGAAGCATGTTCTAATGCCGAGGATGAGCATCACTTTACATGTAGGACAACTAACTTATCCCAAGAACAGGGAGCTGAGCCCTTATGCCTGTGTTTAATCTATTGTCAATCAGCCTACTGCTCCTCTTACCATTATCATTATTACTACAATAAGAAATGAAAATATCCAATGTTGGTCACAGAAACTAACCCTTTAAGGAATTTTCCACCTGTAAGTAGCTTCTTATCACATCTACAAACAAAGGGTAAAAGAGGCAGGCCAGACCCCAGAACGCCCTTCCGAGCCGCACAGCCCATCCACAAACATTAGGAGCCAGTGAGTCTCTGTCTGTGGAACCTGATGCTTCCGAAACATAGATGTATTGTCCTTAAGCACAGGTAGAACACAGGCCTGCTGTCCTGAATACTAATGACTTTCCCAGCTGAAGGACTGTTTGGCTTGGGGGAGGGAGGAACAAAGGGAAGGAAACCTCTCAGACTCACCAAGGAACTCCCGCACCTCCGCACCTCCGAGGAGAGCCAGTTCCAACAGTCTGAGTTCACTGTTGGGCTCTGAATAGAATTACCTCCATGTCACTCAGGCAAGGTAGTTTAAAATACCTGTGCTCCTAAAGCCAGGGTGTCATTATAGATTTAGCACTACTAGCAGTGCCTCCTTTGTCACACAATGGAGCAATATAGTTAATTAACGCTCACTAGGGAGCCGGGAATAATGACGCTTCTCTCTTCCTGCAGCCAATTACCCCAAATATTCAGATTACCTACCTACTCCTTCACTGAAAGAAGTGTCTGGGGTTTTTTTTTTTTTTTAATTCAGGCATTATGTATCATGTAACGTCACATTATGTGATGTTGTGTCACAGCCTGACAGCTTACAACGAGGGATGTGCTGAATATATCGGATAGTTAATACCTGCCTGAATTAACAAGACGACCAACTTTCCAAAGAAAGAAAGTCTGAGAAATACCTGCTGTACCTCCTGGGATATCTGGAGGGAGAACATGTCTGATTCACTCTGTCAACCACTGTGTGTCACTGTTGCCTCTTATACACACACACGAAAGGGTATTTGTCTGCAGAGATGGCAACAAGGGGCTACACGCGAACTATGGGTGAGGTGGGCAAAGTGTCCTTAGTAGATACCCACTCACAAAGATTCTATGGCAACACTGTTTAAATGATTTCAGCCAATGGGTAATTAACTGGTATAAGTCAGGGTCACATATTGGGACGGTTTGGGGACTGAGGAAACCTGTTGAAGACGTTTATATACCCTTTGCTTATATTAACAGAAATGGCTACTTTCTCCTACTGTACAAGGGGTAAGTCACCTATGTGGTGGGGGCAAGATTTAACGACAGATGTATGCAAAGTTCCTGGAATATGATTTTCTAAATATTCTATTTTCTAATTAGAACGTTTATCTATTCAAACTTCCCATTTTCTTCTAAACAAAATGCAAACTCTTAGGTCAATGCAAGGTGCTCCCTGACTCCCACACCCCCCTACTTCCTCTCTGAAGTTTCCTTTGTCAACAGCTCCCTCTGCCTTCACCCATACATCCATACTCTCTTCCATCAGCCACATTTGACCCCTTAGGAAGCCCTTTCATCAATGAGCATATCAGTGTCTTCTCCTGAGGCCCTATCTGTGTTCTCTGCCTGAAAGAAGCAATCTCCCCCCAAAAGTTTTCCCTTCGCACTGCACCAAGTCTCTGTGCCTCAGGCTTCCTCTCCCTTCCTCTGTCACGTTACCTTTGCATGATGCTAAAAACTCTACTTTTATTTTCCTTTTCTAGACTTATTCTGTAAGATTACTGACTGGAGAATTATATCTTATTATCTTTCTAGCCTGAGCTCCAGCAATAGAGCCCAGGACATCACAGATCCACAAAACCTATCTTCCCGTTGTGACCAAGTCCAAGTCAGAGATGAACACCAAACCAACATGTGGCACAGAGTTCGCTTCTAATCAGTGTGACATCCCCCAATCACCCTCAAATTACTTTTTAAAGCTTAAATGTAATATTTAATTTGTATCTAAGTTTGCATTGGTTTCGTAAAGCTGTAGGTAAAACTACATCAAACTAGATGTTAGTTAATAAAATATTCTGTTTAACAATGCAACAAATCCATTTTAAGATGTATTATAAACATAAAACTACAGTTTTGCTTGAGCGAGGAGAAAGTCTAGAAGAGAAATGTAGGCTTTCAGTGTACTCATTATTCACTGAAGTAGATGTAACAGTGGACAGTTCACAGGGTTACATAAGGGAAAATAAGCAAAAGAAACTTAAAAGATGGGTCTTAGGACAATATTATTGAAGTGAGACAGCAGTGTCACATATATTCAGCAGGTACAGAGTCCAGACTGATGGACATACAGAGAAGAAGAGGTAAGTATAGTCTGATTCAGGCAACGGGCAAAGCAGAATTCACTGGGGTGCTTGTTACACCATTTCAACGCTAAGAAGTTTGGAGTTTACAACTACACAGAATTTGCCATCAGTTTTGTGGTAGGATTTAAGAAAGGTGGCCACATGTAAAGGAGAGCTGAGGTTGAGTTGGAGAGTCGCCATTGTGAGTTGGAGCCAGACAGGTTTGACGAGTGACTAGTAGAGTCAGTGATCATTCCTGGAGTTCAAACAGAAGTTCCAGAAGAATGATGAGCCCATTGTCCTAGGATAAGAGATGCACGAAGAACGCTTCAGACGTTTCCCTCTTGTTGTTTCCTTGGGATAAGTTTCCCAAAACTGAACCGTATGACTTTTATAGGGACTTCTCCCCACCAACCTCTGATCTTTTCATCTTGAACTAGGAACACCTGTCTACCTCAAAAATCTTGGTGATTGCTTTGCTTCTGGGTTCTTTCCAACATCCCAGTAAGCCACATTCTGTATAATATTCCCTGATAGTTTACAGCAATTACATTAATTTTTTTTCTGAAGACAAAAACTCAGTGAATCAGCCAGCACTTTGAGGACAGCTTCTGAGGCGCTGCGATAACCGTGTTTCCAAGATCTCAATAACATAAGTCAACTCCATTCAAGTGTAGTGACAATGAGACAGACTAAAACATTTGATTTTTTTAGGCTACATCCAGAGCACTACTATGCTATTAACGTATAAAGACGTGGAGAACTAGGAATCAACTTTAGATGTGGAATTCACAAGTTTGCATATTTCTGTTGACAACATAATGTAAGTGTAGCGAGCATAAATAGTATTTTTGCCTTTCATAAACCTTGGTAGATCCAACAAATATGTCTCTGTGTCTTCCTCTAGTTACCGTAAGCGGAGCTTCTCACATTCCAATAAGGTAATCAGTAAGCAGATAAAGAAATCCCTATTTTCTTCGGCTACAATAAAATCTAAAACAAACAACATTTGTTGAATGACAAAAGTTCCAGTTTTAAGCACAGATTCAATAAATTATCAAGCAAATTGTGCCAAATGCCTTACCTCTGCATGTTAACCTTAAGAAATTATATTCTATGTCTTTTGGATTTCTTTGTTCTTGAGTCATCAGAACGGTACTCATTTGTCATTATTTTTTAAGGTCTGACAAAATTTGCTTTAGGAGAGCTTTCTCGTTACTCTTTGTGTAAAGACTAAGTAGAAAATTATGGTTTTTTTTTTCAGGAGTAAATAAAAGACTTCACTTTAATTCAAAATTACAAACCCAAAACATTTGATGGATTTCTTAACCGGGCACAGCATGTTCCACAGGCTGTACAGGAACAAGGTGGTCCAAGGAGGAGAACTAGTTCTATGCCACCAGTACATTTTTCAAGAATGGAAGGGAATGCAAGGTCATCTTGCTCCATTCCCTACAACCTCTTGTCTTGTTTACAAACGCAAGAGCCGTTTGAATTCTTGATTACCAAGTGATCCCCATCATGCCTCATACAGAGAATATGAAACTAAGACACAGGCCATTTTACGGAGAGTCTAATGGTGGACTTTAGCTAGTCCTCTGCCTTGCAGCCCACACAGCTGTCTCCCTTCCTCCAATGCCCAGACCAAGTGTTTCTTTCTAGGTGAAACATTATATCTTTCCATACATTGGGAAAGTGACACCTTCTTGCCTCTCCATCACTCCGTTCTGCAGTAACTTACCTTATTCTACTGCATTTTAATGTATATGCTTATGTATGTCCACTTGTATTCATAAAATTCCTATAGGACTGAGTTAGTGTTCTATTTATTACATTAAAAACTACTCAATAGATGGAGATATGAAGGGGCCAACATGGCCTGCAACAAAGTAATGAAAAGGCTCAGACTAGATAGTGTCAAATCGCCTCTGTTTAAATTTCAGCTATGCAATCTATTGGATATATACGAGATCTTGATTTGGATCTAGATGCCTTCTTATCTGTAAAATGGAGGAAATGCTAATATTTATCTTACAGTGTTACTGATCAGATACCTGAAGAACAGAACTCTAAAGAAAGAAAGTGAGGGCCCTGTCTTTAGATTTCTTTCCTCTTTGCTTACTAAGAGCACATACTCTCTAAAGAGAGGAAACATAAACTGAATGTGAGGCTTTTCTTAAGGTTTTTGTGATCTACAGATGCATCTTTCATAACATATTCATAAACCCGTTACTTATACAAAGGGCTAAATTGCACTAAAATAAAGGTTGTTTTAAATGACTTCTCTGATTATAAAACTGAACATGTTAATTATACTTATCTGTCTTCTCCAAAAGAAAATTAAGAGAAAAACAAATATAACCCATCATTCAACCTAACAGATCTTCAAAATTAATTGCTAATGAAAAAATTTCAAATTATTAACCATTCTTTAGAAACATAATTATTTGCTTATATTTGCTTGACTGTCACTTGTTATTAAATACATAGATACAAATGTTTTAGTAACATTTTGTTCTAAGTTGTACATAAGCATACTACATGTAATATATAACAAGATTCATAGAATTCTCGTTTTTTTCACCTCACAGTAACCCCAGGAAATAGATCAAATGTCATAATCTTCATAGGAAAGAAAACAAAATTTCTTGTTTTAAGTGAAATTTTTAGCAAACAAGTAGAGAAATCAAGACCATTCTCAATCCTCCTGAATCAGCTTAGTGCTGTTTCAATCGTATCACTTCAGGTTATTTGTAATAATTAAGTTCCAAATAAAATGACTGCTGGGATGGATGGGTTCGTGAGTACTGATCAATGTCCAGTTGTACGTACCAATCTATTCGCATGTTGTTTTCATAATTCCCTTCACCATCAATGCTAAAAATCTGTGATATTATCCCCTTAGGAAACCAGAGCCCCCATCATGTCCTGAGAAATTTGCATAGCATGTAAGGTTTTCCACTTTACCTGACTGAAGATATGATCATATATGTATACATATATGATATATATACACACATACATACATGTGTGTGTGCTAACTTATTTAAATTTTTCCTTTACATCCTTCTGTTTTTTGTATTAATGGAGAGAATGACTTAAAACTCTAGTTAAGAAAAAGAATGACATATAAATGACCCTGTCATCATGTGCAACTGGGCCACTTTACCTTCTACTAGTGAGAGAGGACTATTGATTTATTTTGGGGGTGGAGACAATAGGGCATAAGACAGTGGTTAGAGCAGTTGCCTGGCATGCACAATGCCCTGGGTTCAATTTCCCAGCACCAGATAAAAATTATCCTGGCATGGCAATGTATGTCTGTAATTCCAGTTCTCAGGAGGCTGAAGTAGGAGGATTGCCATGAGTTCAAGGCCAGCCTAGGCTGCAAAGTGAGTTCCGGACCAGCTTATACTAACAGAGCAAGACTATCTCAAAAAACGTATTTTTTGAAAACAGTTACCAGATTACCATTGACTAGGAATTCAGGCAAACTATACTGAAACGGAAAACATTAAGAGCTGTACATTCTGAAGTTTGGGTATTCTACCTTTGTTGAATCTGAGCATATTGTCAGCCAAATATGCACACATGGAAGCCTCTGTCATCCTTTATGCAACCCAAGATGGAAGACCCAGTTTTGGGAGCCTCTGTGTTACTTAAAACTCAGCAGCCCAGCCAAGTGATTCTGGCATGGAGATCCAAAGGACAAGCATTGTCAATGACCTCAAGGTCTATGTTTTCCCTTCTCAAATATAATTTGACTAAGATGTTTAGAAAACCCCTTGAGGCAGGGCCAGTAGCACGGGCCTGTCGTGCCAGCACTCTGGGACACAGGGGCAAGAGGATCAGAAATTCAAGCCCAGCCTAAGCAATTTAACAATTTAGTGAGATCCTGTCTCAAAATCAAAACTAAAAAGAAAAAGTATTGGAGATGTAGCTCGTTGCGAAAGGCTTGGGATCAATTCTCAGTAGCAAAATAAATAAATAAATAACTCAAACCAAATACTCTAATGGGAAAAGCAGGAGGCTTAAAAGGGAAGGGCCACAGGTAACACATCTGTGAACATCAAAGCATTTCATTAATGTCTTTAGGTAGGTCAGAGGAGATATTACAGCCTAAAACACGAAAGTAACGTCATCTACAAAGGAAGCATTTGAAAATTAAAAGCAAGAAAAGAAATGGGGAAAAAAAACACCATTGCAAAGATCAAAGATTAAAACCACATGAATGGCCTAGAAAGTCAAGAGAAAAATGCAAAACATGTAAAACTGAGTGTGAAAAATAAGAAAATTAGAAGAACATTCCAAATAACAACAAAAAAAAAATCAAAGGAAAACAAAAATGAGTGGATGAGGTCATCAACTCCATAATTGCAACATTTTTTCCACAACTGAAACAAATAAGATTCCAGCTTAATTGATTTGCTAAGTGTGTACCATCACACATGAAAATAGATCCACAAGTCTCTAAAAATTCAAAACAGCAGGGCAAATAAAAAGTTAGGGGCGGCGAGGTTTCAAATAGCTACATAGATGTCTAATGAACCAAGACACAGCCTATTAGCATTTATTTGTTTAGACCAGGACAGAGTATTTCATGTCATTTGGAGGTAAGCAAACAAAAAGAATTTGAACCTGAAGTTACAAGTATTACCATATTTTTTGCTAAGCAGCTGACAGAAGAAAGGCGACTAGAGATTCGCTGCATTTCGTAAGAAGTCTCGTGGGATTGTTGCCAGTTTAACCTATGTCCATGTGCAATTTTGATGAAATTGAAAGCTAACCTAGGAAAACAAAGAGAACCAGAACCCAAATCCTCCTGCACTTCATCGTGCACGATCTACCTGCTCAAATACTACTTTCAGCATTTCCCCCTAATTTTTTGTCTTCGGTAACCACATTTATAACTATCCAATATTGAAATCCACCTCCAATGTGGTACTGTAGCTCTTTTCAATCTGAAATTTGTTCTTATTCTTTAATATAAGAAACAAATCAAAGTGTCTGTTGTCATCCCCTCACAGTGTGGGCTAACATCTCATTTTTCTTCCCTACTACTAGCATCCAGTATGTATTATTAGCTGTCTCTGAATTCCTCCAACTACATAACCTAATGTTGTTGACTAGTGGAATTCTCATACGTTAAGTCCACTGCCAGGCAGACATACGATGCTCCTTCTGTGTCTAGACAGGATTTCAATTTATCTAAACTCTACATTTCAGTTCATTGCCCATGAAGCAGGAATAAATGAATGAACAAATACATATATACTGCATGTACACATGCATGAAATACATGCAGACATACGAGAAAATAGTAGGCAACAACGAAATATTAAGCTTTTTAAAATTTGAAAAATAGACCTTTTCGGTTTTAAGAAAGAACACGCTGCTCTCAAATTTTTCAGAGTGTTTTCTTCGCATTCACGACCTTAAGGAAATATAAGTGCATTTCACGGACCGGATTGACCAAAGAAATGAGCACTTGGCATATCCCGCCGAAACTCCCCGAACTGTCCGAGGCTGCAACAATGAGCCGCAAAATCTTATGACCGTGAGGGATTGCTGTATTTTAGAATATTTCTTCTGGAGTAGTATTTGCAGTGGAGAACCGAATTGGAATGTCATAATAGGTCATTTTCCAGCTAAGAAAGAAAAATAAAAGCATCAACTTTCATAAGTGAAATAGACTGATGTCCTTTCACTGGAGGGCTAACCAAAAAAAAGTGTTTTCTGGAGGCAGAGGCAGTAGTTCACTCAGTTTTGGTGACAACTTGGAATCTTCTTTGTTATTCCCTTCCTCAGCCAAACCCAAAACATCCAGGCTACATCCCACTTGCAATCCTAGACAATGAGCATGCCCCCAGCCACAGCATGCACAAAGAAGCTGAAATATCCCCCTTTCTGTCCTCTGAAATTATGTAAAACTCCCATCTATTTTCTATCATCTGTAATTTGCTTTATTTAAATATAAAAGCAAAACTGAGGTTTGAATTTTTACCAACAAAATGTCCTCCAAATACTTCAAAAGAAATGCTGAACAAAGATGGCACATTATTCACCACTGTTAAACTGAAGTCAGTGGGTATGAAGAAGCACAAAAATTATCACAACAGATTGAAAATTGTGTACAACAAGACAGGGGTGATGACATACCCGTGCCGCGCACCTGGAAAGCGGAGCCCAGCAGCCGTGCAGAGCTCTTCAGAGGACAGGCACAGAGTCACCGCAGAGCCCTTTGTAAAAGTCACCTAAGCCCGAGCCTCCGATTCTTCGCTAAAAAAGAAAAATGTTTGATTCTCTGAGAGATACTTGTAACTATGATTTATTTTCCTACTTCTCTGTGTTAAGAATCTTCCTAAGCAGTGGCCATTTTATCTCAGCTAGCATGTTTGTCGGCACTGGGTCAACTTAGGGTCTTCACACCGGGTTACATTCCCAGCCCCATTTTTCATAAAATTTTGATTTAAAGACACTCACTAAGTTGCCAAGCTGCCCAGCCTTGTCTCAGACTCGCAATCCTCATGTCTCAGAGTGCTGGGATCACAGGGGAGCGCCACCATGCCCCACTTTATCCCACCCAGGTCTAACAGCAAGCCTGTGAGGTTATTTCCAGTCAGCAAAAGAGGGAGAAGAACACTTATCTTCCTGCTATCCTGTTCGTGTATTGACGCAGACGTGAGGCTGGGGACATCTGTTCTACCCTTGTGCTGTACAAGCACAGATAGAACACGGGGTTTGAAAAAGTTTAAGTCTCAAAACCACTAAATAATTTTGGAAAGGCTGAGTAGAATTTTCAGAGCCATCCTATTAACACGAAAACAGATTGTAATTCGCCCAAACGGAAGTGTTAACCTTACTAGGGTGATATCTCACGTTTCGAGTTAGAAGTTACTGTGTCTGAATTGCTTAGCAGTGAAAATCTGAGACGACATAATTAAATATCATTGTTATAAGTGGAAAACAAATCACACCCTCAGAGGTCTGAAGGTCACAGGAAGCCAGGACTGGCCTGAAACCAGCTGGCTTGCAGGCAGACCGCCTCACTTCACACCCAGGTGTGCAACACATGCACTTTCTGGCCCATTCTATAGTGCCGATAGTCTGAGATTTTGGCTAACAAGTAAATGCTTCTTTTTCTTTTTAAGCTCAGGGGAGAAAAATGACTATTTTGTTAATTTTCTGCTGCACACAATGTAACAGACAGCATCCGATGGACACAACGGGCTCAGCAGTGACATCCACCTGTTGGGGGCGAGATCAGAAAATGCCCAACATACAAAAATTCAGGATTCTCCACTTCTGGATGGTGGCCCTAACGTGTTACCGATGAGAGACCCACCCCTTCTCCGTGGCATGGTCCTCTCCCTCTTGTCGCCAACACTATGGCCACCAAGTGTCTTTCATTCCAAATTTCTACAGTAAAAGGGTACAGTGTGTTTAAGTCTTTGCTGAGCACATTAGAGACATAGGGGATTTTAGGGAAGGGGGAAGGCAAGTGAAACTTTTGGTTCCTGGCAAGGCATCGCCCTCCAGTCCGTGTCTGTGTGGGGATCGTGGAACCAACCCCGGCAATGGAGCCAGCCCTGAGGCGAAACTCCGCAGTGACAACAGCAGCCGTGCCCAGAGGTCAGAGGGGCGAAGCCGAGGAACCCAGAGGCCAGCGGAGTCCGCCAGGGCAGTAGCTCGTCAGAACCAAGACGGAACCGCAGCAGTCAGGTCACGTGGACAGTCGGTACCAGGGGCAAACCCCGCATGACACCCGCAGAGGGAAAACAAGTTTGACAGTCACATACTCCGTCCAAAATCAGTGTCAGAACCGGAAATGAAAACCCAGCCTCCCGCTCTACCTTTATGTTTAGTAGAATGAATATTCCATAGTGCTGGAAATTTAGGATCAATGACTCAATTCTGTTCCAGGGACACTGAAGGGGGCGCCTACAACCCCTACTTGAGTATTACCACACATTAAGAAGCGGACTCGTGAGCAGAAGAACTCTGACTCATGACAAAGAGGGAGCGCTTTCCCCCCGTTTTTATCAGTGCGGGTATGCAATGCATGCCGGTTACACTGGGCTTGAGGATATGGCGCACGTAACTACGGCGTCACCTTCACATTCCCTTCACCTGCCCATTTTTGTCCTCCTGCTCCCTCCTTCGTTCCCGATTTCCAACATGACCCGTTGACTGCTATTTAGAGTTTTGCGCTTTCCAGGACTTTTGCATTGCAGGGAGCAGACACGGATTGTAACAATGAGGCACCCGGAAGGGACATTGGAGCTCACAGTATGTCTTCTCTTTCTGTGATTTCAGAATTAAAAAAAGAAGAATAGAATAGTGACGACAACAGCTACCACACAAGTTTAGAAAGACTGTTAGAGTTGATTTTTTATTCTTGCGGGAACTGCGCTGCATACTGTCACAGTGATACCTAACTTAAACATTACAATGTCCTTGGGGGGGGGGGGGTGGGGAGTAATTATCTCTGTTACAACAAAAGCCACAGGTTGTCTACCTCTTTCATCCTCTTAACAAAAGCAAAACTTTTATTTCATTGCTTAGTATCTGCCAAAATTTTCTCATAGTGAAAACTGTAAGTTCAAACTTTCTGGTCACAAATAACACCTCTTACAAACTTTTTCACATGTTGAAACAAAACATATCCCTAGACACACTGTGAATCTAGCATGACCTTGTTACAAACTCTAACAATGGCAAAGACAGAAAAGAGGCTGTCGTACAAAGATGTGACAATTCCCAACTAAATATTACCAAAACAAATTCAGTGAAGCACGAAGAGATTACAACTTTATGAACAAATTCAATTTCACAAAATGACATAATTCTAGTCTTAAGAAAGGCTAGTTTAAGATTCAAAAACAAATCGATCAGTTGGTCTCTTAAAAATTAAAATTAATTGGATAATGTTTCTATTAAGAGGTATGTGATTTTTTAATGGACAAAAAATTATGAAATTTGAAGTCATTATTAAGTTACAATTTTTAAAACTCTTAGCAGCCTAAAAATAAAAAATAATTTTCTTTTTGCTTATAAAAATGAATTGTACTATCTCGCATTCATCTATTCTTCACTGAGCTTTCAATTTTTAATTTCAGCTCAACTATTTCAGTTCCTGTGAAATCTTTCGGTTCTACCATACTGATGCCAACTAAGAAAGTCCCTTAAATTAGTCAAGATGGTCAGCTTTATTTTTTTTAATCACAGGATTAAAAAAAAAAGTTTGTGTTCTTCCCAGGTTTTTACCCTTGACTGCTATATCTTGCTTTCTCCAATTTAAAGCATATTCACTACTTCTCGCTATGCCAGACCTCTTCATGTTGTTTAAAAACACAAGAAGTACTCTTTTGAGATGACTGTCGTCACCAGAGTAGGACTGGGACCCAAATGTGAGCCTTCATAGTCTGTAACAAATCTTAAAAAATGCTTTCGAAACCATTGCACTTAATAATTTTACTTTATAGCACCTCTTACAGGCACCAAGAAAACCAAGCGGCCAGCTTTTTGGGACTGGGTTCTGTCGCTAACTGCACCAGCTACCACTGGAGAGAGGGCAGTGTGACCTTCACAGCAGTTTTTTGTTTGTTTGTTTGTTTTGTTTTTTACATCTTGTGTTTTCTCCCATCTGGGTTCAGCTGCATCAATATTAAGATTGCAGAAGTCTTGGAGCCATTTTTGTTGTTGTTTACTTTGAAAATAGCTGCAGTAGATGCTGCGGGAGCCCTCCCTCCTCCCTCCTCCAGGTGTTCACCCTCATGCACTGACAGCTGCTTAGTGGGAGCTCCTGCAGCTCATGCCTGAAGTCTTCCTGGGGTAGAAGCCTGCTTGGCGAGACAGCAAGAAGGCCAAGCTGCAAGGACTCCAAGGGAAAGGGCTGCGGGTTGTTTCAAATATGTTGGATAGAAGAGGAATTAAACACGCCATTTTCAAGGCCCTCAGCCTTATTAACTCTGAAATCTGTTCCATGTTATGTCCCACTCACATTGATTGCAACCAAAGACAGAAATTGGACATATTTTCAGGTGTCAATGATGCTTCATGTCATCAAAATGTTTTAAACCTCAATGTGTTATGGAATTTTTAAATTTTCATTAATTGAGAAAAGAATATCTGTGTAATTGTGTGTGTGTGCGTGTGTGTATAAATCATTAAAAACTCCACAGCTCTGTTGAAAAAAATCCCAATTTGCACTTCAGTATTTGTTATTTTGCAGTTAAGTGCTAATGGCACAAGCCAATCACATCAGCATAATTTTTTGCCTTAGTGTTGCACCTTGTTCGTGAGGAAAATTCGGAAGTTATTAAGGACCTCCTCCAAATCACAGAAGCAGAAACCCTCACTCACTAAATCTTTTTCTTAACTAAGCTTCTATTTTTTGTTTTCATATGCGTTCAATAAAACTTTGGTTTAGAGTTCAAAAACACCAAACACCTACCTCTGATCTCTAATGAAACTGACAGGCTAAGGAGAAGTACCACTTTTAACTGGAGACTCTAATATTCCCAAAACTTTCCTTAACACGTTGGGAGTGCACACACACTAGCCGGAAAGACGCTGAGCTAGGGCAATTCCTGGCGCCCCTCAGAATATCACTTACCTGTTTCCCCATTACTTTCAAAGAGTCAAAATGTTGAAGTATTGCGTGGGTACCTGAAAATCATATTTACACTTGTGTCTGTCAGGCACAACTGATTAGTCTGAGAAAGTAGACATTACTTTAAGCAGAGTCAGCTGAAAAGAAAATCAATTTCCTTATTAATCTTTCTCATCCCTCATCACTCTTCTACTCTTTCATAAAACCACTAACCCCTGTGTTGAGCTCTAGAGCAGATGAGAACAGAAACGACCAATAGGAGCACACACGGTGGCCCAGCCAAAAAGCTGTGTGAGACCACGTCTCGATATTGGGAAATTGAAAAAGATACACTGAATGTGGCTATCAGAAAATATTTCAAAAGACTCCTATGTATTCAGTTTCTTAATTAAATATTAAGTACTAACTGAAGATCAGAAGCAGAATTTATACAAAAAGTTTTGATTATAAAAATGCACTTTGATTTTGAAGAAGTAAAATGAATCAAGCTAGGAAGACAAAATATTGCCCAACATGTAATCTTGAGAAACCACTGTATGGACAAGTAAGAATTATTTCTGATTAAGATGTTGCTTCTGTTACACCCAAACAGTAGAGGACGCTTAAAAGTATTTCACTCATTAAGAGTCCAACTTCTGGGAACACTGTTAATTTACATCTGCTAAGAAAAAAATAAGGTCTGGAGCATCTCCTTAGTTTTGTTTGTTTGTTTGTTTGTTTAAGAAAATTTTACCTTCTCTATTAGTCCTCTCTTAGTAAGTGGTTCTGAAATAATGAAATTTAGACTAGGAATTAACAAGTTCCCACGGGAGTTGAATTAAGTCCCTTAAATATTGGTATGTTGAAATCTTAACCTCAAAATGCAACCTTACTTTAAAAAATAATAGCATTAGCATAGGTGACCAAGTTTAAATGAGATCATCAGGGTGGCGTCTGACTACGACTCGTCTTCAGACAAAAGAGGAAAACCTGGAGACAGGTACACATACAGGGAAAACACATCCACGTCAAACCAGACATCAGGGTGATTTGATTTCTTTTTTCCGGTAATGGGAATTGAGTCCAAGAATTTTACACTGAGTTACATTCCCAGTCCCCATTTATGTTTTTCTGAGACAAGTTATCAGTAAGTCATTAAGTCACCCAAGTTGACCTGAACTTGTGTTTCTCCTGCCTCAGCCTCCCAGAGGGTTGATATTATAACGATTGGTTTAAAAGACAGAGAACACTGAACTTTGTTAGCAAAGCACCAGGAACTAAGGAGAAAGACCTGGAACGGGTTCTTTCTTACCATCACCAATTGGAACCTACGTCAACACCTTGACATCAAACTTCCAATGTACAGAACTTTGAGAGGATACAATTATAATGTGTAAGCCACCAAGTGAGTGGCACTTGTGGCGGCCAGTGCAGCCTAACACGAGTGCCCAAGAGGCTGTCCTTCCGGTTGCCTTAGAGCCATGTAGATGGGACAGGGAAGTGTCTAGACACAAGCGTTCCAAAGACAGTTTCCTTAGTGGCTACCTACAGGAACTTGGGTTAATTATTGCAGATCTCAGAATCTTTGTCTGTAAGGTGGGAACAACACTAAACTCAGAATTTCTCCAGTGCAAAAGTTGGCAAAGATTGTCCTCAAAGGAGTGTTTATTTATTCAATGATTTTCATCTGCTGTACAGTAATACACATGTCCCAACAATTGGTCAATGGATGATTCTGCATTTCACAAGAGGTCCTTTATATTAAAATGTAATTGAATACAAATTTTCTTTAATAGTGAATTTTGTATCTTTTTCAAAGCACAATTCTATTTACTAAAATGTCATTTGTGCTTACCTTTCCAAGTGGCATGGCCATGAGTGAGAAGTATAGAGAGTGATAAAATGTGTTCTCGTTACTTAACAGTCAGGATTAATGATAACATATCTCTTCCCAAAGAATTTCCTTTTAACTCTTCATCCCTGGGTTTCCAGAGAAGTGGTGTCAGGTAATTTTTTTTAAATGACAGAATAAAATGTTGTTCTGAAAAAGCTGGCCTATATCCAATAATCTTTACCACAAGCACCAATTTGACGCTTGCTTCACTCTAAGTATAATTATAATCTAAGCCCAAGGGCAGAGTCAGTATGAACCCAGAAATCCTGGCCCATTTTTTGAGATGGCTGGGAGTGAACCATAACCTTTAACTGCTCAAGAGGTCAAATGATTATGGGAGTATCTAATTTAATGTAATGAAACTGTCGCTGCAGTGACCAGAGGGAGGAAATTTCTCATCTGCAATCATACAGCACCATTTGCTAGGCAGTCATACATATGTACATAGAGTGGGACTAATCTGTTCTTTTTCTTTGCTCTGCAAGTTCAAAAACTAGCTTCCACTACCAGAAAGAAGAGACCTTGATAAGGATGTACAACTTTTTTCTTTCTGGGGACTTAGGTCTCTCCTCCAAGATGTAACAACAGATCTCTTATTATGTGTACAGAATTGTCTGACTAGATTGATACTGACACTGCTTCCCATCACCGCAGCCTATTAATTACAATCTCTTTGTGAGGGGGGAAAACTAAGAGTTTAAGCAAGTGCAACCTTGAAACAGTTCCTCAGTGGAGAGGCAAATACTGTGTTGCCTGCTTTCAAGTCACAATCACAAGTGACTCGCGGGCTGAGGGCTGCATGTATTTACTTCAGGTGACCACTTCAGCTTGACGGATACAGTCGTTGTCTCAGCGCTTGGCCAAACAGCCATTTATGATGCAATCAAGTAATAGATGCGAGATTGACAAGTAACAAAGAAAAAGAGCTTTCAGTCAACATGGACGAAAACCCATTATTGTGTGTACGCTGTGCCGGGGACCTGTAAACACGCCTTCATTGATCCCACGGAAAGATAGAAATATCTCCTCTCATATGGCTCAATCAAGGCCCTTTCCACAATGGTAAAGTGCAAACAATATCGAAGAAGCAGAAACAGACTGACATTACAGTCGAACAGTAAATAATGGTTGAGCTCAGGAAAACTATCTATAACATTTCAAATTCCTGTCAGCTCAAATGAAATGTATAACCTCTCTATTGCAACCTCAGAAAGATCAGAACATGGGAGACTGCGCATGCCTCTTGTTGTCATCCTTTTTTTTTTAACCAACCAACCAAATCAATACAAAAAAACCTTATTTTACAGTTTTGCATCTTCATAGGTACCTCGGTGGATGCGCTGTGAAAAAGATCTCATCTGTGAAGGTCAATAATTCAGCTCCTCCCCTCACCCGCCTCCTCAACCAGGGTCCAGGGCCATTTCTCCCAACAAATTGTGTTTATCGTAAAATAGAAAAAAAATTAACATGCAATGGAAGTCGAACTGGGTTTCCTGCCAATTTGAAGTTTTATTGGAATTGCTCGGTGCATAAATCCTAAACTTCTACTTTCATTTATGTTTAAATACTTGTAATTAGGAGAAGCTATTTGGAAGCTGTAGACACCAATAAATACTTTGTATCTGTTTCTAAAAAGGTTGGCACAATGGTCTAAAGCTCAGGATAGTTTATAAACAGATCCATCAGTTATGTAAATCTTCATCCATAATCATTATTTATCCATTACGGTTAATCAGCATTCCAAGAAGAGAAAAGCGAAAAGAGTTGGTAATGTCTTAAAAACGGTTGCTCTTATACCTGCAGATTCCGTAAACCCAGCCATCCACTGGGCAGACATTTTATCTTTTGCTCCTCTTTTTAAAATGCCTAGCAGAAATCAATATCACACATTTAAAAACAATGTTCTCATTTAGATACAGAATAGGTAAATGAGAAACAAATTAGATTTTCCGTTCGTACCACTTATTATCCGACCTCCTCTTTTCCCTCCTTTCCTTCTCAAACACAAAATTCATTCCTTCTCAAACACAAAATTCAAAGAAAACAAAGAGGCTTACCTTCGGAGTGGGAAAGAGATGTGGCCTGCTATCAGTATGTGGGATTCTTGCGCATGGAGTGTTAATGAGGTGCAAACACAGCTCCTGGCATAGTCCCTTTGATGTGGGTTTATAATCAGTATCCCATGCAAATGCTCAGCAGAAGACAACTCACCATTCTATCACCAGGACCCTAGGAAGATGCTTATTACAACAAAACCAAACCCAGTCAGAAGTAAACTGCATCCTCACCCCAGTGTTCCAGGCCCTACCCCACGTTTGAGGAAAGGCTCTAAACCCAGTGCTCCAGTAAGAAACACAATGTCTATTGGTCCCCGGTTCTGTTTTAATAAGCACTTTGCAACTTGAAGTTAAGCTGTCAGCAGAGCACAGAAAGCACACTTGGAGAAACTCCGTTTCTTTCTGGAATAAAAGGTGAGTAATTTATATTTGAAGACATTGAGCAATAAAAAGAGAATATGCACCTTCTAGCATTCATGTACATTGAGGTAAAATTTATGGTAAAATTTTATCAGTAAATATTGTATTTACTATATATTTTCTTCCGCTATTCCACACCCCATTAACTAAGTGAATATTTTCCCAGTCTTTCTTCTTTTCGCCTTATGATTCTTACTTCAAAATCCAGCTTTCCTCAGAATTCCAGGGAAAAGGCTTTTCCCTCCACGTTTCTTTTTGATTTTTTCATGCAGAAATGCTCTCTCTTTAGGTGTTGGACCCATTACAAAATCTGTGCTCCACAGCTGCCGTTGAGCAGGTTGTTTTGGTTGCTGGCTCACTTTTCCTCATGCCAAAGCTGTTTATTTCTTTTTAAACCTATCCCACAACACTTAATAAGCTACCTGATGCACAGCAGTTGTAAACAGGTACCTACCGAACTGAATCATGCGTGTATGAATTCAATGCTCAACTAAAAAGAAAAAGGACTGCTCAATCCTGATTAAACCCCAAAGGGTTAATTTAAAATTAGGTGCCAGCTTTGAAAGGTCACATTAACAATAGTAGTTTTATAAATAAACAGCAATTAGTAAAATCACCCAAGTTTGTTCTCAAGATTTTCTAGTCACAATCTGGTCTAATTCTGAAAGACACTGAGTTGAACTCTGAATTCTAAAAATTACCAAAGTTAATCATTGAGGGTGCTATTTTCTCACAGAAAAGAAACACAAACTTCTCTTTCAGAAATAATGTTTGTTGTCTGTATGTGCGAACGCCTCATGGTTGAGAACCTAGTTGCATCCAGTGGTTCTTGGAACATGGGATGAGCTCCACTTTCAACTGAGGGCAAAATGGTCCCAATTTGAGGGAGAAGAGGAATTCAACAGCCAATAAGTGCGGAGTCACCAGATCTGCCTTAATTAACCACTATGCTCCTATGCACAGTCTACGTAAATCTTTCAGCCAACTACTGCTTCATTTCTCTGCTTCACACCAGTTCCTGAGCGTTAAATAATGTTCCAAGTCCAAAATGCCAAGCCATTCACTTCCCTTGAGTTTAAGGCTGCATTCAAGTCTGTCCCAGGAAGCTTATTCCAGTGAGGGAGGTAGCCAGACGCTAAAGATGATTTACAGCACCTGTTCTTGTTTCAATCTAAGAATTAAAGAGGACATAAAGAGATAATGGGTTGGCTAACTTTTCCTAGTACATAGCAAAGTAGGGCGGTGACAAGCACTGTTCCGACATTCAGAGACACTAAGGTGTCATGACAACTTTCCAGTTATAGATTTGGATTTTTTTCAGAGTAAGATCTAATGACTCAGGTATGATATCAGAGAGTAATTGGAATTAGAATTTTCATTTTTGTCTTTCGTCGTCTTTTTTTCTATTCTTCTGCCCCAGCCCTCCTGCCATAACGACATGCAGGGGGGGCGGGAAGGAAGCATTAGCCCAAAATAATGCAAAACCCAGATATTCGTGCACTTAGAACACTAACTTTCCAACAACTAACTTTCCAAGAACCGTACAATACATGGAAAAGTGTAATTTTGCTGAAGACCACAGTGTGAGAATTAATCTTTGGTGGTACGAGAGGCCTCGTGGCAGCTTTGCTCCTCTCTGTGAAACTCACTCTCTACTGACGTTGCTCTGTCGGAATTCACGAAACGTGTTTTATTCTGTCCTTGAGTGTGTGGACTTGGGAAATCACCCTATTGCAAATCAAGTGATCATTTCTTATTTCCATGTTTAACAAATGATCTGCTCAACTTTATAATCTAACTCAAAATTGTTGGTGACCCTCAGCACCATGAGGACATACGTTCCAGGATTTTTTAGGCTCTTGGTGCAGAATGTGTGCTATCTTTTCTCCTGTATATATCTGTGAGTCTGCCAACATCATCTTAGTGTTAAAAGCCCAGCTCTATGCCCATTCTGGATGGCTGAGGCCTGACCTCTTGTCTCTGTTCTGGCCAGTGCCGGTCCCCTGGCGTCGGTGCTTCCTCCAGCATTTTTCATCTGATCGCAACAGTTAACTCTGAAAACTAGCGTGATGAGAATGGACAACTTCGGCTCCTCAACAGAATAACAAGGACAGCCTTTTTCTCTCTCGTCTGAAATATGATAACTGCAAAGAACCAAAAAAATTAAAAACGATAATTTTTTAAATGAATACGAAGCAACATAGGGGAATAAAAGAGCAAATAAATGAAGCATCAGAATCTTCCTAGTTGATTGCTTGGAGATAAACTTCAGTCTAGTAGAGAATACAAGAAACCAGAAGCACAGACAGCCTTCACAAATTGAGGAAACAGACATCGAGTGTGGAGATTCCAAGGTAGCTAGACTAGTCCTGCGGAGTCCCAAAGAGAGACAGCCGCATAGAGAGTGTTTCAAATCTTCAGAGAGTCTGCCCAAAGTCTTCAGCTTAGACTGGCACAAAAGAACCAACCAGGAACAAAGCCCAGAGCTCACAAAGGGCCATGAACAGTTTATCTTCCCACCAGGAAGACCTCCAAGGACCTTGTTAATCACAAGGTTTCAAATAGAAGGCTGAGTGTTAGTTCAGTTACAGGACAAAATTATCTCAAGATTAAAAGCGGCTCTGGTTGGCTTTGTAATGCTTTAAGGCAAGCCTCAAAGACTCTAAGAATTTCACATAATTTAGCTGCACTTCATAACAAAGCATATGACTATGAGGATACACAAATATCCGGGGTCCAAAGAGGTAAAATGTGCAATGTCTGACATTTAATCCAATTTTATCAGGCATGCGAAGAAACAAGAAGCCGTAACCCATCATCAAATAATCAAAACCTATCAAGAACTGATGCAGGTATCAAAATTAGTAGACAGGGCAGTAAAATGGGCTTTGTGGCTATTTTCAAATATTCAAAAAGGTAGTGAAATGGATGAACATTTCAAGAAAATACATAAAAGTAGAACAAGATTAAACCTCCAAAGACAAAAAAAAACAATATCTGAATTGGAAATGGAGTGAACGAAATTCACAACAGATTAAGTATTACAGCAGAAAAAATAGTCAACTCAAAGGCACATAAAAGTAAAACCATGTGAAAAAAAGATGAGAGAAAGACTAAAAATCAGCCGATAAAAGTTTCAGCAAGCCGTGGGTCACCATGAGGAGCTTACTGTATGCAGTAGCGTCTTTTTCGTACCTGATGTATCTCACGTTCGCTCCCACCTCAACACCTGGTAGGTAACAGTTTCTCTGCCCGCGTTATGTGCCCCTCATTTCACTCAAGGAAAATCCCCCCTTCCCTCCTCATTTTAAAAAAGGACTATTCAAATCCCATGCTTCTTCCCACCCACCCTCACGTCACCCTGTACATGCTTAGTCAGGTGATGCAAGGTCTTTACATTCACAGTAGCTGAGGTTACTGACATTTCCAGTTCTGACCATAGACTTTCTCAAGTTCTTATTTGTGTTGGATTCCCAATACAACCTGAATGGGTGTCCTAAAACACAGAATTCTTTATTTTTTCCTCTGGAAGCTAAAAGTAAAAATCAGGTTTTCAACAGAGCCGTGCCCTGCTGTCCGAGGGCTTCAGTGGAGGACCCTCCCTTGCCACTCTCTAGCCTGAGTGACTGGAAGCAAATCTAAGTGCGTTGCTGCCATCTTGGTTGTCATTGTCACCCGGCACTCTCCCTGTCCCTATTTCTGTGTGTGTCCTCTCTTCTTATAAGGATGTCAGTCATTGAAGTCGAGCCTATTCTGATATCAGTTTAACTAATCTCATCTTAGCTACTTATATCTGCCAAGACCCTGTTTCCAAATGAAGTGGCATTAAGTAAACATAAATTTGGGGAAGGGGCCATGCTGCCCACCTACTTTCTCTGTGTGCTCTTTTTATAAAATTGTATCCAGTTCTATAGTTTCGTTACCTCAGCCAGTTGCTGGTTCATGAACATTCCGCCATTTCCAATCTGCTCTTGAATCTCTGACCCAAGTATTAATTGACTCCTACACATGTCTGTCAGGATGTACAGGGACATCTCAAACACGTCCTATTCTAAACTGAGTTCACCAATCTTTGCTTAGTATTTCCCTCAATCTTCCTAAACCTTTTCCTGCTCTTCACTTTCTAATACAAAGAGCACAAACATCCAATTTGACTTGTGCAATTAGGTTTATTAATATTACATTTCAAATGCAGTAGGTTTCCAAATTGAAAATCATACTATTTCTATGATAAAGGCCTTTGAAAAATCCTGACTTGTTTTTTGGTGGGGTCCAATCGCCTTCAAATGCATGGCTTAGGTGTCCCTCGTGATCGAGCCTCTGAAGGCCTCGCTACCTGAAGTTCTTACACTCTATGCTTCAGCCATTTGAGCTCCTTTTAGTTCTTCAAAACCACTATGTTTGACCTCACTTCTGGGCTTTTACACTTCCTGCCTCTTTTACCTGAATCCCTTTCATTTCTCTCTTCATCCGGCTGCCTCACACTCATTTTCCAGCCTAAGGTAGTTGTTGTTTATTCAGGCGCTCTTTCCTCTGGCGGCAGAGTCTGAATTGCATCTTTCTCCTATAAGGTTTTTTAAAAGCACACTGTGCCTCCTCTGGGATCACACTTCCGACTTTTAGCTGTTTGTACTGTAATAAACTACGAAATTCTTCACAGCGCATATCACAGTCAACCCAAGTCCTCAGCACTGTGCCTGGCAAATAAAGGGCCTCAACAAGCACCAGTTCCACAAACTGCATACATACTAAATGCAAGGTTCTAAGAAAATGAGCTGAGGTCAGAATGTTATATATATAAACTAAGACACATTTCCTTAGGACTAAGTTATGTAGATTCTTCTGGATCTTTTAATAAAATCAAATATAGAAAAGGAAATACCTAGCGTTCTTTAGTTCCAATAACTTAATTCCTTCTGAATACCAACAGACTATCCTGAAATGTTGGAATAAAACCAATTTCCCAGGTTGGATAAAATTAATGATTGATTGCAAAAACATACTAATATAAAAAATAACTTAAGGGGAAAAGAAACATGATGCCTCATAAATAAGTATTTAATAAACATTAAAAATGGAATGTTATAATCAAATACCAAAAACATATTCTAATGTGAATGAACCCTAAATATACACCTTAAATGCAATTTATTTGGGGTCCAACGTGATTTGGAGGTAAGGTGAACAAAATTGAGAAATTTTACAGGTTAGTACTTTTTTCACCATAGTTCGGATTCTGACTCTGACAGAGAAATCTGTCCTCCAGACTTGTTTATATGCCTGACTCAATTACAACATATACCTAATCTAAATTTAAAAAAACCGAGTAGAGACACGGCAACCATCTTCAAATAATCGAAGGGCTGTCCTGGGGGTTGGGGTGGGGGGACTGCATCCTTTGTGACTTCATGCAGGAAAGCATGGTCCAAAGAACTGACTTTCCAGGGAGCCAAAATTGGACTCAATAAAGAGTTTCCTGCTGAAACAAGTTAGCTCCCCATTATGGGATGTACTCAAAGAGAAGCTGCATGTGATACAGCAGTAACAACAACGACCACTGTTATTTGCTGAAGTGTCAGATACCGAGCCAGGAGTTCGCATAAGTAACTTGTACACACCACAGCTCTATGAAATAAATATCCTTATTTCTGTTTTCATATGTGATAAAGGTTCACAGAGAAAAACAACTTGCCCAGGATCATAGACCTCGTAAGAAAGAGACCGAAATGGGACGACAGGAGGAACACTAGTTCTTGATGGCCCTGCCAGCAGTGCCATGGACACCCTCCTGTCCTCAAGTCCTACCCCTGTCTCTGATGAGAGAAGTCTGAGGAAGCAATCTCTAAAACCCCCTTTTTAAATGTAAGAGGCTTGAATCTCCACCCAGTGCCTTCAGACCTTAGCTATGAGTGTCTCACTGAAGGCAGCCCCGCTAGCTTGACATCTGAAGCCTGGAGGTGAACATATCTAGCAAAACTGATTGATGTAAAGATGACCCTGTGAATGTACAAATATGTCCTTCCAGTATTCAGCTAAGACATTTGAAATTTAACTTTTTTTTCCTTCTTTCCCAAATTTACTAGTCTTTTGAACTACATGCTTGTAGTTATTTTCTAATGTGAACTGGTGGGTAAGGCCAGGTTTAAGAATAGCAACAAAGATATAGCAAAATACAGAAAAAAAAAACTTTTGGTAAATATCCCAATAAAGGGATTGGTAGGATTCAGAGAAGAGGCATCAAGATTTAACTACTACAACCCATTTTAGAAATAGGAAGCTGAGGTAGAGTAGTAGCTTAAGTGAAATGACTTAGGTGCGGAAGATTAATATGTTAAGTACTGTATAATTTCTCTGACTTGAAAAACCCAGAACACAGACATTCTATAGAACCACATGAAGTGATAGAGGGAGTTGGGCGAAGGGATAGGGAGGGGTCGGGAGGGTCAAAATTGGGAAGGGATTATAAAGTTGATATGATACATATGAGCACGAAATATCTAAATTCATTGTAAACACTACGTATTGCTTATGTATATTAATAAAAATAGTGGGGAAAATCCTTTAGCATTTTTAAGTACATGGATAAAATAAAGCATATCATTTCCATATTTTAATTGTCTCTGGGTTATTTAGCTTTCCTTTCATGAGATACAGCACCTGACAACCACATGTTATGGGAGAAGGACTTAACTTATGCTCCACTTTAGGATACAGTCCACAGCTGGCCTAAGGGACAAACAGCATGGCAGAAAGGTGTACGAACACCATCAGCTCAAGGAACAAGGAAATAATGCCAAAGAGAGGGCAGAGGATGAGGTACAGTCTTTAGAGCCACGCATCCATAACCCTCAGAGACAAACCCAGTAGGATGCTTTTCTAATCCCTCGGGCAGCCCCCAAGTCAATCAAGTTGACACAATTCAGCTTAAACACCACATCCACCCCTTGTCAACTTGACAGCAAAATACATCTCTTTAAGCCACATTTCATCTGAAAATAAACACAAAAACAAGTGAGCAATTTCACCTAATGTGTTACCAATATCCACAGTACAACCAAGAAAGAAATAATCCCTTCTGCAAAGTCTCAGTAACTCCCGCAGTTATCGAAAGTCCAGTTCAACATCTTCACTGAGACTCAAGCAACCTCTTAGCTGTGAGCTTTGATAAGAGTCAAAAACAAGTCCCATTGTACCAAGGTACAATGATATAAGGCAAATATGCCCATTCCAAGAGGGAGGAATGAGGGGATACAAAGAAACTGGGTCAAAAACAAGATCAAAGCTCAGCCTGGCAAATACGAAATCCTGTAGCTCCACATCCAGCACTCTGATTGTGCGGTGATGGGATATGAGCTCCCGGGGGCCTGGACAGTCCTACCTCTCCGGCTTTGCTGGCCTCCTGGCTTCTCTTCTGAGCTGTCTTCACTCACTGCCTGCAGCTTTCCATGCCAGGTGTCCCATGTTCCTGGCATTTCCAATTTCCTGGGTTTTCTATTGCAACTTTGGCTCTGCTTTTACAGGTTCACGCATTTCCCTCTCTTGGGCTACTAGCAGGGACTGGGACATACAGTACCACACGGCCTGGCCTCCTAGACCTTTATGAAATCCAGACGGAAGCCTCTGTGACCATACAACTCTTGCGTTCACCAAGCTCCCAGAATGAGGACCGTGTGGATTAAGTCACAACCTACTGCCTATGTGAGCAGTAGCCCGGCCCTGTTGACCATCGATGAAGTCACTTCTGATCATCAGGATGAACTTAGGACTTAATTTTTCCTAAGTGGGACTGAATGAACAAGGTTACATTTTTGAAGCTAGGTTTTTTTTTTAATAAATAGCTCGGCTATTAGTAATACATTACATCACTAAAATGCATTAAGAAGAGATGCAGAGGCGGAAGGTAGAGGGCCACAGACACAGCTGGTGAAGGGCCTTGCTCTCTGCTGAAATCCGTGGACTGAGGGCAGGGCCACTCACTTTGCGAGCTTGGCCCAGGCCCTCCCACTGGAATTTTCAGGATTTAGCCTAAGTTATAACGTGTTCTGAGGTGAAGGTGGGAGGCTAGGAGCACAGAAGCTCCTTTCCCTGGGGCAACGGGCTGAGGGGAAGGAAGGAAGCCCTGCCCACAAACCCCCAAAGCCAAGGGCAGAGTTCTGGAACCTTCCCATGAGGACCTGACACCTCTTCCTAAATGAACACATCAGTGACCAAGAATCCATGTTCTGGAGAATATTTTTGGAAAACTTTGCACATTGGATCAGATGCAGTTATGTTTCTGGCCCAACAGCCTGTGGGTAAGGAGTAGAGTCTGGGAAGAGGAGTTGGAGCCCTGCCTCTGGGTCTTGGGGATGAGGCTGAGTCCTCCTGGATTCTGTACTCAATTACCTCCTTCCCTGCCATCCCTTTTCTATGGCTGATGGGGCTGCTGTTCTCCGTGGCTCCCTGCAGCTCCCTCACCGCCAGTCCCACTGGACAGCTGCCTTGCATGTTTATTGAAGGATGTTTGCTTTCCAGATGGGAGAACGCAAAAGCCTCAATATTTATGTTAGATTTATTTCGTGCATAGCTACTTCCAACTGCACCTGTATAAAAATACCAAAATTCCTTGCTGAGGGAGAGCGGCAGGGCCTAGGAAGGGTGGGGGTGGGAATGATCACTGTCTGAGACTACTGGGAATGGGGTAAGAGAGTCTACGGATGGACAAACTTGGATTCACAGGCAGCGGCATGAGCTGGCTCTGCCAGGGAGACCAGTCTGTGGGCATGAGCCTCCAGAACAGGAGTAGCCATGGGAGGATGTGGGCTAGGGAGGCGGAGAGAAGGAAGGGAAGAACTGAGTCAAAGCTAAGTCTTTCAAAGGAGTTTTTCCTTTTACATCCTTGAGCCTCTGGCAGCTATGGTCTGGCCAATTCCTGAGATGCTTTAAGGGCATCTTTTCTAATGTCCCAATGTAAGGTACTTGAATTCTTTTTAATGGCTCTATTTTTTTTTTTCAACGCTGTTCTTGGCCCCAAATTTGCGGGTATCTTCTTTCTGGCCAACTTGCCAAATTTTCGTATCTTTTGGCTCAGCTATTTCTCCTGATTCTTATTTTTGGTCTAGTAAAACCAGCCAGCAGTACATACAGCTTAGCCTAAATATCAGCCTTGAAATTTTCTCTGAAGATTACTTAGTTTACCATCTTTAACTGTGGTCTTACATAAAGTCTTTGGACATGAGCAAAATATAGACCAATTCTTTGCTAGAATGAAACTCACATAGCCCCTAGTCCAGTTTCCAATAGAGCACTCATTCCCACCTTGAACTTCATGACTTTTACTATCCACGTTCCAATCAGAATTCTGGTTTTATAAGCTTTGTCCAAAAACACACAATAATCTCACTTTCAACACTCTATGGCTTTTCTAGCCTCCGTCTCCGAATCTTTCCAAACTCCTCCCACAAACCCATTCCAAATGCTTCTGAACCTCATGATCAGGAATAGTGGTAGCAACGACTCCAATTCCCTGGGACCAATTTTCCAAACTAATCAGATTTCCTGTTGTCGAGACTGAACGAATATAATACCTATATCCACAACTTCAAGGAGAAAGGTTTAATTGGTGTCTTAGTTACTTGTTACTGTGGCAAAATACCCAACATCCACAATTTAAGGGAAGGAGAAGATTTATTTAGACCACAGTTTCAGAAAGTCTCTCTCACACACACAGCCCACTGTCAGGACAGCCAGCAATGGCTAAGGCACACAGCAGAGGCTGTTAAGCTACTCACCGCATTGCAAACAGAAGCCAAGTAAAGCAGAAGCAATCCAATGCGCTCTCCCAGGAAGAAGCTACAACACTTCTTCTTCTTTCCTTTAAGTACTTTAAGCTGCTAGTTGCTCCACCCTCTCTTTCTGGCCCACAAGTCAATAACAAACACCTGAAATTTCTGCCCCAGGAAATCCCCAATCTCAACACGTTAACAACCTTTCCAGGTCAAGCCTTAAGCACCTGCCAGACTCTACCTTTCCATAACACACAGTTCCAAATACATGAGACTTTTGGGGGACACTCAAGGTCCAAACAACAGCAGTTGGGCTCATGGTTTCAGAGAATTTCATCCAGCCAGGTGACTCCGAAAGAGACATATCATGGCAGAAGTGCGTGACAGAGCAAAGATATTCAGCTCATGGAAGCCACCAAGCAGAGCTGGGAAACCATACCAGAGAAGAACGGCCGAGGGACCAGGTGAGGGACCCAAGTGTACGAGTCACGATCCACTCAGACACACCCGGAAGTAGGCTCTAATCAATCCCCTCAGCAGCCCCCAAGCCAACGGATCTGATGCAGTCAAGCTTGCCTACCCCAACCTCTATCTCTATGTTCTGTACACCTCACTTCAGTTTGTTGTTGCCCAGAAAAAGTAAATTTCATTTTCAATTACTATATGTTTAGAAGATTGCAATTTGGAGAATGAATTAAATTTGAATTTGTAATCTATCATTAACTTATTGGGAGTAATCATTTAATCCACTACAGTTTCTAGATGTTTTACTGGGTTATAAAAAGCAAGATGGCATTTCTCTGAGATTTTTCACAGTTCCTTTCCAAATAAACTCAGATTTAGAATAATTACTAGTGAGATTCTTTCAATGAGAGTCTACTTACATGAATCTATACTTATCTTAATATAGTGGGCAGCATTCAGGCACTTTATTGACACTCTTGCTATACTTTATATTAACGGACTATGAAAGGACCTTCTTTGGCTAATATCTTCAAGAGTATTCCCTTTGAGTCTATACTGCAACAAACTGTTTCAGTAAATGAAATAAAAGGAGATTGCTTCCACTTGGATTCTTATAGTAATCTGAGACTTTCTTTCACTCCCGGTGCCTCCTTCCTAGATCAGACTTCTCTACTTTTTCGTCGACACCAAGATAAGTACCTTCTCACTCACTCATCTCCAGACTCTCTCATATTATCCTGTCAGATTCACCCTTCCAGATAGCATCTACTAGCACATCACCTCCAAAAAAAAAATCTGCTCGATCAACTACAAAACATCAGCTAAGCTTTTAGAAGAAAAGAAAGTCTTATTCTTGGTCCCAAATTTACCGTAATGATTCTATTTCTAGCAGTATAACAAGCTAAAAACCCCACATGATCTTCCTAGTTAAAGTATACCAAATTCAGGTAAAACATCAAATTAATCTTTTGAATGTGATTGCTGAACTAGCACGAAAGAATGCAGAAGGAACCAAAGCAGACGGAAAACAGGGGACTTTGTAATATAAGCAGTTTAGGAAGTTCGGCGTGCCTGAGCACTTCCGGTTGATCCCTGGTGCTGTTAAGCTCTTCCTTAATGGCCGTGCCATACATTAGTGGCAGGACATAAACCACAGTGCTAATCCACAGGTGAAGAAGGGTGACCCCCACAAATACATAGCATCCCACCCAATGTCAAACCTAATGTGATAAGGAGCAAGCTTCTCACACAAAAGAGAAAGCTGGAAAACTCATCTCTGTTCATCTCCATGCCAATGTGGAAGGCGAGGCATGTTGTGAAGCACATGTGGGCTGTTCTCATGGCTTTACAGGTCTGAATCTATGTGGTTCAAAAACTTCAGATAGATCATTTATTTAGAGTGACCTCATGTTAGTATCACCACATGACTCTCAAAATCAAAGAACTTACTTCAATCCAGGCCTTAAATAACTCCCATACATACAAACCCAAAGAAAAGGACTAGTTCATTGTTGAGAATCTACAACCACATAACAAATCAGCCAGAGTGGAAGGAAGCAGGATGAACACAGAGCAGACGCGAACGCATAAGGATTTCAGATACTGTAATTATCAGACGCAGATGATAACATACCATATTGAAGTTATCTAAAGAACTTTTAAAGCTTGAGATTAGAGCAAGGAATAAGCAACTATAAAAAGGGATTTAAAAGATTTGAAAATACAGAACTTCTATAAATAAAAATACAATTGAAGTCAAATTATGCCCTTCTAAGCTCACACCCCCACCAGATTTCTAATTGTTCGCTAAAATTTTCTTAAACTTTTTTGTCTCTGTATTTCTCTTCCTTTTACTGTGAATTCTTTTTTTTTTTGTAGTACTAGAGATGAAACTTTGCACTTGTTAGGTAAGCACTCGACCGCTGAGTTACATCCCCACCTCGGGCTCATTTCCACACACATCACTCCAAAAGGACTTATTTATTTGTATTCCATGGTTTGGTTGCACTTGGATTAGCTTTTATTAGCTCAGTTAGATTACAATTAACTTGAGGCAAAGGGGTCCTGAGATAAACTGTATGTATCCCAACACACCTGGCTGAGACTCTAAATGTCCAGTGTGTGCGGGTTTAATGATCAGAGCTAAACATTCTTTTGTCCCTACACTGTATTCCATTCTACAGCTGAAGGATCTTTAAGCAAAGATCAACAAGAAATTCACTTGGTCTAATTCCTACTGTGCATTATTTACAAAAGCAAATTCCAAATTGCATCTCTTCCCATATTCTGTATCCTGCTGTCTTTCTACTGAGCTACATTTATGATAGTGAGAGACCTATTCTCTTTCTTGTATCGTGTTTTTTCTTAGTTTGCGTTATGAGATTACTATGATTATTACTATGCTAATAAAAATTAAGAACAAGTCTGGTATATATACTTAATGGATTATTCAATACTTAATGCAGTTTATTGAATTAGAGGTAAAAACTTTTTCTGTTCTGCTCGATAAGAAGTGACATAAGGCTGGAAGCAGGTATTGGGAGCACTAGAGAAAGGGGGACAAGCTAGATCTTCCCCAGGGAAACTCGAAGGCTTGAAACAAAATGCAAATTCTGTCAGTAATAGAGAAGGTATTGAAAAGAGAGGCAGAAAGGAAAAACGTTTAATGGAAAACATGGAGAATAAAGAAATATGGGTATAGAAATGCCATAACAGGATCAAAGATGCTGAAGGCCTTTAAAGAAAGATAGTGTTCACTAAGAGAGAGAAAAAAAAAGAGTGGATAGACTTAGGAACATCAGGTAAACAGACAATCATTTTTTGATGTTCCCCTTCTCTTTGGTAATACCAAAATGGTTTCAATTTTTAAAAAGGAAATTCGGCATGAAAGGGTTCTGTAACATGGCCTGCCCTCTTATGGGACTTAGAGTAAAAAATGTAAACCAGCTGTGATACTGAGGTTTAAGCGTCATCTGTTGCCCATATTCGGTAGCTTTTCCCATGGAATTACACAAAGAGTTGTATGACGGATGGTCTATGTCCTAATTATGTAATTACACAGTAGAGAAGAACAGCTGAAGAGGAGCCATTTCACCCTGTGTCCCATGCCTGCATGACCTGCGTCTCACATAATGGACGGAGCTCCTACTATAGCGTAAGCCATAATTTCATTATGAAAGGATGAAATGTTGGTTTTCATGTGGCATTAGTCTATGTATGACCAAATCTATAAAGATAAAATTAGAACTAAGCTGAAGCTTCAACTAGAATATCAACCACATGCAATTGAATTATTAGTAAGATTTGTAAATATATTTAGGAACAAATTAAGCTCCCGTGCTCTTTTCAAGTCTAGCCCATCTGTATGCAAGAACATCAGTTTTCTCCCAGATGACCACAGTAAAGACAAAAGCCTAAGCCTTCCAGATACGAACCTAATGAGGGCTTCAGAAGGATCTAGTTGTTAGCTTGGAGTAGGTAATCAATCATATATTTTATCAATGATTTCTGTGCTTTTGATATGAGAAGGTTTTATCTCTCAAAGAAATCTCTCCCTTCCAGGCTACCAGAAAGTAATTCCACGTGTGGAAAATGTTGTCACTACAGGTAGTTATGAGAATGGCAGGTTTTGAAGTCAAAGAAGCAAAACTATAGCTCAGCTCCCCTGGACCCATGGCGTGGTGAGAAATATTTACAACGTGTTGGAGAAAGAGTGAATGGGGAAAATATCACACAAGATCTCCGGAAGCCTCGTTAGGCAAACCAGTGACAGGTGAGTTTTTAAGACATCAATAAAGTAACATTTGCTGACTTAATCTTTATGAAAACTACAATGACACCAGAGCTATTTGTATTGGTAGTGAACAGGGAAGACGTTGGCCAAAATGTACAGAAGTGAAAAATAAATTGGCAAAATCTGCCTCTTAATCTTTTTGCTCTAAAACATGAGCCCGGGGGAGCAAGAGCTGTTCCCCTTCCCTGCTTATTTCCCTCCTTACCGCTTTGGCCTTTCTCCACCATGTGGGGCTGCTGGTAAGCCTGCTAAGCTGTCCTGGCAGAGCCTACATCTTTGCTTAATGCAGCAACATGCATTTTATTGCTACCGCACATGATATGCTTGGGCTTGGAAAAGGATTCAGGAGTTAGTCTTGGACCACCAGAATAAATTGCAGGGAACAGCTTGTTCAAACTCTGGGGGAAGATGCTGACTTATAGTAATTCATAAGGTCATTCCTGCTGGATGATGTTCTGGTGGAGAAAAGGTAGCTACTGTGCTTAGTGGAGAGCTGGGAACATCAGTTCCAGAAAAAATGGCTTCGCATTTCTCATGACATCCAAGAATTATATGACTCCCTGTGGTCCACCGTGTAATAAGAAGTCTGTAGCTTTCATTCTGTAAAAATTATTAATCATTTGTGGCTGAAAAATGAATCAGTGAAGTTAACCTACATTGTCAGGTTTGATTTATCTGGAGGTAAACAACCTCCTAAGAGGATTTAGTGGGCTAGTGTTTAGTAAAAGGGTATGTCCAGGTCGTGGCACTGCGTAGATTGAATGTCCAAACATTTAAAAGCTCTTTCATCATTGGACTGAATACGAAAATGACAGCCATCATTTGGTGACCTTAGAGCGTCCCAGCTATTTGTAACAGACTTCCAGTAGTGAATCTAACCTCCTATCAGGCCAGGGTAAAATAAATGACAAGTTATTTTTCTGATTTTAAGATTAATGTTGGGCTGCCTCGTTATAAATACGTTCTTCTGAATGCAAAATTAAATTGTAATCATTTAAAGGAGTATGTGAAGCAGGAGAGAAAAGGGAAACGAAACTCTTTTGCTCTTGTTCATTTTTTTCATTAGGCAGGTATCTTTACACCTCATCATAATATTTATCTGTCGATACAGTGATTGCTACATCAACCACCTGTGCTAGACAAGCACCTGCCTTAAAAATGCAATTTTTAGCAAAGATTTAAATTGCAAACTAGAATTCCGAGGCCCCCTGCCAAAACAAACTCACTTCTCTTTTGAAGAGTATGTTGTTTCTCAAGGAAGATTTTCCTGTACAGTACTCTATATTTTGACTTAAGGGTAAATCTCTACCTCTCAGTTTCTCTCAATAAAAATTTTTCTTTCTTGTCAATCGGTTTGGGGTAATATCTTCATCAAGATCTCAACCAGCCAAATGGGAAGACCCTTTCAAATTCTAAAAACAAATTTCTCTGAGCCATTAACTAATTCATGTTGAGAAATCCCTTTGCAGCAAAAAGACATCCAAGGAAAAAACTCTGAATATGTCAAATAAGCAAAAGTAGCACGTTGATTTATGTTCAAGCTTCATACAGAGAGTACCTTAGGGTTTGCTTTATAATTTGGCTCTGAAAAAGTCTACAGTGGTACATCTTCCATCCCACGTGCCCTGTGAGTCCCAGGGTGCAGTAGATAGCAACAGAGCTGGGATCTGGAGAGAGACTTGAATCTCTCCTTGTCTATAAAGAGCATCAATCCGCTATGCTACTTCTTTCAGCATAACGTGTTACTCCACGTAGTACCCAGGGATGAAAAGTACATGTGCCTTTTCCTAATACAAAGCCATGGAGAGGCTCCCAAGTCATCGCGACAGCAAAGTTCTGGCAACCCAAACTGAAATGATTGTCACACAATGGGTATTCTATGATGGCAATGGGTCAGCAGAAGCCACCAGGAAGTGCTTTGAAGAGACAAAGCAAGAACATGCCATGAGTCACAGTCAGTTTAGTTTTAGAAAGGACAAGCAGAAATTCCATTAAGAATTTCACACGACTAAGGGGATGTTCCATGATCGGACACACCATTGGGAGCTCAAAAACCAGACAAGAAGAAGAAATCCTGAGGAAAAGAGTTGCTTTTGTGTTTGACATGAAAGAAAACCTAAATCCTTACGTGACTAAAGCACCTCACCGTTGGTCACTCGCGACCATGTGACTTCTTGCAGATGCTCTTCAATGGGGCCCGTCTGCTTCCACGCATCTTCTGCTAAGGATGCTAGCTAGACCGGGCCTCTCTCCTGGGGCTACTTCTAGGGCAGCATTTGCTGTCAGCAGTCTTGGAGGGACGAAGTAATCTCTCCCTTCAGGATGAAGCATGGATTTGCTGCGGGTCTCACAAGCTCTACGTCCCTCAGCTACCACATCAACCCTCCATACATATATATGGCATCATATATACTTCCCCGACGTCACATCCTTGGGACCTCATGGACAAAGGGACCCACACAAATTTGATGCCATCTGCTGTGATGTGAATGGCAAAAGCCCCTGGCTTTGCCCCAGATACTGCCTGCATTCTGTCAATATGCACAAAACAGCAAAAGGCTAAGTTATTAGCCTGTAAGGAGGTCAAATCCCAGTCCCGAGCCCACCAATGACATGCTTTGTGTAACCTATCTGACTGTGGACTTCTTGAGGACAATATTTGTGTGCCATTTATTTTTGTACCACCTGAACCCAGAGCTTGTGTGGAAATGAGGGCTAAGGAAAATGGGTCAGATAATGAGTTGGGTGTATTACTTATTTACTGAAATTAAAGTTGAAATTTCCTGATCAGTTCTATATGGAAAAGTTATGATACTCAGATAAACCTAGAGAGTCCATGGATAAAAGGACTAAGGATAAAAAGTAGAAAAAAAATGCTATTGTTTAACAGCACATCAACAAGCTTTGTTATTATGCATGAAAAGAAGATAATATTATTTTTTGAAACTGACTTACACCTTACAAAAGTCTTAAACATTTCTTGTTTTATATCTCAACACATGGAGGTAGTAAGAAAAGCACCATTATCTATTCTCAGATGAGAAAAGTGAGTTTGTATGGCAAACCCAAGATTGTTTAGGTGGTTACCAGCTAAGAAAATTTTGCAAACTAGATCTTTACTTCTCGGAGTTAGGACTCATTTTAAAATGCACATTATCTCCAGTTTCTTCCCTTATCACTATTGCCTTTTTTGAAAACTTCTATTCTGTGCAGATTAAACTTAGAAGATACAGTTCTGCAAGTCTTTTTCTGTTTTGTGTGTGTGTGTGTGTGTACGTGTGTGCCTGTGTCTGAGTACATGTGTGCTTGTGTATGTGTATGTGCATGTGTGTGCATGTGTGTGTGCGTGTGTGTGTGCACACACACTCAGGAAGTTACACTATTTCATTATTACTAATAATGAAAAAAATAAGATTTCAAATATTTTAAGTATCTTTTTATGATTAAGTTTATTTTAACTGGTACATAAAAAATAAAAACGTGTTCATAAGGCAGCAAGTGATGTTTCAATACATACATATATTATACAGTGTTTAAATCAAGCTTAGCTCTTTGAACTTTTATGATTTTATAGTAAAAAAAAAAAATACACTTTCAGAAATGCTTTCTCTTAGCTCTTTGAAATTCCCAGTACATTATTTTTCACCTACTGTCCTCCGGTACACAATAGCACAGCAGAACTTCTTAGACCTACCAACTACACCTTGTTGTCCACTGGTCAATATCCCCCCAGACCCCTTGCCCTACACCATTCCCCCATCCCTGGTAAACACTTCCCTATTGTTGCTCCTGTGAACAGTACTGCACCAAACGAGAGGGCAAATGTCTCGTGACATGACGTTATTTCATCTGACGTATACTCCGAAGTGGGATTTCTAGATGACATACTCCCACTGATTTTAATTCTGAGAGGAACATCCAACGTGTGATTTTTTTAAATGCCGTATCTTCTCATATACCCTATACTCAACTCAAAAGGACAATGAAACTAGATTTACTGGGGGCATTTATTAAAGGACAAGTTTCAAGTCTAGAGCTATTCTTTAGGGGAAAAGAATAGCTATTAAAATTGTTTTGGGTAATAAATTGTTTTTCACTGATATACTGGAGATTGAAATCAGGCTTATCCAACCATTAACAAATATCTTGTTAGTTTTAAATCTCCAAAGTCTTCTAAGTGCTGTAGAATTTTGTATGAACTTTTAGAAATTACTTTTTAATAGTTTTTGTCTTTTAAAATCATCCTGATCTATGATAATATATGCTATCACATGGAAAGTGGAATAAATTGCCTGAAACAAAAGCAAAATGCACTTAAGTGTTCCATAAAACAAAAATCATTAGCATTTCTACCTTTGTCCAACGAAAAACTGAAATATGAACAGTTGAAACTTTCTGCGGTGCTTCATGTCTCACTGCTACTCAGTATTATTTTCTCTAGAGTATTTAGGATTTTTATCTGGTATGTAAGAAAAATAACAGTGTAGAGTTTTGTTAACTTAGTTCTGCTTTACAGGGTACAGCTGGCTGCAAAACAAGTAGATCAATATATCAAGATCTTGTTTCTTAACTTCTAATTTCTATGTAATTGATAAACTCTCAAATTTTTGCCTGTCAGAAGTAATACATTAAGCGCAGTGAATGTGGGCAGAAGGAAGAGAACAGTAGGACAGTGGAGACATGCCACCCCAGGACCAGCATGCTCTGGGAGGGCCCAGGGAGTAGCTCAGCATCAGGAAACTGCTTGCAGTTTGCCTTAGTTACTTCTTCATCCCTGGGACAGAATACCTGACATTCACGATTTAGGGAGGAATGACGTATTTTAGCTCACACTTTCAGAAGGTCACAGTCCAGTCATGGCTGGGCAACTAGAAACGGTAGAACCCCATGGCAAGTCCGGAGCCAGAGAAAAGAGATCTTCACGGACTGGCTGAACAAAGCCAAGTCTGGGAGGAAGGGCGGGACCAGCGCACCCCTCCGCGCCAAGCATCTGCGCCTTCCAGGCAGGGCCCACCCCTCAACTGTCCACAGCATCCATGGGTACATGAGGCTTTGGGGGGCCCTGCAGATCCAAACCACACCACAGTTCTTGTCTGTTCCAGTGTGAGTTAGGGACGCCCCACAGATGGTCCCAGTTGATCCAGAGTCACCTGGTTCTGGACAAATACTTTCCTTGTGGTCATAAGTCGATCTGGAAGTTGTGCAGATTTCTTTCACCATCCTTAATTCTATGATTTATCTAAAATAATATATACAGTGAGTTTTATTTTATCCAGCTCCTAGGAGAGAAGAAAATAACATAGAAGGACGCGCAAGTGATACCAGGCAAGCGATCTATCTGGAGAGAAGTTGGGAAGTGAACGAATAAAGTAGTCAACAGGAGATAGTGGAAAGGGGAGAGGAAGAGAGGCAGGGAGACGTCCCCTCGGCGTGGCTTGGTGAAGGGGCCTTGTGCCAGGGTCGGGCTCCCCCTGTGCTCAGGCCACTGACCTCACAGAGACAATTGAATTGATGCACTCTCCTACCTTCTACCGAATGCACACTCACAGAGGTGATTTCAATTTTTACTTGACCATCCAACATAGATGTAATAAAACCAGTCACACAATGGCTCGATTTCGGTTCAGACTAACCCTGCAAAGCTGTTGAAGTATTATTTCCCTTTAAGCAAAACAAAGAAACAAACAAAAGCATCTTATGTCTAAGAAAATAGAGTTTTTTAAACCCTCAGGATCACTACAAATAAACAAAGCCCAGTGCTTGGGCTTTCCTAAACAGAAACACCGAAGCATTACGTAAACTTATGAAGATCTGCCAGAAGGACTAAACCCGGGGGGGGGGGGGGGGGGAATTCCTATACCAGAAAAGATTCTACCCTGTGCTCATTAATTTGCCATTTACAATGTATTGGAGGTATATTTCTCTATCCTTAAGGTTGGGAAGTTCTACAAACATTACAGTAGTGCACAGTACGCAGTTATTTATCAATTATCTTTTTGTTTAATAGAAAAGGCTGTGGGTTGAACTAGAAAAGTGACAACTTCCTCCAGCTAGGAGCATAGACAGGCAGAAGCATGTTTATCACCTTTCTTGTGGTGTTTCAGTATAGAATTGTGACTGGTAAATTTATGACTGCAAAATGAAGGAAAATATAGTGCATAATATTTGTTGATAAAGCTAGTATAATTCTGGTAATTAATGTATCTGGTATATCACACCCCTCCCTTGGGTCTTGCAATCCTTAGAACACCAAATACCAAATACCGAAGTTTATCCCAATTGTGAACCCAGCTCTGAAATGGAAGTTATGGAAAACACAAAAGAAATTGAACAGCGTTCCATTATCAAAGAGTTTAAAACCTTTTAGGAAACCGCGGACTTTGCCTCGTGTGCCCATTCCTTTCCTTCTTGCACGGCCCTACACGTGACCCAGTATGCCTCTGGTTCCTCTCGCAAGATTTAGATAAAGCGTTCTATCACTTCTGCCTCAACAGGAACAC
The DNA here is from genome assembly GCA_004027205.1 of Ctenodactylus gundi. NCBI lineage: Eukaryota > Metazoa > Chordata > Mammalia > Rodentia > Ctenodactylidae > Ctenodactylus > Ctenodactylus gundi. The sequence continues at coordinate 375,475 of PVKB01001214.1, forward strand.
ACTGGGACGTGGAAGTACCCTCCACTTGTCACTAGTCTTTTAATCTGTGTAGCAGAGGACCGTGCCACAGCTACGTAGCATGACTGCACTTCCTTCCTCTTGCCCTTTGCAATACTATTCTTCCAGGAGAAGCTGCTCAGATGTTCCTCTCCAGAGGAAACTAAGAGGGTTGTATAGCCTCAGCCATTGTGATTGTTCTGAGTACAATTCTACATGAGACATGTGGCTGTTGAAAGTGAGTAGCAGAAACTCTTCTCCTGTGGGGCACGAGAGCACTTTAGGCCTCCTGGTCTCCCTCTTTCCTGGGGCATGAGCAGATAGAAGCCATAACAGGCACCAAAGAGGAACATGAACTAATGTCACACACAGACCATGTTAGTGCTTGTGTGTTCCCACGTGAGACGTCAGTACCACCCAACCAACACAACACCAGCTTTTGTAGACTTGTAACTAACTGGTTAAAAGTGATGGACGGTTCCTCAAAAGACAATGCAGCATGTAAAAAACATTTACTCAAAGTTTTCATAAATCTAGTTTCTTCCCAGCACTGCTGAATGTTAGACAGTATATGAATGACAAACCAAAGTCCAGGACTCTGATCCCTAGATTTCACAATTAAAAGAACCCAAATCAACACATTAAGCTCTGTACAGTGGGGAGAATTAACACTTAAAAACATTCTGCATTATCAATAAATCGTGGCTCATTTTCACAAATGGAGTTTGTTTCAATTCTCAGCCGCTGGATGATGTTCCGACTCGGAGCAAAGGCAACGTAATTGGGTAACAGCTGAGACGCGCTTGTGTGAGCGGGGCTGAAAGATCCATTGCAGGAGTTCCGAGAGTGTGAATTGCAATTGCAATGATATCAGAAGCAACTAATTCTGTTCTTTAGAAGTGAGGACATGAAAGAAGTTTGAGGTTTTCTTGTTTCGAGCTTTAATTGAGGGCTAGGTTGAAATTCATTTTCATCCCTGAGTGAGTGGTAAAAACATACACAGCAGGTAATTCACACCAGCTCAAAAACTGTTGGTGCAGTCAGAACGCTAATCAGGGTAAAGCTTCCAGAAGCAAATTATCAGCTACAAATTAAAATCTTGCCTCATGCTTGCTAAAAGAAAGCTTCCTTTCCACCAACACACGCGTAAATATTAGTAACTATTGGGTTGCAGCGAGAAAGGAAGACTAGGGTTCTACCTGCCTGCACTAAAGAGCACCCCGCAAAGGTGTGAAATAAACTAGACTTCAAATCTTGCTAAAATTTTGGCTTAAAAATCAGAAGTTGTCATAAACTCAGGTAGGGTGGAAATTTACTCTGAGAACGAAAAATTTAATGTTACACAAAAATAAAGAAGGAAACTTAGATTCTGAAGAGCATTTAAAATAGTTTGCATGTAAAGCTTTCTGGGTAATCATCTTCTTGAGCCAGAGACCCTTAAAATAAGGACAAAAGACTGTAGTTGACAATAAGAATTAATTAAACATATGATGTTAATTAATCTCAAGGAAACAGAGAGGATAAGATAAAAAATTCTTTGATTTTCCTGGCTTTGTGCCATAACCTCCATGTAATTTAGAGGTATATTTTTAGCATTTAACCTTCTCAGTGATTTTTGCTTAGATGATGTTGAAAATTGTTTCAAGAAAGCTGCAAAGTGGCTATGATAATATGTAAAGAGTTCAAAATGGCTGCACACATCTGATAAATATATACACTATATACATAATTATGTCATTGGCTTCAATGACCATAATTGTACCTTTGGGCTGTAAATCCATTCTAGTTCCAACTCTCTCTGAACAAAGCCATTATAACAGTAATATAGACATGGGTATACAACTAGTAAAATCACTATTTTTTTAAACTAGGAATAATTCCCTTCAAAATTGTGCTTATATTCATTTTAGAATATCAAATATAGTGAAAAACACTTCATCATGGATTCACCAGAGCAGAATTTCCTTAAATAAAAAATACATACTGTTTTTAGAACACTGTGGACCCCTTGTAAGTGTGTAACCTATCACCACACTTTGTTTTTCCATCAATTGTCTCTGTCTCTAAAGGACACCAAAAAGAATTCTGGAAACTCAGATTAATTTCTCAGGAGCTGCAAAGTTCATTTCCTGAATGCCAAGTTTCAAGCCTGAAGCAAATTTAAATACTTCCATTGAAATCTCTGGAGGGAGTTGAGGGGGTGGGAAGGAGAAAAGTTTTAAAATGGAAATCTTGAAACAGCCTTGCTTAACACTGCAACGTCCCACTCTAATAGACAGTGAGCGCATCATTCACTTCTATTTCACAGGGGCTGGACCCATGCTGGACCTGTGTGGTAAACATAAATAATTCTGAGCCATTTCCTAGGATTTGACCTTGAGAGTCTATTCTAGACCAGGCATGGATAGATTTCGGCTCACTGAATCACCCTCAGCCCAGTGTGTGTGTGTGCGTGTGCATGTGTGTGTGTGTGTGTGTGTGTGTGTGTGTGTGTGTGTGTGTGTGTGTGTGTTCAGCTAACGTCATTAATACAGCTTTTCACCTGAAGTAAAATTAACACAAATTAGAAAGGGTCAGGAACTAAGGCTTTTTAAAACAGATTCTGTTTATTTTTCAAGTTCTGGCTGTTTTATCCACAGTTACACTCAAGAAAACAGTATGTTCTCATGGTCCCTCTAAGTGAGCTTGTGGGCTCCTCTGAGAACATCTCTCAGAAAATAGAACCTCGGGAGAACAGGACCAAAATCTTATCCAATTTACAATTCAAAGAAAAAAGGTGAGCTCAGATTCTCTTAAAAGCATTTCTGTGACCAAGGGCTGCTTTGTCCCCAAAACTCACTAGCACAACACTATTTTTCCCCAAAAATATCTAGGGTCAGACCATTGCCCCACCTCATGGCACGTGCTGTGGTGAGCCCAAGGCCACCTTCCTTCTGAGAGCCTGACCATCCCTGGAGCAGACCTGACACTCCTGGGTTTGGACTCCCACAAACAGACAATACAACAAACCTAGACCCCCCACCTAATTCCTTTTAAAGGTCTTGAACACTTCTCAGAAAAGTTAAGTGACGTACAAGTCTCATTAAATCTCCAAAGATAACTCTTGGGTGTGTTAGTCAAGAGATGAAACCCCAAGCTGTTCTTTAAAAATCAGTGAAATTGCTTGAAGGAACAAGGAATTCATGCATCAGCCGGTTCTTTATGTTCTAAAGTGCAATTTGTGGGGCTAAACGAGAGTAAATGTCATACCTTTAATTTAGTAAAAAGTTATGTACGAGTCTATTATTCCAAATAATCACATAACAGAGAGCAGCCACCTTCCTGCTCAGTGGGGTGCCATTTCAGACACTTTAAAATTCGCTAAGTTCAAGCAGCTTTCCTTCGAAATAATACATGTGCTAAATATGTCACATTAAAAGTGCTTTTGGCATGTAAATGATCCGTTGCTCACAGAAATGCTTTTAAAAGGATCTGAGCTCAGTTTTTTCTGTTTTTTTCTTTTTCTCTTTTTTCTTTCGTTTTTTTTTTTTTCTTTTTCCTTTTGGAAATTCTAAGTGCATTGAATTTCATTGTCCCACAGAACCATGCAGAGTTGAACTAGTGAGCTGCAGGACAAGCCAGCCCTTGTCAGCCTCTGCAGTTAGGTAGCATTTGAACTGTCAGAAGTCCACAGAGTTCTATTTGCCTCAGCATTATCCTCTGATCCAATCAGAGGCAGTTTTTCTTTTGTGCTCTCACTTCCCCCCCTGGTACTAAGTGTTAGCAAGCAGTTCCAGGTCTAAAAAGTTGATAATTTACTATTAAAACACGAGACACATGCATGAACAAGTTTTTGGTAAGTTTATTTAATTCTTCGACCTCTCCTCCCTCCCTTTTTTTCCTGATCTGCAACACTTGAACAATAAAGCTGATGCTTTATGGGGGATTTGAGGCATTTACCCACCAAAAACTAATTCAAAATTTTTATGCATGATATGAATGAAACTAAAAGCATAATCTCAACTGGGGCTTCATTATGCTACTCCATACGGCACACAGCCTACCGACAGAGACTCTTTCGTAACTTCCAAACTGATGGTTTTCTCTCTCTCTTTGTAAGGCCATGTGCAAGAATTTGATGACATCAGCTATCTTCTGCTTTTAGGAATCTTCCACTTCTACTTATTAAAAATAGAGCAATGTGAAAGCGGCTTGATATTCCCGAAGCAGATAATACAGCTATTTCTCACACACTAGTTAGCTTCAGGGTTCTTCCAGATTTTAACCACCATCTCATCTTCATACAAAGAAAAAAATTGTCTGGAGAACTAACTCAGAAAGAACCTTACAGAAAGGCTGAGATCAATTATAAGCAAAAGCTTCGGTTTGATGATAGAATAATTCATAATATAGTCAAAAATGTGTAAATGAGAAGATTAAATATGAGTTTGGTTGCCAGACTTCACAAATAAAAACATCGAATACCCAGATACATCTGAATTTCAGATCAACAACCAATAATCCATTAGTATAAATATGCTTTTAGAGCTGGAGACATAGCTCAATGGTTAAAGCGCTTCCCCCAGCCCCATATAAGCTTGGCAGGGTGGTGTGGGCCTAAAAGCCCGCACTCAGGAGGCTGAGGCTGGAGGACTGCTGTGCATTAGAGGCAATCCTTGACTACGTAGTAAATTCAGGACCAGCTGGTACAACAGAGCAAGACCCTATCTCAAAAAAAAGCTTATACTGAAAAAATATTTATCATCTGAAACTTAAGTATTCATCCTTTATTTTATCTGGCAATGCTAAATATGAATCTACTTAAAAAGTACATCTTCTATATTGCAAAATAAACCTTTGCATAAACAAGCCTACTGACTTCTCTGAGTTAGACAATGGTTGTCCGCGACATTGCTGGTTCTGGGGCCAGCATATTTCTCTCAGTTTTAGCACGTAGAAGAAATAGCTTCAATGTGTTAATTAAAAATGATTAACCAAGAACAGAGCTGTCAGTCATGGGATGAGAAGTGCCACCTTTGATTTGTTCATCTGGCATTTGAAGAACTTCAAATGTGCCTGTTTTTAGGATACTGAGACGATTCAGCAACTCGACACTGTTAAGAGTTCTCATTTTTTTTCTCCCGTTGTTCTTTTAACAAAGATAAGGTGGATAAGCTGATAAAAATTTCTCCAAGCCAGAGCCTGGAACTAAGAACATTTTTCCTACATTTTTTCTGCCCTTTTGATTCATTTTTATAACGTAGAATAGCAAGAATCAGTTACCCATGGAGCCCAATTTTAAGAGAATGATCTTAAACGACATCTACATTAAGCTTGTACCTCATACATAAGCTCAAAAGAGACATTTTGGACCACTCCCTCCACAGCCACTGGGGAGCGTTCATCAGCATTCACAGTGCAAAAAACGCTTGAGACTCACCACTGCATTTTGTAAAATGCAATTTTTGGCAGGTTGACTAAAATCTTGGCAAGCGTTATCATTTTCCCAAAATGTGTTTGCATAGAGGCTTACTGATTTTTATTACACTATCTGGACTCTCTCCAGATTCTTTTGGTCCCCAAACTTAAACAGCACTTCAAGAAAGGTTTCTTATAAATTAAAAGGCACTTTTAGAACAGGTGCGAACGTGAAACTAACACTTTAGGTATTATGAGAAAAAGCCCGAAAATATAGTCCAAGGCATTTATTCGCTGTGTGTCTCAAGCTGCGTTTATTTGATAAAGCAGGAGTCTAACAGGTTACCAGAGGGTAGTCGTTTCTAGCAGGTGACGCAAGGCATTCCAAAAGGAAAATATAAATCCTTAGAAGGTTCTTGGAAGAGAAGGAAGACGAAGGGCCTATTTATTTTTATTTTAACATCACTCATTCAAAGATTTGGGGCTACCATATAATATGTCACAGAATTAAGCTGAATGTGTGTATTATAGAAGAGAACAGAATTTACTGTGACACACACCAAACTGATATACAAAAGAAACCTTGAAAACCAGGATACATTTGCTCTTTCTCTACTAGATTTGCAAAAGCAAACAGAACTGAAATACATGGAGGACACTTTGAAAAGCAAGAGCCCGGTCTCTTCTGATGAATCTTTTGATAGTGTAGAGAGAAACAAGGACCAACAGATCTGGTCTGTTCTTCCCTCCTCCTCAGTGTCATCATCTGAACCACCTAGGACAACAGCTTCTGAGCCCTGGAGAAAAATAGTTGCAAGGATTCATTGAATTGAGAACGTTGCTGACCTTATGCAAAACAATGTTACAACTCTCAGAGATGTGTCTGAAGATTTTAAATGCATGAAAACAGTTTCCCATTGATAGGAAGAATTTCCAGAACCATCAAATGATAAAAAAAAAATTTTAAATAATTTTTTGTCATGAAGAAGGTTTTTTTTTTTTTTTTTTGCTAAGAGATAGGCATACAGAAACTCAGAATTCAAAGTGATCCTATATGTCTTTTGAATTAAAAATTCACCTTTATATCACCCTTTATAATTTATTCACCCTTATAGTTTATTCACCTTTATAATTTGAAAATAGTATCTAAAAATTAAGCTATAGTCTTGCTTAGATTGCTTCCATGATTTTTTCTTAGGTTTGGAGACTAAGCAAGTTTTTTTTAAGTTAAGTAAGAAACGTCAATAATGTAGTTAAATCATTTAGGAATGTTGACAAAACTTGAATAATTAAATAAAATAATTATGAATTTCCAGAGACATTGTACTTCCTTTTTTCTTCCTGATAGTCAGGTTGGTCTTAATTCCCAAAGGAGATTTTGCCTTTGAGAAGAAGGGTTAGTGTAACCAATTTACACGTAGTTTTCTTTGGTTTTGCACCAGGCTGAATTAATTTAATGTACATCATCATGAAATTATCAACACCTCAAATTTTTTATTGTAAAATTCATTATATTTTATGAACAATGATGATATTGTTTAATCCCCAAATCAATCTGAACTGTAGCAAAATGTTCTCAGTTTAGATCTAAATTCCTGCCAGCTGTTTTATTAGTAGGCTACTGAGAAAGATCACAAAAAACGACTTCAAAAGAACTTTTTAAAGATACCATTACCCAGGCAATCTCAGCTTGATGACCGCATACACCAGAAAAGAGATTTCAGTCCCACAGTTCAATAATTGCTAGAGATAGCAATAGGAAAAGAATAGGAATAATGTTTTTCTATTCTTAAGAAATACGTGAATAAATAGTTGATGTCAAGCATTCACCAGATAATTTCAAAATAATATTTTCATCCTTATTGGTGCGGCAAAAAGTACAAATAGGAAACAATCCTGCAACATTCCTTTATTTTTTTCTCTTGGACTATTTCAGAAAATATTTGGTGAAACCAGCCAAAAATTTCCAGATTTTCATGTACTCATTTACATTCATTTCATAGTTGTTTAAATTAGGTGCTTAGATGATATTTCTAGAAGAAAAAGGAACCCCACTAATTTCTTGTACTTAATTGGGTGGAACACTTGAACTCTTATCACCTTGTAAAAAATTTCAGACTCTTTTTGAGATCAAAATCTTAAATTTTTCACATGATTGCATAAAAAGAAAACCTACAACTTTAATGTGCCTGTGGATATTAAAACAAAAGGAATGGGGACACAAAGCAAAGTTGATATGTCATACAAGGAAAGGCAACGTAGGAGAGCAGACCAAGACTAGACGAGCTATGAGCTTGTGCCTATTGCCAGTCTTCGCTTACTGTGTAGCTTTAGAATGAGGTTCAATTTCCTGTAACTAAAAAAAAGTTACAGTATTTTGGTTATTGTTTATAATTTTCTGCTTTAAAAAATGACACATCTCGAGGGCTAGAGGAATGGCACAGTGGTTAAAGTGCTTGCCTTGCAAGCACCAAGCCCTGAGTTTGATTCTCCAGCACCACATAAAGCTGGGCGTGGTGGCATGCACCTGTAATCCCAGCACTCAGAAGGCTGAGGCAAGAGGATTGCCATGACTCCGAGGCCAGCCTGGGCTACACCAATGAATTCAGAACTAGCCTGGGCTGCAGAGTGAGACGCTGCCACAAAAAAAAAAAAGAGAGAGAGAGAAAGAAAGAAAGAACAAAAAAGAATGACGCACCTAAAGACCATAATGCTAAATGAAATAAACCAGACACAGAAAGTTAAATATTGCCTTTATGTGAGCGATCCAAATGTAAATACTTGAAAGAACAAAATAAAATAGGAAAGGCAAGAAACAGGGAGGAGGGCTCTGTGGAGAAAGGAGGCAGATCTAGGCAGGAGAGGGAGAGAGCAGGAAGAGCGAGAGATTGGATATGTATACATCCCAATTCCCCAGGCTGGATATAATTATAATGTATAGCAAATATATACTAATAAAAATAATATTTATGGAAGAAAAAAATGAAGCAAGAAAGCTAAGAAGGTATCTATGTTCATTTGCAATCTGGAAGGTGGGGAACCTGAGAAGACATCAGAATTTTATATCTCATTCAGTGGAAAAACAGATCTGAGCTGATATCAATACTCATCCACTTCAATGCAGAGTGTCAACGTAAATCACAGGCCTGGACCCACTTAAGGTATCAGCACAATACATGATATACGCACCATATTTTGTTTCTAACATTCAAAAATTTTAAGTCTAAGACCCATGCAGCACCAAGGACTTTAGATGTAGAGATCTGGGCACTTACGGCTTCTTCTCCTTTCTCTTTTTAGGAAATTATAATTAAAAAATTAAGTCTAAGTAAGCAAGAAGTTGGAATGGCTGGACCTCCACTATGTCTCATCTTAATTCTTCATTTCAAATGGCTTTAAAGTGATTAGCTACCAAGGGGGGATGAATAAAGTTGCTCACTGAAGCACTTCTCATGGGTGGAATTTGTTAGAACCTACCCACACAGTTGCCTGAGGAAAAAGAGGGCACAAGCAGCGACACAGTCTGTCTCACCTTGACACGGACCACAATGGCATTCGTATTTACTTACTCGCTTTAAGTCCTTATCAACAAAACAGTCTTACTAGCTCTAAGATGGATTTTTTTTTCAATCAAAGTGCTGCTAAGGATGAATGGATCTGCTTAGAGCGGTGTATTAATAACGGTAACATCCCTTCTTGTCGGGTCCTGAATGAGTTTTTCGAAATGAGACAATGCCTGCTTTTTAGCTAATAAGAATAGCACTGCTTGGCTTAAGAGGAAACACGAAACAAGGCAAGGTTTAGACACTTGCAGTCCCTAAGGCTCGTAACACAGGGTAGACCTTACAGCTCCTGGGTCCTGGCCACATTCTTACATCTGGGATTACTTTCAGCCTCTCCAAATCCCCACAGTACACCACTTCATTTCTAAGTCTCCACTCATGTGCCATGAGCACCTGCCAAGTTCCTCTTCAGTTTCTCTTGGATGAATTTTCAGGCAGTTTCCAAAGCATCTCCCTTTTGTGCTAAGGACCCTGCAACGTATTTCAGGTGAGGAATTTAAAATCCCACTCATAATTGTTTGAAATCTCCCCTCAGTGAAGCTGTCAGAGCTTGACAGCCCAGGTTCTGGTGTTGTTCGCTGTTGAGTGGGAACTGCTCTCCAGCCTAGGGGTACCTCTCTGATTCAGCAGTGGGAAGGCGGGTGAAGCTTCCTGGGGGACCCTTGGGGAAGGCGATGCCTCACAAATGGTAGTTTCAGCAGGAAGAATAAAAATAATAAGTTCCTTTCTGAGAGCTCAAACCTATAAAATTTGTGAATGTGTTGAGACGTTGCATTTTGACGCTCTCATCTCAGGTCCCGAATTTCAAAATAATTTTAAGTTGTGTGATTCTATAGGCCAGAATAGAAGAATGGCACACAGCATGTCTGTGTTTTACATTGGGCAGATCCATAGAACCATACCTGTTTTGAAGACGCTAAATATCTTCTGCATTTCGGGAAGCGGGGGATGCGAGAGCTCTTACATCTGATTTCAGTCTCTGATAAATGCCCTAGTGATTTGATGCAGAGGTCATTAGGCAGCGGTATTAGTAATCTAGATGGAAACAAATTTCAGTAGGGGCCAGTAATGTATCTTATGGCTCGTAAACACATTGTGCCCAATTATCTTGGTATGCTGTACATGATCAGAGCAATTACAAAATATGTGCAAGGATTGATGTGCAGAAGGTAATTGTATTAATTTATTCACACCTAGAAGCTGACTTGGAGATGAGATATGCTCCCTCCCGTCAGTAGTCAGTAGTTCTTTCTTCTGAAGATGTTTACTTATTGACTCACTTGCTCAATAAACATATTATTAGCATTTTGTTGACATTGTGCTTAAAATAAGTATAAGAGACACACAATAAGGAAGCAAATATCAATTTAGTCTTAAAGAGCTGATAAGAACTGCAGAGCTCATTTAAATGAGAAGAACAGAACACGAAATGGAATCACTGCTGTCACAAACTGCTCTTTTTATTTAAAAAATGACATTTGAATTGAAAGAGAGCATTTCCAGCAAGGGATAGCTGTGGAGGGAGGTTGGATTTGAGCTAGACCATACAGGATGTTGACAATAGAGGACGGGGTAGGGGAGCAAAGAGGAGGAGACAAAACTCAAAGAGAAGAAGCAATCCAAGGTGGAGGTGGTGTAAGCAGCACACAGGACAGGGCACGTGCGCATCTGCACACCGTGGGAGGGAATTCAAAGGTGAAAGGAGAGAGGAGAGAAATAGAGGGACAGAGAAAGCTGGGGATGCTGGCAGGCAGCCCAGCCACGGGGGGGTTGGCAAAAAACAAAATAAAGTAAGTGCAAGTCTAAGCAGTTTGGACTTTGTTAATAAGCACTAGCGAGCCACTGAGGGATTTTTGTTTTAGAATAAGATGACATGGCGATATTAGAAAGGTTAATCAGTCAGCAATATGAAGGATGGAATGGAAGGGGGAAAGAATCCAGGCAGGTACTGCCCCTGGTCCAGGTGAGCACCAGAGGAGGGGGAGGTGACGTGGAGGCCACAGGAGTGGACAGCAGGAGGGGCTTTGGAATCTGAGGGAACCGTAGCGCAAGGAGCTTGTAAAGAATGCCATAGCCCCACGGATGTGGGAGCAGAATCGGCCGAAGCAAGCTGGATTCAGAAGTGTCACTCATCGGCTGAGCTATGACCAAGGACTTCATAGGGAAGGGAAAATGTCTAATCCAACAGGTGCAGTAGGAAGATCAGGCAAGCCTCTAGGAGGTGAAGGCCCAGCTGTAGCGAGAGCATGAAGCGGTGCTAAGAACTACCAGGACTGGTCCCTGGTCCCGCTCCTGGGGGATGAGCACTTTGCGTGTGGTGCACCACCTACCACGGGTGTCTTTAGTTTACCCTAGGCTTTGAGTCAGTCCACGTGACTTATGCCTATGATGCGATCTACGGTGAACACTTATTTTCACGAGCTGAGATTTTTGGCTACACCGCATCACGTGTGTCACTTGCCACGTTGCCTGATTTTTCTGCCCTTACAGAAGAAAGTTTCTCCGAGATGTCTGGGTTAAATAGAATAGCAAGTGAACCTGAATTATTTTGACTATTCATTAAGGTATAGGGGAAAGGCTAATATTAACAATTTCATTCCTGAGTAGCTATCGTTTTTAGGCAAACTCAGCCAACTATTTCACATTCGCTACAAGTTTTAGGTAAAAATTTATTTGTTAGTTAAAAAGTGAAGTTCCTTAATTAAGAAAGTCCCTGTTTTGAGTCAAAATTTTTTAAAAAATTAAAAATACCCCCCTTGACCTTCTATAATATTGTTATTACTTTTGCATTTTTTTAGCTGGTGGATACACAGTGATTCTTCAAGGTCCCTACTGAAAACCACCTTCTCCCACCCATTCAGAAGTCCTTTTCAACTCTTCTAAAATATGCTTCCTCTGACATTCCCAAAAGTTCTCCTCCTATCTTCCAGCCATAGGACACATTGTACCTACAAAGTATTTTTTTATCTGTCTCGCTGATTTACAGGATGATGAGCTCATCAGGGAAAGAAGAAGTCTCAGTGGTGCCTCTGGTATGAAAGGGCTGCCCATCTCCCGGAATGTCAGAGGCACTCCCTAAATGTTAAAATTTATAACGAAGTAAATACACAAAGGAGTAAATGAATACGTACTGATCCAGGACTCACGCAGATGATTCAGCTATGTAGAGAGCTCACATCCAGTTCCACTCACAACATCTGCAAAAACAATTCTTTCTCAGGAGAAACTAGGTTAAGCAAAGTGTGGAACAAATTTCATCTAGGAAAGGGTTGATTTTTTTCACATAGACAAGTTGTGGGTGTAAGGAACAAGGCATGTGGCCTATTGTCTGGTCCTTGGAAGACTAATACAAAATACCAGGGTTAGCTATTATTTGTAAAGTTATGGCTTTCTGTCTTAAAGATATCTGGATTTGCATATAACTTTCTTGTGTCTGAAATAAAAAACAAATAGGAACCTACTTTTTAAAAAATCAGAATCAACTTATTTGTACTTGGAATCCTCAGTAAAATTACCAAGAAGGCAGCCGAGGAAGACCGTAATAATGTCTCATGATATGTGGAGCCCAGCCTACTGACCATCAAATGGAAGTCGGAGGCCTTTATTTCCTGAGACAATCTTTCTAGAAGGGCTGGGGGAGGGAATTCGTCTTTTCTCTCAACTGATATTTATGAAACCTCTACCATGTGAGAGGCTTTGTGCTAAGCTCTGTGAGGGCTGAAGATGAATAAGCGATGGTTGCTGCTCTCAAGGAATTTTCAATAAAGCATTTCTCTTGAGATGTCAAAAAACAAGGAGCACTATCACTGCAGAAAAGAAATAAGATTGTCTGCCGCAGAGAACCACACACTAACTCTTGGTTTAGTTACAGAAGTCATGCTCAAATGCAGTTTTTTTTTTATGAAAGGCTCATTTCCATTGGAGTTTTTGCTTTGAGGATTAGGAGGTCCAAATCACATAGTTCACATAGTGGAATAAAGAACATGCATGTGTCACTTTTCTTGAGTTTCCAATTCCCCATAACCATCAGATAACCTGGTAGAGGCAGGTTGAATAGAAAATAAGAAAAACAAAAGAATCTGGTCATCTATAACAGAATTGAATTCAGAGTGGGGCCTTAACCAAAGGCTGTCAGGGAAGAGAAAGTCAACTGAGGGGAGCTTATTATGGTTAAGAAAACTGGCCAAGCTATAGTAGAACTCTCCCTTAATGGAAGGTATGGCCAGTGCTTAAAGTTCACTGTGACACAGTAAATTTTTTGGAGGGATTTCACAAAATGCAAGAGATCCCAATTACAAGATGAGATCTCCTAACAGAAGTTCTATCTCATTTAAAGTTGAGTGTAGCTCAAGAGAAGACCACCCACCCTCTAGCAGAAAGAGACAGGCGATGAAAATAGTACTGCCTGGAATTTCATGTTGGCTACATACCAAGAAATATGGTACATACTTAATCTTCAACTATGCACCAAAAATTATATTTTATACATAACTGGACAACCATTTTAAGGTTACTATTTTACCCAATGTCAAAAAAGTAGGAAATGGTATCAGCCTCCTAGATTCTAATACTCATACTTCTGAAGATAAATAACTAGGCAAGAGGCCACTAACTTAGTCCAATGAGCTAAGCTTCAAAGACAGGACTTTCGTTCAATATCTGTAAGGTCAAATTAGAAATTTAAAAAGAAAAGAGGCAAAAAAAAGACTTGTGATTTCCTGAGCACAAATATCAAGGATCCACAAATTTAGAGTAACAAAGCAAATCTTAACTCCCAAGAACAAGGTAAATTTCAGTGAAAAACAAGTGAAAAGGAGGCAGAATTAAATCGAGCATATAGTCTTTGAGAAAAGCTTAACATAATATTTTCCTTCATTTGTTTAGTAGGAAAGGTATGTAAAGCTTGTGTCCACTCTGCTTCTACCATGGATAAGCTTAAGGAACCTACATGGGAGAAAAAAAATAGACTGGAAGAGGGTAATTAAGATGTGAAAGCCAGAATACGGTGATCTTATCAACTTGAGAAGTCAGAGCCAAAACTTAACATAGAAATGGGAAAATTACTAGTTTTCTTTGAATATGATAACAATAATTCTTCATAAAGAAATTGAATTGATGAAACTGGTTTTGTTTATTATCCTCTCCCTACAAGCCTCTTTCTCTTACCAAAAGAAAAGACACACAGACAGCACTTAAAAGTATTGCAAGTGGAATCTTAGCTTTAGCCCATTTTACACAATGCTGAACTTGACAAAATGGCTTCTGTTCCCAGCATGCTCTTCACCCATTACCCCATTCATACCTAAGGAGAAAAGCTATTATTCTGCCACTAGATGGCGCTGCCGCAAATTGGGATGGACAGTCCTCTGTGGACCCTAAACTTATAACAATTTAAAGAAGAAGCAATAAAGATTAAATATACACCAAAATGCAATAAACATTAGAGTGATGCAGAGACCAGTGCGACAAACAAACAAAATATACTGAAATCGTGTTGCCCCAATGGGACATAAATCACTAAAGATCCTGCTTTATGACTAGACTCGCTCCCAGAACCACTAAGATATAATGTTATTTGTCCTACATATTTTGGCTCCCAATATTTTTTCTTTGAAGCTATTGAAGTTAATATTTAACAAACACATTTTCTGCCAAGTTTTAATGTGATATCATCCTCCGAAGGAACAAAGTCCAGAAATAATTTGTCTTTTTGGCAATATTTATTAGTATTTTGACACAAAACCTGAAATATTATTGAAAGTAAATAGGAAATCAAGGACTTAGATCTCTGAAATTTTTTTAAAGGTGCTCTCAAGGTTAATGTGTACTCTGTGGCAATGAAAAGGCGAATAAATAAAGGCTGTGTAGTGTCACATCATCTGTAATATTTCCTATAACTATGACTACTTTTTAAATAAAATTTTCTAGCTGACAAAAATAATTTCTCCTTTTGGTTTTGTTTATACATTAGAGTCCCCAGGGTTATAGAACTGAACACAAACTAGATGTTCCAAGTCCCTCTTGATCATTTTTGACATTTGATCTATTGTTTACAGAGGCTGTGAACTTCCGGAAGACCTTTAATCTACAAAATATATATATATATAGTATTTAGGTTATACTATAATACGATATTATTAATTTCATGTAGTATGTTAGTTATATTAATTAGTACTGTATATAATTGTGCCTATTATACTACTATATTGATTATATATTATATAATTATGCCAGTAATTACTTATCTTTTACAGTGATACAAATATCTTTCTCTCCAATTAAAAATAGTCCCAGCCTGGTGAGCCCCATTCAGGAAACTTCTGGAACAATGTGGAAGACAGCAAGTTCCCGTCTTCACACAGCTGGCTGAGTTTGAAAGCACCACAGGAAATGAGCTAGTATCCAATCTGTTGGCCACTTCCCAAGGGCAGATGACTCAAAAGCCCTGTGGCCTCCGGGATCTCATCGGGATGACACACCAAAGCTGGAAAGTGGCCTTGTTCCAACGGCTTCAACTTTGAGTGAGTGTGTATGTGTCCATGCTTGCAAACAACACGCGTGCACGCATACGCAGAGTTGATAAAACTAATATGAACTCTGCAGACGTTCTGATCTAAATTTAAACAGGAAATAAAGTTAGCTAGCTGTCACCCTTTGGCCAGGGCAAAGATGACAATTCCAATAATTTTGCAAAACACATTCAAATAAAGAAACAGGAGGATGTGACCCAGGGATTGACAGACAACCAAAAACAGTATAAAAACATCTCAGGTCCCAGAAAGGCTGTGCACCCCACAGTCAGTCACCCACCCTCGTGCTCCCTGCCTACACCGGGCAGCTCTGGGCTGGACGCAGGTCGCTGAGCAAGGCCACGCGTGAGCATGTGTTTGTGCTCCAAGGGCCAGTCCGTCACTGAGAGTTTGACTCCTAAAGAGTTTCCCCATTTCTTCCTGGTTGTTTGTTCTGAGGATATAGATAGACCAAGAAAACCCTGAAACCCAGCCGAATTGTTCCTTTCACAATGAGCCGCTACACTGAAGTGTATAATACTTGACAGCCTTTTGTGAGTAGCAGAGTCCGTGGGTTTTTTTTTTTTCTCCAGCAGTGGTATCCTTTCACCTCATTATAAAATATAACCTGTCATAGCTAAATCGAGGAGTTTTTTCAACAGGGCTGGAAAATTCATCCTTAATTACTGCATAGGGGAATGTTTCTGAATTATCAACTATGCCAAAAAAAGGCTGCAAGGCAATCTAAGCGCTTCATAAGGAAGCCGTCCTATGGGCCCACAGTAGCACAGTGAGGCCCTTTGATATGGTGGCTTTACAATCGTATAGGACAGGCAGAAAAGGAAGCGCTTCCCTTGGTCTAGTGGTGCTGTGTGTGTACACTTCTCTGTCCATGCACAAACTGGTTTATCGGGTTGTTAGTTTGTGAGCGTCTAAGGCAATTTCTATGGGAGTCGTGATTTTGCTTTGCCAGCTTCATGTGGCACTTATTATTATAAGGTGACAGCACCGGTTCCAAACTCAAGTGCATCTTCACTGCAAAAAGGAGCAATCGTGTGTCTACGTCATGTGGCTGTTGAGCTGATTGGACTATATGACCCACGTGAGAAGATCAGCAAAGTGCTTCTGCATTGTGACCCTTTAGTCAATGACAACCATCAATGCACTTTGCACTGAATTCTGATAACTTTGCCTTGCAAATGAAAACTGGGGTTTCATAGTCAGAGTATCAGATAGAAGGGTCCCCTTTTCTTAAACAAGCGTACAACAAAATACCTCAGATGTAGATCTCCCCGGGCAGAAACAAAACAGCCATTACAAGAGAGCCAAAACAATAGGCCCTGCGTCATCTGGCACTCTGAGCCCTGCTCGAATTAATGTCCTCTCAAGGTCAATATTTCAATCCTGCAGATTAGCTATTGTGCAAGATATTTCTCAAAAAAACAGGTTTTGCCCTGAAAACTCTGAACAGAACTGTATATCACATGTCTATCCTGGGAATTCATTATCCACATTAGCATAGCAAAGGTTCTGCAAAGTCCTGCAACAGAAAAACAGTATTTCCTTTGCTCGATTCAAGTTCCCTACACCTCACCCATAAGTCAGCTATTTTTTCATTCTAATGGCCATGGCCGCACTGCCAATTCACCTAGTACTATCGCCTGCCAGTCACAGTGCCAAGCATTATAAGTATATCAACATCAAATCGCAATAACATTACTACGACATGGGTGTCATTTTTACCTACATCATGTTCCAAGCATTTACTCAGCTATTGAATGGTAGCCGAACGAGAACCTGGCACTCTCTCCAAGGGGAGTCGTATTCTGAACCAGCATTTTAGGTCCTGTCAGAGAGTGAGGCTATCGTGTAGTTCAGCTAAGATGCCATCGCCCACACTAGGAGGAACCCCAGTCGACTCTGACTTAGAGAATAAGAGAGTTAATAGTTCTATCAACTGGAAGACCACACGGGCACCACACATATGTCCATGCCTGGAGCTCTCGTTGTGGACTGCTCCCTTTCCTTCAGCTGCCTTTTCTTGTGGTAGTTTTGCAGCCAATTCTCATTTACCTATGAGGGAAAGAAAGTATTCCTTTTCCACACTTCAGAGAAAACTGTTAGCCTTTTCTGATTAACTAGATGCCTGGGGTGGACGATTCCCAATGGTCATAGAAGAGAGATGTGCTCATGGTTTTAGACTTGGTGACCCCTCCGTGAATCGAGTTAGGGTGGATTGATTTAGGCCGTACAAGGTCCCTTTCTAAAGCTGAGATGGAGACCCATTCCAAGCAAGGCACGTAATGAGCAAATGACGTCCTCCGAGAAAGAAGAAGGGGAAATTGAGTCCTGTAGATTATAGTTTGAATAATATAATTTCTGTTCAAATCTGAGGTACTGTGCTCTGTGAAATACACTTTCAGAAACACCACTTTTTGGCTTTCTTATTCTTACGACTGCTATTAGCTTACGATAAAACAATGGGGTAGAGCGAATTACTCGAGGAACATGAAATCAATAAAGACCACAAATCTAAACTTCCACGCAGTTTTTGTTGTTCTCAATACTGATAGTACCTGGCACAGAGACAGATGATATAACTGCTTTGAATTTTTTAAAATAAATATTGAAGCATCTCAGCTATCTACTTGCTGTTTGCACGCAAAAATACCTGTGTACAATTTCCGTGTTTTAAAACGCCTGAAGGATGCAGAAACAAAAAGAGAAAAGCAAAAGTCATTGACCTTTTCATTCATTCATTATCTCTTCTTTTAATCAAGTTCGTCAATTTGATGTATATATAAGTATATATTCCTGAAATTTTCTTCTACTGCCTCTCTACCTTTACATGTAGAAACACGCAAACCATCTCTCTTGTGATATAAACACAGCATGATGGATTTTTGTTGCACTCAAATACACATCTAAAGACTTTTCCATCAGATGGACAGACCTTTCTCACTTTTCTTACCTGCAGTATAGCACGTCGCAGTGTGGCTCAACTGTCACTTAAGTTTCACCAATTGTTCACTAGCAGACATTTAAGAACTTCTCAATACAATCTCAGAAAGAAAGAAAAAAGAAAGAGAGAGAGAGAGAGAGAGAGAGAGAGAGAGAAAGCAAACAATCCCCACACCTGTTTCTTTGTGCACATGTAGAAATTTTTCTCTAAGTTAGAATCCTTCCCCCCCACCCCCAGTGAAACAGCTTGGTTAAAGAGCTATGAGCATTTAAATTTTGATACAATTTGCCAAATTGCCCTCCAAAAAGGCTGTTCCAATTTACGCTCCCACCAACAGCGCGTGAGAGTACCTGTTTCCCCACTGGATATTAGCAATCTTTTTGCACTCAATTTCAAAGAGTAATCAACAGGACTCCAGTAACTCTGTGACGAAAGTGGCTCCCTGAGAGGTTTAAGAATGTATCGTTAGACGCGAAAGAAAACAATTATTTGGTGTGACCTCACTCTGTGATTGGTATAATAGTAATAATAATATTGAAGAACCTCTTGATTGAATGGCTACTTACCCTAGACTTTTCAGACATTAACTACCTACCTTACAGAGTTTTCAGGAAGCCAATGAAGGTTATTCATCCCCATTTTGCAGATGCAAATTTTAAAGCTCAAAAAAATCAGTAGAAATTTCTTTCACGCTGTGAGTAAGAATAGCAAATAAGAATTTAGTTCTTTTGAGTTTCTTCTTTGAAACCCAGAAACAAAACTCAACCTGTATCTCTTTGCTGCCAACCAAAGTCAGTTACTTGTGTTACAAATATTTCTGCATTAACTTTCACTTAAAGCTAGAAGATAATTTAGAAGTACTGGGAATTCCGACTCATGAAATGTCCAATTCCATTCCCAGGCACGTGGGGTCTGCCTACTTCTAGGAAAGGCTACCGGTGTTTCTTTATCGCAGGAGTGGAGGACATTTTTTCTGCCAAGAACCATTTGGATATTTATGGCATCATTTGTGAGCCATACGAAATGATCACCTGAAATTTATCCTGCTTTATTTGGCAAAACATTTAATTAACTCCGCTGTGATGTGATGGCTGACACAGCTTCTCCTGAGGTCGTGGCTGGGCCAAACCAAATGATTTCGGGCTGAATCCTCCTCACCCTGATTTATTAGCTGCATCTGCTGACCTGAAAGGAAGTGAACAGAAAATAAGGTGCCATCTGTAGATTTCAATCTTTATTTCTCTCTGTAGTCCTAGAGAGTCGTGAAAACACACGCAGACTTTTGAACTTGAAATTGCTGCACGATAAGTGACAGTAACACTGGCAACTACTCAGGGCACTTGTGCAAACATCACTCCGAGCTCTGTCCCAGAGGGAGCCATGTGGGCTTTCATGCATGCCTTGTTCCCTCGCTGGGAAGTCACAACTATCCCAGATACACTTGTTCGCAGACAATCTAAATGAAATCTGCAGAATGATGACAGCTGGCCCAGAGAGGACAAGAAAGCCCCTTCACATCCCGGAGCCAAGTACTTGCACAATTTGAGACAAATACATTTTTCTGAGCAATTGCTTGTTTTTACATTTCAATCTCAGGTCAACCAACTATAATGACGATAATATAATATAGAGGAGTTGGAAGGCTTACAACAAAGTGGCTTTCCGGAACAGAAGTGATTTTTTTTTCCACGAAGTGGTAACACTCAGCTTCTTTGAGTAAATGTCAGTAACCTTATCACTGTATGAAGACTTTCCTTTTCTCTCTTTCCTGCCTCGGTCCATTGACTTGGAGGCACAGTCTTCTTCTACAACGACCCAGGCTCCATCAACATCCAGCATGCCCTGTCTAACACTCTGACACATTTGTCACAACAGCTAAGGTTGAGGAAAGGAGTTGAAACACTTTCACGAGGCTTGTGACGACGCCCATGGCCCCTGGGTAGTCCTCCCCACTGGCTTTGTTCCATCCTTCCCATCAACTGTGAGCACCGGCTGCTTCCCCTCGCACAGTGTGAGGCAGAGAGGCAGAAGCCTTTGAGCTCCTGTTCCAGCCTACAGATCATTAGAGCGGATGATATTGTTCTGTACATCAAACCCTTCATGCCACCTTCTAAATGAGGGAGAAAGACTGCAGCAATGACAAGGAGCCCTCGGTGCCCCTTTTAATACAGACACCTCTTTTAATGAAGATGCCCTCTCTTAATAAAATGTAAAGAGAATGTCAAGGCCTTAGGACCGTGTGGAGGGGGCTTTGGGATATGTGAGAAGGGAGAGAGTGACCAGGGGAAATGAAGTGGGGCAGAGACCAAGGACAATATGGAATATATATTTGGTTTCCTGGGCATATTATCCTGCTGCTCTGTCTCCCACTAAGATCTGTAGATCTGTGGCTCTTTAGAAGTCACCAGATAGCTCCCACTGTTTTCTCAAGTCTAAATATCACAAGCTGATGGGCCCTGAGTGAGGATGGAAACTCTGTAGTTGGATGTGTCTGCGAGGGACAAGCATAATGACAACTTGCAGTTCCAGAGGGTCTTTCTCTCAAAGCTCAAAGCATTATGTAAATTTGATCTAATTATTCTTCCACAATATTGATGGCATCCAGGAAGAAAGTAGAGGTTGGGCAGTGAGTCTAACAGAGGTAAGAATGTAAATACCTGTAGAACTGCATTGTCTAGAGAGAATAGAAAAACAGAGGGGTTATAAAAGCTCTCTAAGTTCAGCATTTTTAAAACACTTCTTATCTGCTCTACCGTTTTATTCAAGTAAAAACCTATGATAAGCACTAATACAAAATCCGAAAACTTCAACGCTGAACCATCACAGGGTCCTGCTAGCCACATCTTCATCTCTACTTTACTCTACGCTTTTAAACTCCAAAGAAGTGATTATTTTAAAAAGAGAGAGAGAGAAGAAAAAGAAAGAAAGAAATCACATTCCCAGGTAAGATGGCAAAGAAATTGCTTTCACACAATATCGTCTACTCCCCCCAAATTCCACCACAAGCAAGCAGCACGACCGTCCAAGAGGGGCAGAGAGCTCACCGCTGCTGCCACCCATGGTAAGGCCAAGCGTCCCTTCCAGAGACCACCCTGCTACTTCATCTCGTGAGCGTCTTCCTAACAGAGTCCCCACTGAAGAAAAAGTGTTTATTGGGAACAATTTTCATAGCTGAATGGTAGCGTTCCACCTATAAACTGCACAATTATGACTCTGACTATGCCGGAACAGACTGACTGTATTATGATTTCTCGTTACCACTTCATAATTCCATTGATACAGGCACCACATAGGTCCAATTTTCCTAAGGAGTGTCTGTGAATATGGGCTTTTGGACTTTTAAGTTTGACAAGACTGGGCTCCGTCTTCCTCCTCTCTCACTTCTCAGTGTTGGTAGTAGCAGCAGTACATGTGCACATTTAAGGAGATGGGAACTAAAAATATGGCCCTCCAGGTCTGTTACGACTAAGCAGAAAGTGCCTTGCTGTGACAGCAAAGAGACGTGACAGACTAGGGCGGATCTCAAGAAACCCACATCTTTTCTTGGTGCCAGAGGAAGGTTTGTGGCACAGAATGAAAATAATGTGATAAAAAGAAAAATGTGTGAAATTCTGCTGAAAAACAATTCAAGTGTCCTTGCGTATTTTTATAGTCCTATGTAATGAAATTTTTTGCTGTATCTTACATGTTCTGTGACCTCGTGTCACTTCAAAATACTCTCTTTTAGGAAAATACACAGGAACATTAAAAGCCAACTTGAATGGTTTGTTGCTTTTTTATCAATTTTTAAAATTTTTATAAAAAGTCTTTATCGATGACAATGCTTCCCTTTTCTGTACTTTTGGTAAAACACTCAAAATACCTTCCAGTCCATGAGTCACGTTCTGCCTTAGATGGGAATGTCACCACATGTCACTTGTAGACAAGAAGCAAAAGAAAAAAAGAAAAGATCCTAAAAAGACAGAAAAGTGAGAAATCAAGAGGAGAATATGATAGGATGAGAGCGAGCTGGATGTGACAGGATCAAGTCCCTCACGATGACACCGTTGTGTCACAACATGTTGCCTGTGATTACAGATCACAGATCAGCGGCTAGGAAAGAAGACCACTGTTTTCCATCTACCAATATGTATGAAGATAATTAGAGAAATTATAAAATGTTATTTTTACATATCATAATCATTATGGCACTACAATCTCCCACAAATAAACTTCACTGACTTCCCAGAGTACATCTAATATAAAATAATCGTTCTATGGTTATTGACCTACTAGTTCTTTTTTTCATATAATTTCAGCTCCTCGAACCCAAGGCAAGTCAAGAGTAGAACTGGCCTCAGAACCCACCTATTCATCACGTGTTTTCTAGGTATTGAGAGCCTCGTCTTCTTCCTAACTTTCACTTGGTAAAGTAAGCAATATGAACAGAGTAGAGACGTTGCGTGGTAACTATCAGTAAGAGTGACCCACGTGCTCTTACACACCTTCCTTAGCGTGGAAATCTGCTTGGGTCCGTCTTTCATGACCCAGCGGATGGGAGGTCTATTGTCTATCATTTCTAGCCCACTAATGGATTATGTAGCTGCACTTGACTACAGTAATCTGGTTTTGTGCACATAGAATAGGCCATAGCAGTGACTGGAAGACAGAAAAATTGGGAACCAATTTCCTCAAAAGACCTGGCAGTTATTGCAAATTTCAAGAACTCTTCTCTTGAGTAACACCATTGACTTAGTCAAAGAACTGGCAAAACATCAATTTCATAGAACTCACGAATTACAGCTCACATGATAGTGGATCTGAAATTAAATTGTAAAACTCCCTACAGTGATAGAAATTATTTAATAGTTTTAAACATGGAGTATAACAGAGCCTATAGCTTAGATTTTAAAATTCATTTTCAGTATAGAGTTATTCTGTAGGTGAACTGTCCAATCAAAAGCCAGAACCCAGAACTGTAGATTAGTAGTGAAAGATACCACATCCATGGCTTAGAATATCAGATCATGAACAAAGAACAAAATTCAAGACACTCACAAAGTTAGAGATAACTCATTGTCAAGACAATAAGACACTGATGAGTGGAATTTTGCAAAGATTTTAGAAAGAAAAGAGCTTTGTAAACACAGTCAGTCAAAATCAATCAAAAATTTACAATTAATAAAGTCCAAACTGATAAATTTTCAACAAAAATTATGAATATTTCTAATTATTATTAGAGCTCATGTTAGTGTTAGAAATTATGATTCAAAAAACAACTTTCCAAAGCAGAGTACAAAAATCATAATTATATACAGAAAGGAAATTCTAGACAACCAAAACAGAAAGGAATACCAGAGTAAATACATTTTTTATGTCTCCTCGTTTAAGCATCTTACTGATTCTAAAAGAAGTAGTGACTGACATAAAACTATGATGTAATTTTGATTTATAGCTCTGAATACATGATTAAATTAATCCTATACTAAATGAAATGCAGTTTCTCTTTTATAAAGTAGATTTCTTCATTTTTAACTTATTAGTTTAATTTTAAAGATGCAGTGTCTGGCCCAGGGGCACAAGCCTGTAATTCCACCACTCTGGGAAGCTGAGCAAGAGTGTTACAAGTTTGGACCCAGTCTGGACAATTTAGCAAGACCTTGTCTCAAAATCAAAAATAAATACTGGGCTGGGGATGTAGTGACCCTGGACTCAATCCCAGTACCACAATAAACAAATACCCAAGTTCAGGACAGTGATCCTTCTTCTTCCAACCAACATCACAAAAGTGCCAGAGGTTTGATGTTTAATCCTCTCGTCAAATATATACAATGCCTAGGCGTAATCTCAGTAACTCTCCCATTGGTTTTTCCAATGTAATAGACACAGAAACATTGTCCAAATTCCCCTTTAAGGTAGGAGTCGCTCTAAAGGTAGAGTGGGCCAGTGAACAGCCTCAGCCTCAGGCTATCCCTCAGTCTCAAAGGCAATGTCATCTGAGGTCATGTCTTCCCAGGGAAACCATCTATGGTCCTGACTGAGAAATTACATACAGACCTAGCCTTTCGTAGCCCATTATACCATAGAAGGAAATGTAAACATTGTTTCTAATTTACACAAACTGAATGTTTTTTAGCAGGGAACATCAGTGCACTCCAGTTACATACATGCAATACAAAATCTCAGATGTCATCTCAAGGATTTTGGTTTTAATGAACCCTAACTAAATGGTATGTTGTTTGTCAACATTTGTGTACAAGATAAAACCACAAAGAAAAATAGTAGATGCTACTCACAAAATTCAAGTTAGTTGTTATCATAGGAAGAGGAAAGATTTAAGGAAATGACAGCAGCAAAATACAGGAAGCTTCCAAGTTGTTGTTAGTATATTTCTTAGAACGAGTATGTACACATTAATATTTTATGTATTACATATAAGGATATATACATCCGCAATTTGTTCTTGGTAGTTGTGTTCTGTAGAATCCAACTAATAGGAAATTAGCAAATACTGAACCTTTTCATCAAAAAACCAACACATAGCCTTGTTTAGAGGCATCTTATGTACTATATGCAAGGAGAGAAAGAATATTCTGTCCAAAAGAGAAATAGCATGTAAACAGCCTGAATGGGGGGTACCTGGACTCTGCTTAACTCTATTAGCTGCCTCCCCTGGAGTGGCTGCCGGAAGTATTTAGTAATAACCTGACTGCCTTCTGCCACAACAATTCCAGCCACCTCCCCGTGAGCTAACTCAGCATTTCCCAATCACCTTCTAAGGGTATTCCTGGTTAGCCAATGTTATTGATCTAATCCAAAATGCCACTGGTTTTTGACTGGGTAGCACCAGGTCATTTGTTTGAAACTTCCTAGTAATTGCACTAAAAGCAGCATACAAAGGTGGACAGGAGCCAAGGAGCAAGTGAACAAGAAGAGAAGATTAACTAAAATAAAAATTAAAGTTCCAAGCAGAGAAAATAGACAGAAATGAAGAATAGCTTCACTTCTCCACTGTGCACTTGGCTGGAACTGAATGAAAAGTGATCGCATTTCTGGCACGGCCTCCGTTGTCTCCCGGCCGGCTGGATCCGAGTTTTCGTCCTCAAACCCTGGCCCTTCCCAGGCCTGACACCTGGTGCGGGGAGCCGACCTGAACTCGAACTTGGATTTGAAAATATATTTTCTTCATTCACTCATGTTAACTTTGTCAGTTCACCTCAGGAACAACTGCACTGTACCTCAGGTCCGAATGAATCTTATCACACACGCATATTTTCTTCGTAAAGTACATTACAGCCTTCTTGTGCTTAATAGCCTTAGAGAGCAAGTCAGCAATTTGTTTAGGGTCACTTTATTTATTATTTATTTATTTATTTTGATATTTAAAAATTGTGTTATCAACTTATAATCAAGAATGATGAAAGTCCATCATGATTTAAAATTTAATGTGGGTACAAAACAAGGGCAATTAAAAGTCAAAACACAACTCATCGAAAGAGGAAACGACAAAAGAGATGTAGGGAAGAAGACAGAAAATGACCACAAAACGCACAGTCACGCAAAACACGTGACACTGAACAGATGACAGGGAACTGTTTACATTCTGAAAGCTGAAACAAGAATATGAAGTCACCTTGCTCAACTTCATCTGGGAGACTCAAATTTTTCACTGCACTTCCCCTGTCTGCAAATGATAAAGTACCAAGAATATATTTTGAGGCTAAAAATAATTGCTAGCAAGGAGGCAAGTTTGCAAATACAGAAGCTGTGGATAATAAGAATTGACAATGTACACATACACACATGTATTTACATGCATTAAATATTTAACAATTTTTCAATAGGAAGAAAATAACACTCTTACGGTCTTCTGGTTCAAAGATACAATCAGGTCAAGTGCTTCCACCTAAAGAAGAAGGCTTCAGTCTCCTCCCCACGGAAATGCCTGCCTCGGTGTCTCATGGGGATTTCTAGAAGTAGTAGAGTTTCCTCTAGGCCGTCTACGAATGCTGGTCACCCTTCTTGCTTGCTTTGTTCCCACAAATCCAGAAATGATGTCAGTTCTAAGACTTTTGGAGAAGCTTCGCCACCACACATCGGAGCGTCAGTGGCTATGGCTAGTGTCCTATTTCTAGATTCACCCCCTAGCATCTCATCCGATGGGTAACATAGATACAGAGAGGTGAGAGTCTCTTCCTCAAGGTCATTCTAAACTTGATTGCCTGGGTTCCAACAGTTGCCCTTGAGACCAATCTCATCAAACCTCTACAAATGAGAACATTGGCTAATGCCTTTATCATTCTATTTGGCTCACAAGTTATCTACAAAAATCCAGTGGAGGGTTGGCCTAATATTTCTTATCTTGAAGTTGATGTCTTCTCCAAATTCAACTGTTCTACTTGACTCTAGTACATACAAAGAGAGAAGAGAAATACAGAGAAAAATTGTGAGGAGTAAGAAAAAGGGTTACTTTCTCCAGCTGGCAACTGACAGTCTTCTTAGAGTTCACTGGAGGGTAGTCAGTTCTATAACCTACTGCAGAATTTTGAGGGTGGGGTTTCCTTGAAGACTCCACATTCAGAATCTTCTTTTGTGTCCTATGTTAAGTAAATTGTAAATAAATTGGACATATGTTTTCCATTTTCTTTCCCCTCAGCTGAATCGATATAGAGTTCTTTTAATTGAAATGGGGTAAGAGAAGACACATTTTTCTTGGAAGATGGAAACTGATGACTTCCTGATGAACAGATCTCATCAGGGATTACACTTCTTTAGTTAAAATTAAATATGTATTTAAAGGTCAACCTTCACTCGCCACAAGGAAAACAACACATGCGAAGGGATAGGAGTTCTTTTAGTACAGGATATGGAGCTTTTTTTAAAAGTGTTACTTGTTTTGTGCTTCCCTTAAAAATGGCTGGCTAGCTCTTCTGAAAATAACAGTCATTTTCCGTGACTTACGTGTACTTCTTCCATCTTTCTTTTGTCTATTTCCTAAATATTTGTGTATATTTCTCCCATTAATTAATGGAAGTAAATCATATTGATAGTATGTAATAAGGAATATATGCCAAATCAGATACTAATGATTATGAAAGTTAACTAATCACAAAGTGTTTGAACTTACTGTAACTTTACTGTTTGGAAAATGGTTAAAGATTATATATAACATCTTACTATTGCATGTTTTTCTGTATACTTTCTATATTAAATCCAGATGTTCAATCTTTTTCCATTGACTGAGGTACAGTTATTCAGATTTGACAGTACGGCAAATCCTAGCATTTCACATTGTCAATGTAATCGGTAACGCTTTTTAAGATAGTATACAATAATTTCCCTGTTTACAGTAATCGCTTTGTTTTCATATTAGACTGTCCTTTTAATCCACACAATTTCTTTAAACCTCAGCTTCTCCAACATTCCAACTGTGAGGTCCCGATGGTCTTACAAGCATGACAATTAAAGGCACAGATAAACAGCTAAAATTACATTCAAAAAAGGAAACTCAAATGTTCACTATTTTTTTACAACTTCCTTGAATTATACATGTCGCCTTGTACATGTCCTTCATGCTATACTCGATGGCAAGCCTGCGGAGCAGAAGTTTCAAAATTTTAAACAAAATATTTCATAGAACCATATATAGTAAGAATAATGATTTAACATCCAGTGACAATGCACATATATCCTCATACCTTCCAGGAAAAATGAGATGCTATTATTTTTAAACTGTATTGTCCATTACACATTTTACTGGATGAATACAATTCCTTGTGTTTGGTATAAATGATTTCACTGATAGGCATTTTCCTTCAAATGTTATTGCTAATCTCCATGTCATTTCTATTTCCACAACTCCTTCAGTAAAACCAGATTGCTCTGTGGAGAATCCCTGTCTGTATTCCAGCCTCTTTCTAACAGTGTAACTTGGGATATATTTGTTTACAGATAAAGCCAAGATAGAATCAGCATTCTATTCATTATTCTACAATTACTCTTAACTTAGTCCTTATAGTCAGCATTATTTATTTATGATCCTGTTAGAGTGCCCATGGTTTATTTTAATGCCTTAGATCTGGTTCATAAAAAGACAAAAGAAAAAAAGCAAGTCCACATGTAGAGCATCCTATGTATGATTTTAATGAACTAGGCCTCATTTTACTGTTTGCAAAGTAGATATTAATATTTATTCGCCAGTTAATTGCTGCATGAGTCATCACTACCCTATAGTAGACATAGAGATATAAAAAGAGAACCCTGACCTCTGCCAATGAAGCGCTTCCAGACCAGAAATGCAAAACAGACCTCTCAACTAACGTGCGTAATGAGATATGACAGTTGCTCTAATTAAAATACTAACAGATGTAGGTGGGTACAAAAGACTGAATGACCAAATCCCGAAGACGGGTGTCAGGAAGAAGAAAGGCCACACAGATGAGAAATATTTCAGCAAATTTGTGTTGAAAAGTCTACAACCCTGGAAAGTTCTGGAAACTGCAGAGCAACCTCTTCTGACCAGACCTTACAGGGAAGCAGGGTTACAGTGAGAGAGTTGAGATCAGGGCAGCCCTTGTCTATCACAATCGGCATGGGAACTTTATCCAAAGGTCAAAATGGATGGATTCAAAGAAGAAAAGGAGCAACTAACTTCATAGATACAAACAGTGACCACGGGAACTGTGTGAAAGCAGGTAGAAACGTTTGAAGCTACCGCAATAGTCCAGACAAGAAATGAGATTCTGTCACCTTGTAGGCGTGGTGGGAAGAAAGTGATTAGTTTTTACAGAGTTTTCCAATTCTCTCCAAACGTGGAAAGCAGAACAGATAAACGCAAATTTTATCTCACTGGTAAAGACTCATTTTGAGCATTTGATGTATTTTTCTAAGCTGCAACACAGCAATAAACCACAAGGCCTTGATTGTCCACCAAGAACTGGGCAAGTACTCATTTGGAGCCCTGATGACGCAAAGTAGTGGAAGGAGTCGTGGAGACATGAGGAGGTGGAAGAAATAACGGAGACATGAAGTAGGAGAAGATTCTAGACGCAAGTTTTGCTCATTACCACCCCGAGAGAAACTCACTGTCTTAATTTTCCATGTGTTGAAAATGAGCTCTGCGAAGAGCTGCAAAATGACTTGAATAACGGATGTGTTCATCCAAGTATTGCTCAGAGACCTCCTAGGCCACTGGCTTGTCATTTGCATCTTTGGGAATTTAAAGGACAAAGTTATCACTGTGGTGGAACAATTCTCCTGAAAAAAGACATGAACGATTCTATTCAATGATGCAGCAGTATATGAATCTTTCTAATTCTCAGGACCCCAATAACCACATTACAGGATGCTACTGGTAGTAGACAAATTATTCTCTCCTATAGATTCTTAAGTTCTTTATATATTGAGGCACAAGATGAAGCTCTAAGGTAAATAAGCATTTTGAGTTAAATCGCAGGAAGAAAAAGCTGGAGATATTTTTTATTCCAGAAACAATCTGCAGTGATAGAATTAGACAAAAATAAAAAATAATGACAATTAGAACAGAAGAAGTTTTGTTCTCCATGATACTATTTCACTTTAAACTTTAGAACAATTTCCTCGTGGCATATTTTTTGTCCAGTTGCTTAGAGGCAGTGTGTCACTCACAGTGGTAAACATACAGAGGTGCCAAGAAGAATGTATTAACTTAAAAAGTGCTCTATAGAGTAAAAAAAAAAAGTAAAATAACATGGTTATAAATCAAAAATAGCAGCAAGCAATAACATACTCAAATCTCTGGGGTGTGTATTATTTTCCTTAAGAGGAAGATTATATTCAAGGAAGGTTGTGTGTAGTTTCCCTTTGAATGATGTCAAAAAATATTCATAGAGCCAAGTTAAACCTGAACAAATGATTCAGTGGTTTTCATTTCAGCAAGTATGTATTGCCCCAGTTCACAGAGGTGTTTCTCGATTGACCCACAGTCAAATTCAGCAAACAAAAATATGAACAGAGATTGTTTTGGAGACTATATCCAGGAGTCAGCTGCATTTTGTTTCCAATCCACTTTTCTAGATGTATGTAGGAGAGCAATATCCTAAAAACAGCTTTGGTAAAGGTCTTCTATGACAGCACTTTGGAAAATGTGAAATGCACACACCAACCTTGTTTTTTGGTTCAAAGTTAGTATCATGAAAATATAGAGATATAAGAACCAGACTATTCAGACTATTCACTAGCTGGAAATGGTCAAAATTAGAGATGACCTAAATGTCTTTAAATAGAGAAAATGTATCTATATGTTAACGTCTTGAAAGAGTTGAATGGCCTAGTTTGGTTTGGTTTTTTGTTTGTTTCGTTTTGTTTTGTTCTTTCAGACAGGATTTTGCTAAAGTGTCCTGGAACTTGTAAACCGTCCATTTCAGCTCACAAGGGTGGAGATTACAGGCAAGAACTGCCATACCTGGCTTATTCTTAAGAAAATAAAAGTTAAACAATAATACACAGCAATTATTTTTTTTTAAAAAATACTGGTATTGGTTAACTCTATTGGTTTATATATGGAATTCTTAGTTTTTACTCCATGTACATCTGTATTATTTGAAAGTCATGTTTTTATACCTTAAAAACAAAACAAAAGATAATTATCAAATCTATCTTTCTGCCTATAATAGGTCACTATACACAAAATTATCCTAAGATCTTGGAGTCGTTTTTTTATAAATTTACCTCCAAAATTTCAGCTAACACAAGTCAAAATTTCTGATGATTTCTGGGACTTTGAAACCTATTCGCCTAAATCTCTGTGGACCAAAAATACCGTTACTTGGCTGTTGTTCCAAAGTTCACGAAATTTTAAGGCCCTCCTCAGGCCCGGTGAGATTTTTCCACTATAACTCTTATCAGATCCCACTCTCTCTTTCTCTGATTGATAAGTAATCTGGGAATGAGGAACAAGTAGTAATTACAGCAGGAGATGAACAGCAAGCATTTCTCACTACAAAGACCAAGTCAGAAATGGCTCCGTCTACTTAAGCATTGTAGCGTGGCTGTACCAGTTTCTACAGCAAATGTTTTCCCACCTCCATACATATCAGGACATATGCCAAAAACTAAAACAATTATCTCAATTTCACAGAAAACTCCATTTTCTTAAACTCTTCACTGAAAAATAACCTTAGGAAGATAAAAGACTTCACCTATAGAAAATGAGAGATGAAGTCACCTCATAAATGAAGAAAATTTTAATTTCAAATGATTTCTGAATGAAAATATCAAAAGTCTGTAAGGTTTAAAAATTATCTAGATGCCAAGTAGTCACCTCTAACCCTATTTTGTGTAATCGCCAAATCAAAGGGAATTATAGAACTTGTTTTCTCAAAATCTATACAAGTATATCAAGAAATAAAGAAAATACCTCCCTTCTGTCTGCTTCCCAAATCATCTTTGCTGGAGACATAGTTTTTCTTTATTCTAAGAATCTTTGCTTTTTTCTAAAAGTGGATTCAAAAGAAGAAAGAAAGAGTGCCAATCACAAGGAAAACTGTGGAAAATCGAAACTAGCTTGAACTTTAAGGTTGTGAAATAAACCCACAAAATTATATCCCTCTTTCTCCTTTACATTTTGAATTTTTAAGTCTTTGAGGCTATCCCAATTATACATGAAGGTTTTTAGGTGTCAAAAGCTTAGCAGTCGCCAAATGTTTCACATACCTCATGTCTCTTATGCTCATCATAGGTGCGAAGGGCATATTGCATTCTTTCCTAAATAGCTTGCCATAAATCGTCTTGGAGGCATGTCAATCTGGATATTTGCTGAAATATATTTAAATAATATCTCATCTGAGACCTATTACCTTGAAATTAAGAGTCAGTTCCATGTCTGAAGTCAGAGGTCATCTCTGAAGCAGACCCAGTATCTGTTTTTAAAGGGATTCATTTAATGTTAAGAAACAAAATAAGAATTCCACTTATTAAGCACAAGAGTTCACAAATCAGTGAATTGCGATTGATTGGTAACTTAGCTGGTAGCATCATTTTACACTAAAAACGCCAATAGATTGAGATGTAGCCAGGAATCAAGGACAGAGTTTTAAGAAGCCCACGATCAAGTCCAAGGGTTTTGTTTCATAGACAAGGAAACCAAAATCCAGAGTATATCTAATTTAACTTTGTGGAACCATAAAAATAGTTTTATAAATATGTAGTATAATAAATGATATCTTTTCATCTATATTTTTTATAAATTTAACTTGGTATCTTATCTTTAGAATGAATTATAGTAGAAGCCCCAAACTCTTTTTTTTTTTTTTTTTTGAGACAGAGCCTTGCATTGTAATCCAGGTTTGTCCTGAATTCACCACAATGCTCATGTCCATCTGCCTCAGAATCCTAGGGGGTGGGATTACAGGTGTGTGCCACCATGCCCGGCATAAGTGGTGCCAGGGAATGGAACTCAGAGCCTTGTGCTTACAAGGCAAGTGCATTAACCACTGAGAAACACCCTCAGTTCCCAAAGTTTTCTTAACGTTTCTCTGATATATCAAAGTGGAGGTTACCAGAAAGCTTTAGCATTTAGGTCTGATACTGCCCTTGGACAGAGAGAAAAAAGTTCAAATACCTATGAATGGTTGTAGACAGGGCATCGGGTACCTTGCACCATCTGGCACTCCTGATGCAGCAGAGGGAGCAAAGCCCAAATGAACACCAAGTACAGTCATGAGGGCACAGAGCATTGCAGGTCAGGCAGCGGCCGCGCTGGTGGGGAGAAGGATCTGTGGGGGAGAACTGCAGGGAGACAAAGGACCAAGGACCGGGCATGGACTGAGCCAAGCAGGTAGATGTCAGACAACACTGCAAGAGGGAGCTAAAGAGGCCCCAAGAATGGGAAAAGGAAAAGCAGGAAGAAAAAAATACCACCGGATAGAAATGAGTTAAAAAATAATATGCTATTCCAAGGCTTTTGTTTGCATATGAAAGAAGCATCGAAGCCAGTGACGTGCCATCCGAATGCACTGGCCTAATCATCCATCGTTTCCACATGGCTAAATTCTTCTATTTTATTTAGTTGAGGGGAAAACGATTAGGTTATTTTTACACAGTGCGTTTAAACGTTTGATTAGAAACTGCGGTGGAACCTGCAGCGTTCGGTGTGTGCTCAGCACTCGCAAGCTCGCTCCACCGCAGAGCGCGGAAGGCGGTCAGACATGCTGCCGCAGCTTCTGTAACTGGCCGGAAGTCATCCTGGGCAAACATGGTTCCCACGTACAGTTGAAGATAAGCCTTTAATTAATTGAATTTACTATTTTTTTTTCCTTTTTTGTTACTTCTCTTATCCTAAGGTCCAGTTTCTGTGCCCCTGAAGAGGAACAGATAAAGGCCAGGTGAAAAACAAACTTCCTTCCGCCGTCGGCGGTACTTCCGGTGCTGTTGCGGGCGGAAAGTTCCGCTCCCTGCGCTCTTACATCGTCGTTTATTTGCACCTGTCTTTGAGCATGGCTTTTTGTGCTGCCATAAGCAATTCTTAATTTCCATCAATAATCTTCCATTTCAAGCATGGCCGGTTTGCATTAGAGGTGTGAGAGCCAACAGCCATCCTTTTTTGGAGGCTGGTTATTAAGGAATAGAACATAGAAGAATAATTTAGGAAGCGGGCGAGACCCAGAGACCCCAGACCAGGAGGAGCCGAGTCTGCACACGGGGTTGGTTTGTAATGCTCCGTTGGTCTGTTACTGGGCAATGACAGGATCTTCACCACTGTGGATGGTTTTTTCTGGCCATCCCCTGCTATGCGTTGGCTTTGTGCTGATAGTGACTCCTCAGGTAGTTAATAAAATGTGTAAGTAAAGATGCTCATTAAGACCGTAACTACCTGGTGCCTTCTAATAAATTTATATTCACTCTAGGAAAATGTACCTGCCTTTCAAACTGCGGGAACGCCAACTAAGAGCCCAAAAGCATAAGGAAGTTGGAAAGAAAATGTTCTTCCTGAATTTTTTTGCAAGAGGATAGAAGAAACTCAGATTTGGCAGCAAGAGGAGAGGAAGGATTGAGAAATCGCATTCCATTGGGTCTAGAAACAGCATTGTACCAAATGACCTGGTGGCTCTGTGACTTCAGTAATGGATAGGATCTAGAATGAGTGCTTCTTGGGACACGGTAGACATTCAATACATACTTTTTAACGACCATCTGCCTGACTTACTCTCTGATTGAGTGAGACGTTAGAAATGTTGGTTTTACAGTACTGGCTGAAAACCAAGTTCAAAAATTTTGACTCAATGAGGAGCACAACCAATTACTGCTGATTCAAGAATGAAAAGATGGGCACAGTGTTATTAAAATAAAGTGATAAAGAAAATGGGATTTTCTGGGTTGGGGGGCGTTGTTTTTGGTTTCTTTGTCTCACCTTTTCCATTAATGAGAGTATAATACTTTTGTTTTTTCCCTTCCAGAGGAAAAAAAAACAATTAACAGAACCACATTAGTTTATGTTCTCCATGGTGCCAAATTAACCAGCTTGTATGAGAAGTTTCTCAATGTCATTGCTGATTTCTCAGGAGAAAAACAAGAAAATGACCAAAAACAAGATTAGTTATTCATTTGTTACTCAGATGAGTTCATTTAGATGCAGTCTGGGTTACCCAATCTGGACACTTTGGCGACATCACATGGTAGCTAAGTGGAGCCTTTGTTAGGAGGTACCTAGCACCATGGTCCTGGGCTAGGAGGGAGGAGGTTCAGAAATTTCAGAAATATTTCTGTCACAATTTTAGGCAAGCATTCATAGTATATACCCTAACAGTGCAGTTATAATATTATTAAGATTCACTTCTCAAATATTTTCAGCACCTTCTACTAACTAAAATGAGACTTATGGTTACAAAAGGGTTAACTTCTCATCATTTTTGTTTGCTCAAAAAAAAAAAAACATAGACAGAGGTGACTTCATTAGAGCAAATATTTTTCTAGTCTTTTCTTTCTCCAGTTTCAAGTTGTCTTAGTTGATATCCTCGCTGACCAGCTCAGGAAATGCAGAACAAGAGTTTGACAAGCCCAGCCTGCTTGATTTCTTTAGAGGTAAGTTGTCAGAACTTGCTGTTGTTGAGCTAGCTCACCTGCCCAAATACTGACTTAAATAAACTAACAGTGCCTGAAACAAAAGACATTTCAACTATGAGTGTTGAATAAGCCCTGAAAATGGCAGAGGAGTCTGTGTATTGCCACCTGGTCTGATCCAAGGCTGCATGTTATTGTAAGCTTTCAGCGTGAGTCTCAGCACACATACCTGAGTGACAGGGAGGGCAGGGAGGGCTGGGGGAGACAGGAGCCACCATCCTGGAACAGGCATCTATCTCCCTAACACTCTGTTCTTATATTCACTATTCTCGTTCAGCCTAGCAATGTACATAAAAAAAAAAATTAAAATGCCAGAACTTCTTTTGCTATCAGGTACTCCAGAAGAAATGTAAATTAGTGTCTGTCATGAAGTTACGGGGAATGAATTAAAGTCATTAATGCTAACATATTATTCACAAAATGTAACACTTTTTTCCAAAGTAGAAACTCAATCAATATAATGCAATAAATCAAATGTGATTCAGTACCAGAAGCGACCGGTGTCTAGTTCACTTTAAAGGGATTTGGGATAAGGCAGCAGAACAGGATACCATTTAACACATTTTTCACATTTTTTCACTAAAAATAGATAAAATGTCTAATTTCAGGCTCTGAACAGAATGTGTTTTAATGCAATTTCCTTGGAAATTGCTGTTTCTTGTGCACCTCAGAATTTATACTCAATGTGAATTGATTTCCACTGCTTCCTTAGCTTATATTTTAGTGAGTGTAAGAAAAAATGAAACCCATCGCCTTTGTCTTCTCACTAGAAATGGGAAGGTAAAGCCTCTGTCGTTAGGAGGGCGCATGGCCCTACAATGGATCTGACACTCAGAAAGATGCTCTGTAAAACTGAGGTACACAAGCCATTATGTCTTGTGAGATTGTACTGCCGAGATCTGCGATAACATTGGCTCGCCTTCTTTTGTTTTTCCTGCTAACATTTTCATTTCAGTGTTGCTGATAATTTTCTATTATCTCTCCCTTCTTTACGTTTCTCCCATATTTCCCTTTCAGGTAGTCTCGTTGAATTAACTGAAGAATAAAACTATATAATATAGTCTTATTATAAGCAGAGGAAAATGAAGGTGATCTGATGAGATAAATCACTGAAGGTTAATAGCTTTTTTAAAATCAATCTTCCTTCAAAGGAAAAGGCTAAATGGCTTAGTGGATGAAACGCTAGCCTCTCACCTCCGAGACCATAGTTCAAGTCTAAACTGTGCAGGCTTAAATGACATGTTTACTAGGCAGAGATCAGTCTCTAGTGGGCAAAAATCTGCACTGCATGAGCTGGAGCCACCACAGGAACCTGCCCCATGCCCCACTGACCCCATCAGTGGGCCCCACGTGTCCTGTATTTCCAGTCCATCTTGTCCCTTTGGAAACGGTCCAGGTAGAAGCTAACATCACCGTCCGGAAACCATGAGAATGTTTTCAGAACAGCTTCCTCAAATACCACCATGTCTGTGAAGCCACTGGCTGCTTCCCAATTCTGACCCCTCAGCTGTCACCCAAATAACCTGTCCTCCCCTCCTCCTATAACCTGCATGACACATCTTCCTGTTTGTTAACAAACTTGGACAAACAGAATTGGTTAGCTGGCTATTCTGGCCTAGCTAAGGACTCACTAACGGGTGGCTACACATATGAAAAGCAAACTTAACTAAATTCAGCCCCATTGAGGAAATGAGAGGAGTGAACATGCATGTGTATATTCTCATATGTAAGAATGCACATGCCTATCATTGTGTATAATCATGTTTTACCTAAAATTATGTCTCATCGTGTTTTAACAGATAAAAGTCGGACCACCCATTTAACCACATGGATCAATTTCCATTGCTGAATATTCCAAGAGTTCCTTTTGTTCACTTCTTAGGAACATATTTATCGGCTTTCATTCACCAATAGTATAACGCACTGCATGTGGAGTCTCCAAAACAGGTGTGCAAACCGTTTACAGAACACATGTTTGGCACAAATAGCACAAATTTTATGGACAAAGAGGTGCTCACCAAGTAATCCTACTGTGGTACTCAACTAAAATCAGCATTTGACGTCACAGTTCCGTGGTGAGATATGTATGGTCTATGCCTTCTTATGTGTACTGCACAATAACCCACTTGAAAGTAGAAGCAATAGTGAACATAGAACTAGTTGGACGATAGCGGGTTATTTACATGCAATGAAATGCATGAGAACAGTTTAAGAGCAGAATCACCTTAAAATGTTTATGCACCTAGGAAGCTTCCATATCCCTTTAAAATGCTTTATTAATAATTGTTGTTTACTGCTAATTCAAACCACCTGTGTTATGATTAAAGCGGACTCCTCCACCCCAGGTTGAGAGATGGCTCTGTAATTTCAGAGGAAATATGCTAAAGGTCATGGGTTAATACATCCTCTGGTACTTTTTCTTCCCATCCTTGCTTTCCTAAGTGGGAGGAAAGCTGTGTTGTATTATTTCCATGTCTTTGTAATGTCCATTCAAAATGAAATTAGAGAGTGCATTAAGGAGTATCTGTGTG
The DNA here is from genome assembly GCA_004027205.1 of Ctenodactylus gundi. NCBI lineage: Eukaryota > Metazoa > Chordata > Mammalia > Rodentia > Ctenodactylidae > Ctenodactylus > Ctenodactylus gundi. The sequence continues at coordinate 413,510 of PVKB01001214.1, forward strand.
TATACACAGCAAAACCCACACATATTCTGTACAGCCTATTACTAAAATTATACAATTGCCTTTTGAGAAATTTCATACAAAAAATCTCTCCTTAATAATCTATGAATATCACTGTCTGAATCAAGTATTATTATGCTTTTTAAAATTAAACTATCCACAAAACATGCATTTACTTTCTGCTATACAAAATGCTAATAATGCTTTTAGAATGGTCTTTAAAAAGTCTAATTATATCATTTAAAAACTGAGAGACCAAAGGGCAAGCTAAATTCTCCTAACATAAATCAGACTTTTTTATTTCAATGACTTTAAAAACCTCAAATGCAGTAATTTTAATAGCAATGAAAGAATGAATAAGTCATAACTCCGCCTGATCACATAACTGTCTATAACTGTTATTAAATGCTCCAAAATAAGTGAACTCATTATGTTTCTGCACTGCTTTTAGCTAATCTAAGATTCTGCTCACTTAATCATGCAGAAAAGGCTTCAGTGCAGTTTTAGACCCTCAGCAAGGTCACTTCAATGCCTTTTTTCTGTTCTATACTGATCATTTCAGAGCAGCATTTTGACCTGGAACTGATGCCGTCTCATGTAGGCTTGAATGTTTAACCCCCACAGAGCCACACGTTAGACCTGCATGGGAAGAGTCTATTGTCATATTTGCTGCAAACTGAGCTAGGTTCGCTTTTCGACAAAGAAGAAAATGTCAGTCAGCATTTCTAAATGCCACGTGCCCACAAAACTACTTTCTGAATGATACAGAGACAGAATTAACGTCTGTGGGCTCTTTGTTAACTTCCAGTTGTGGTTACTATGTAGTTTTTTACACGATGCTTTTTGCAGGACAGATGTAAATTTAATGTAGAGATTTTGCTCAGCAAACCAATTCCTTTGGGTAGAAGTTATAGTTTTCCATGCCTTTGAGAAGGTTATGAAATAGTGGTACAGATCTTGGCCTGGTTCGGGCCCTTTTAAGTCAATTTGAATAGAGACAATACCCTGCATTACCTCTTAAGCCACAAACATCAAGAGCTTCACAGGAAGGTTCCTTGAGGCTGTCTGGTACCAAGAGAAAGGGTGTTTTATTATTATTATTATTATTATTATTATTATTATTATTATTATTAAACACATTGAGAATCCACCTGAAAGAGAAAGTTGTTGGAGCAGAGTCCTAAGTGCCCATGAGAAGCTGAAGACAGCAGTTCAAAAGCAAAGTGGAAGCCAGAAAAGGGCCATGAGATAGAAGATTAAGGAGAGAAAGAAACAAGAACCAGGAGAAGGAGACAAAGATAAAGAGCAGGGGAAGAACAGGACAAAAGAGACAGAAAGATCAAAGGAAGCTTACGATCCCAACACCAGTGATTTATCTCCTGAAAGGAAGTAAATCACGGAGAACTTGACCACCTTGTGGAATCTCCTTTGTGACTCCTGAAAGGAGAACATGCTTGAACAGGGGTCTTGAGGCAGATCGCGGGGCTCATCTCCGGAGTTCCTCAGGAGCTGACTTCTGGGGGACGCACTTCAGTTCGGTGCCCTCCCTGCTGGTAAGGGACCTTGCTCAGGCAGGGCTCCTCCCACATCCCCACGCATGACAAGTTTGGGTGGCCACCTCCAAACCAGAAAGCTCAGAAGTGAATTCCAGTCCTGAGCCTTACTCGCGACATATTTGGTGTGTCTCCTGTGTCTTCTTGAAGAGTGTGCAACATAGCAATAGAGATGCTATGTGGAAATGCATGTAGAACAAGCATCTGGGCACAGCAAATGTGTGTGACTCATTTCCAGTCATGTCCAACGTCAGGTGAACAAGCCTCTTAGCAATACCAGCTTTGTTTTTCATGAAGTATTTGCATTCATGTGAGTTTTATTAGACCTTGTGAGATTAACTAAAATGTAACTTTATTTAGCACATATGTCGCTAATGTGTAATCTAACTCCTGTAAGCAGGCGTTATGAGTGGGTAATACTCAGTTCTAGATGCCACGATAGAACATTTGCAACAGGAGTAAGATAGTGTTTCTGTCTCTCTGACACTAGATGGTGTACTGCAGTCCAATTCTTATACCACCTAGCTCCAGTTAGCACAAAAGCTACCAGGAGATTTATGTCACTGACCAGCCTGCTGTTTTCAAACTTATTTAAAGATGATTGTGCTCTTGAAAAATATGTAAATAAAGCTGCTTTGCAAAACACTTTTTGGAAGGAAGCATGCTGTAATTGAAACAAATATTATAGCTTTTTTCTTTTTTCTTGAAGGAATCAGATGTGGAAGTTGTAGGTATTTTAGAGTGAACCCCACAAAAAACAATAAAGCAAAACATGAATACCAGGAAGTATCACGGTTCTTATTCTTCAATAAGAATACCCAATTATGATTGGCTAGTAGTTAAATTGCTGCCCAACAAGAATCCGTTTCATACAAAGATCAAGATGAACCTACTTAGGAAACATTACTATTATTTATTAATAGAAATAAGTATTTTATAAGATGTAAAATTTCCACTGTTAATAAAAAATACATAGATGAGGAAGAGACTGTGACACTCATAATTACCAGCACCCTGTGCACAACTCTTACCTGCCAATATTCCTCCTGATCACATTTGATTAAAGCCATAGCTGGATTGTCCAGGTGAGACTATTTAGAGTTAGAAATACAGTCAGGCCTTGCTACTCAACTCTCTTTCACGGAGCTCACAGTAGACACCAGAGGGACAATGTTCCAATAGCGTGGGAAAGGATGCTTAGAGATAAAAAGAAAGGAAAGATAGTAAGGGAGGAATTATGGGACACATAAAGAAATCATCATGAACAAAGAACCAGGAAGGAGAAACAGTTGGATCAATTCACAGAAGTGCTTTAAAGACATTGGAATGAACTATGGAAAGAGGCGGCTTCAACACACAATTGCATCAACTCGTGTAAAGCTTACGATTCATGCGAACAACTACTTCTGTTTTCTCAGGGCAGATCTCTAAAGGGGTGTGCAATCAAATTTTGGAAATGAAGAAGAAAATACTTCTATATTTACTTTTATTCTGAGCTTTGAAATTTTTTGTATCTTTTTTAAAGTACCTAATACTTTAGTATTTAACACGGGTGTATTACTTACAACTAAATAAATATATATTGAACTAGAAGAATCCTTAAACTTTTTATATACTGATAAGAGTGTGATCAGATAGATTAGATATCATTTTCTAGGCAATAGAGAACTTAGAAAGAGTTTTAAATATGAGAGCTAACTGATTAGATTTACATTTTTAATAGGCTAAATTTAATTTTAGGGATTCACTGCAATGTTCATCATCCAATAATTGCTATGAAATAAAATCGAGTGGGGAGGGATTCTGTATGTGGCCTCTCTACCTGCCTCTACGTGCTTACTACCACCAGTGGGATGAACTTCCCAAATGCAGGTCACATTATATAATTCCCATGCCTAAAATCCTGAAATAGTTCCCCATTGCGACCAAAAGAGAACCCATGCTGTGTGGAAGAAAGGTTCGCACTCTCCTCTCTGAGCCTCTGCTCTTGCCTTGCGTTATGTCCTTCTCCTGTTTACCGTCACCCTTGTTTTGTAGCTTTCCTTGAAGGTGGGTTGAGTTTCTACATGCAGAGGAGAGGAGCATGAGCCGTGATGATTGGGTGTTGAGTGCCACCTCCCAAAATCTCGATAGAGTCCAGGGGAAGAGGAAGCCCACAGGCTGTGGGATAACAGGTGGCCAGAGAAGGTATATAGCCTCTTTGAAGATTCGAGGGGAAACATTCAGGCCTCCAGAGGCTGTTCACAGCCTCTCTGGCCAGCAGGCCAGAAGCAGGCTCTGTGTGGCTCTCAGTGGCTCTTATTGCTGGCTTTATGTTATTTACTGTACACCACTCTATTCTTGTGCCCGGTCTACTGTTACTAGTGATATCTCTCTAGGTCAAGTGTTAGGCTTCCTATTGGCCAACTGTTGGGGTACTTGGGTTTAGGAATTCAACAGGAACTATAAGAATTCTCATGAGGCCGAGGAGGACTTGTGTCATCATATATGAGCTTTGCCTGTCAAGGGTAGCCCAACACGGTCAGAATTTAACAACTCTCCCCGTTGCCATTTGAAGAATTTAAAAGGTACTTATATTTCTTTTTTTTTTTCCTTTCTTTCTTTTTGGGGAAGTTGGGGGATATGAGGATTAAACATAGGGCCTTCATGCTATACTACATCTCCAGCCTTTTTAAATTTTGTAATTTTGAGATAGGGTATCATTAAGCTGCTGAGGCAATCTTTCTGCCTCAGCCTCCTACAGCACTGGAAGCAACTACAGGTATGCGCCACCATGTCTGGCTTACTCTGTATATATTCTAACCCTCTGTCTTCTTTACATCATTAAATGATCCATGATATAACATATGTGGAAATAATGTTTCCATGACCCAACTGGGCAAAGACTGGAACCATGATACGGTTTCCTTTGCCCTGAAAGCGTCCTTAAAGTAGGTAGAGATTCTCTACAGAAACCATTCTGAGATACAGGCCAGATTTTCCAGAATGAACCACTCAGAGATCCCGCTCTGTGGGGAGGCATAATGAGCAGTGCCCACTACCACCCCTCAGCGGCCGAGGAGCACAAGTACTGAAGACAGCACTTAGTGACACGGTCCTATAACTCCCTGCACAGTGGACTCTAGGCTCCTAGAGCTGAGAGTCCTTCACGACTGCCACAGAGAACTTCCTCAGGTGGTAAGCTGGGCCCAGCAGAGAAACGCTGGTGGACTGACAAAAGGAAACACCCCTGTTGGTAAGCAGTTCCCTGCTCTAAACCATCAGTCAACGGTTGACACATGCACCAGCTGTAAACCAGCAGAGGGGTATGAGAATATTAAAGACATCTGAACTATGTTCCATGTTCCCCTACACACACACACACACACACACACAACCACCCCATACAAATCTATATCAGAAAGCAGAAAAGTGCCTGCGAAGTTCAAAGGCTACTCCCGGGATGCCAGGCAGAGCCAGCGCTTTTTGGCTGGTTCAGGGCCCATCTAGTGTCTCTCCTCATGGTTCCAGCAGCTGCAGGTGGCTTTCCCACGTAGCTTCTGTTCTCTGAGTCACACTGTCTAGCTGTGCTCAAAACGTGCTCACACTGCAACACAAACTCTTCCTCATCGTGTCCGACTGCCTGAGACAGAAATTCAGGGTGCACCCAGCAGTCAGCCCGTGTGTCCCTGTGCTCCAGACAGCCGACATCGTCTGCTTCCCAGACATACGATCTTTCCAGCCTGTTGCCAGCCTGCTCAAAGAACTGCTTCCGGAGCTTGTTTCTTTAAGTCGTCCCCACTGAAGCACACTGCCCATTCATTCCACGTGGTTTATTTGTTTTAATTATTATATCCCAGGTGCATGAATAAAAAATGCAAATGTGTGGTGTTCAAGAATAAACCTTTAAAAAAATGACCAAAAATTAAGACCATCTGCCCCTGCTGCTACCCCGCAGGATAACACAGGCAGGTTTTCTTTTACTGTGATACCATACCCAGTATCCAAACAGCACAACTGTGTATTCAAACACAGCAGCTCTCGGCAACTAAGATACAAATGATATTAATCCACTTTGTAAGTGATACATTCTAAAAACATATGCTGGGCTTAAAATAATTGATCTTGGTTAAAGAAACATTAAGGTGCTTTCAGAAAGGATTGAGGATATAATGACATTAATACCATCCGTGCAGTAGCCATCATAAATGAACCAGCAGCACACGTCTTTAAATTTGTTTAAATCCTATAATGGATGCTCCTGAACAACACTGTAATTTCCATGAAAATGCTCTTGAAATTTACTACCTTATTTTAAATACATTAATTCATTATTGTTTTCTCCTATGTTTTTCTCTCCTTCTTTGTGGTATGGAATAAATCCACAAATCACATTTTTCAGGTAATTCTCATCTCTTTAAAGTACATTTTTGAGCTGTTTGTGTTTTCCTAAATATATTACCATTACTGATATATGTCATTATCTTGCTCTATGTTATACTTCAATATTGTTCATCTTTAAAATGACGCGTACACAAAGTTGCTATTCCCTAAAGTATTTTGAGCCCAAATTATTTCACAAATCAAATGCATTCAACTTTCTCCCTGGGTCTATTGAGAATAACATCCAGGCTTTGCAGTGCTGCTTTTATAAAATCATTAGAAGAGTAAGAAGATGTTAAAGGGCTTAATTTTTTCTCTCTAAAGTAATTTAAAAGTTGAGGGAGTAACTCAGTGGTTAGAGTGATTTCCTAGCACACACAAGGCTATGGGACCCGTTCCCCAGCACCACATAGAGATTAGCTGGGCATGGTGGTACACATCTGTAATCTTAGCCCTTGGGAGGCTGAGGCAAGAGGATTTCCACGAGTTTGAGACAGCCTGGGCTACATAGTGAGCTCAGCACCCTCCTTGACTACAGCAAAAGAAATACAATAATTCTGGGGTCTTGTAGAGTGAGCACTAAGCAAGGAGAAATATTATAAGCAGATTAATTTATCTGAATATTAAAGTAAAGACATGAAAAACAGGTACAGTTCCTCCAAGGTATTGGAAGTGCTGGCACCATGACCAGGAGTGGAATGAAGCGGTGGTGTTAGCAGGATCTGGTAAGATTTCTCCAGAGGAGGTGACATTTGGACAAGAAATCTGAAAAACCAGGGAGCAATCTGCCCGCTGGGTCTGCAGGAACACGGTCCAGGCCTAGCAGACAAGTGCTGCCTGGGTTGCTCGCTGGAGCTGCTGAAATTACATGAGGCCCAAAGTGAGCTGAAGAGCGGAAGCTGGTGAGCTGAGCGGTCAGTGAGGTAGGCGGGGAAGAGCGTCATCTACAGCCGGGATCTTACTGGGTACGCTAGAAGCCACGGGAGGAAGCCACAGGAGGATCCGGAGGAAGGGAGCACCGCCGTGCATTTAATTAGAAGGCCAAGGCTTAGACTGTTTCCCAGGACTGCAAAGGTGTGTGATTAAGGTCTACACCTGTCTTATTGTGTTTGGCTAAATCCTTGGCGTCTGTTCTAATTGGTGTCTTGTCATTTGACCATTTATTTAGTGAAATAGCAGGTTTTTGAGTCCTGAGTCCCAGGGTCACTTCTGCCACATCCAGGAATTTTAACTTCAGCTTATTTCTTAATCCCACGAGAGAGACAAACGATAGTACCTGACTCAACAAATGATAGCGCAATTTTTTTAAGTTCAAAGAACTCCAAAAGAAGAGGGAAAACTTTTAAAATATACTTTTTGCGGAACTGAATAGGCAGTTCTCAGATGAAGTAGTTCAAATGGCCAATAAATACATGAAAAGATGTTCAACATCCTTAGCCATCAGAGGAACGCAAATGAAAACAACACTAAGGTGTCATTTCTTCCCAGAGAGAATGGTGTATATCTAGAACTCAAACAGCAATCAGTGCTGGCAAGGCTGTGGAGAAAAGGAACCCCTCTACACTGCTAGTGGGAGAGTAACTGGTAAAACTACTCGAGAAAACAGCATGAAAATTTCTCAAAAGACCAGAAATACATATCCCCTGTGATCCAGTGATGCCACTTTGGGGAATTTTTCCAAAAGAGTTAAAAAGGCCTGACAGTAGAATTACATGTATACCCATGTTTACAGCAGCACAACTAACAATAGCTAAAATGTGGAAAACACAAAAATCCACATCAGCTGAAAAATGGATACATAAATTATGGTATCTGTACACAATGGTGTATTACTCCTCTAAAAAAGCAGATCAGTTTTAGGGTTTTGTAGGTAAATGGGTGCAACTTGAGACCATCATGCTCAGTGAAGCGAGTCAGATGCAGAAGGTGAAATATCGAAAGGTTTCTCTAATACAAGAAACCCAGATCACAGTCATTTCATAGAACAAAACGGGGGAACAATAGGAACTAGTGGGGAGGGGGAGTGTATGGGGAGAATTGCAAGGGGAGAAGGGAAGAACTGATAATTTTGCCAGGATATGTACGTGCACGAAATACTTAAGTTTGATGTAAACATTATGTTTCAGGTACACACACACACACACACACACACACACACACACACACACACATCAGTAAAATGGAAAAAATAAAAATAAAATAAAATACACTTTTTTGTTAACAATGTATGTCCTGGAGAAGGTGGTAGAAATCAGAAGAGAGACATACCTAGGGCAATGCGTACAGCTGTTTCCTGAAGCATTCTGAATGTGCTAATGATACGGCTACATTTTATCCATTAAAAAATAAAAGGCCTCAGAGAAATCAGACTTTTGTTTTAGCTCCTTAAAAAACACATTCTGGATGGGAAATAAGAAGTCTACTCTGAAAAGCTGGAGATGCTAGCTATCCTTTCCTAGGAGAATAATTAAATCGTGAAATTAGTGTCTACTCCAGAACACTTTGCAGTAGTTAAAATAACAACATAGATCCAGTGGGCTCAGGAAATCAAGTTGCGAGCTATTTATACTATATAAAAAATATAAAATTATTGAAGGAAAAAAAATTCTATTTGCACCTAAATAGACATTTTGAAAAAATGCCCACGATATACTGTTGTGTGGCAAAATACGTGTCAAAACAGTGTCTGTGTGTGTGTGTGTGTGTGTGTGTGTGTGTGTGTGTGTGTGTGTGTGTGTAAAGATCCCTTTGTGTAGTTAGCAGTAATAATAAACAAGAATATAAGCAAATTTTTAAAAAACAACCTAGAAGAATCAAGATGGAGACAGACAAGGCTTTGTCATTGTTTGCTTTTTTATACTTCTAAACTCTTTAAGTATTTTCAACTAACATAAAGTATCAACCAACAAAGTTTTCAAAAATAGAGAAAAGTAAGATCTCTTTTAACTGGAGTTCAGAATGTCAATCAATTGAAACAAAAAGAAACCTGTACTTAAATCCTCGCTAAGCACATATCACGTGCCAGGCATCATCTGACCACTGTGCACGTATACTCAAAATCGTGATACAATTGTAAAGTAGATGCCATTCTATAGATGCGGCAGCTGAGTAATGGGCCTCTAAATAACTTGCCTACACTCACACGGTGGAGCCTGAATCCTATCCAAGTCCATCTGTTTCCAAAAAAATATTCTTTAACCACGATCTAACGGCTGCCAAACAAAATGGAGATGAAGCTAACTTTATAGGATCGTTATAGTTGCAAATTGTATGCTCTGCCTCGGCTGCTGGCTGCGCTTTACCTACGTCGGTGACAACAACGAACTCAGTTTAGGTGTCAGTATGAACTGTGACCTGGAACTCTGTCACCAGAACGCTGTCATCTGAAACTGTCATCCTACGGAGGGGAAGGACGACACATCAGGGAAGTCGCTCTCAATATTTGAGAGTGTGATTGTAATGTTGGTGAAGAAAGATCCCCTGTTAAGAAACACCGATTCACATCAAGCACAACTTCTGGTCTTTAGTGTCTACCGCAGTTCAGCAATTGTATCAAACGAAGGACAATCTTTGCTTTAACTTGTCTACTTGCCTGTCACGTAGGACTTGTCATTCTGTCCTTTTGTTCTATGACAGCTCTTAAGAGTGTTTTACTGAATTTGAACAAATAAGATACCTTTAGGGTGCTTAGCGATTCAGTTAGTCTTCACGAACAAAATGGTGGCCAGAAACAGTTCTCACACAGGCATCTCATCTGTATTTTAAGAGGTTGCCATGCAATGTGCTAGAGAGGATAGAGGGAAAATGTCTCAGATGAACAGGAAAGTTAACATTTACATCTAAAAACTGTTTCCTTGCCATGTTGCTTGACAAGTGATGTGGATAATTTTATCCCCTGGTGAGGTTTACAATTTGCAGAACTAGTACTTATGTTGATCTCATCAGAACCAAGTGAAAAAGAGTAGACATTACCTAAATATCATGTCTCAGATGGAAATAATCCATATGGCAAATGGGTTCCATTTCTTTATCAGATTTTTCTTATTTCACTCTGGAGATTCTCTTGAGGGGAGTTTGACTGGTTCCTGGAATCCTCTCCACAGGTAGAAATTCCTTTTTGTCCTAGTCATTTAAAGCTTGTGCCATCACAATCCCAAACTTTGGTTGAGGAGTAATTAGTTATATGGAAGTAAGGCAGACGTTGAATAAAGTATGCAATCTATTTTGTAAATCTGTGTCTGTTTCCAAAGAAGAAATAAGGTTCCCTCAAATTTGATAGTTTAAGAAACCAGTTTCATACATATCTATTCTGTAAAAATTACATGAGAGGTCCATGGCAACACTGACCCCCAGTGTCATTTTTTGTGGTGTCCCTCTTGGATCGGACAGCTGCGCAGGCCACCACATTCACTCACAAGTCAGGGTGGCCCTTCCAAGCCTTCGGCACACCTCCTTTCCCTTAGCGGCAGCACCGAGCCTGACTGTCGTATCCAGTGACTCATATGGCTTATGTTTCTCCTGATTAATGCATGTTTCTGTTTCTTTTTTTCTGACATTAGAAACTGAATTCAAGACTTTCACATCCTCAGTCCTTCCAAGAAAAAAAGAGAGAGAGAGAGAGAGACAGGGTCTGACTAAGTCACTTAGCTGCCCAAGCTGGAGCCAAACTTGCAATCCTTCAGCCTCAGTTTCCCTGTGCCACCAGAGCTTGCCTCTGTTTTCTCACTACTACATGAAATATCTTGAGATGTGTGTGTTTGTGTGTGTGTGTGTGTGTGTGTGTGTGTGTGTTGTCAGGTAAACACAATATCAGCCGTAGTAGTTAGTTACTTACCTGACTGCCAACACCTTCATTTTCTCATTTATATGATAGACTCATTTGCATAATTATTTTTACTCCTCATGTTTAGAAACATTGAGTCATGGACAAATGCTATAGCTTTCTTATTTGGTTCGTACCAATGTTTTTCTTAGACTACACAAGATCCTGTCTTAGGGCATGAGGCAGCCCTATTCTTAAACCAACAAAGCTATGTAAAAATCAATGAGAGATAACTGACAATCTGATATACTATTCTCAAATACATGGAGAGCCAAGAGCCACCAGGTTCAGTGCTACCAATAGACCGTGCGGCTGTGGAACACATGTTTTTTGCTTTAAAAAAAAATTTCTTTGCATTACATGGCCATCCACCCCTGTGGCTTCCTATGGAACAAGGCAGTCAGGAGTCATTTCCATCATTCCCAAGAGTGACACCTTAGAGAGCGCAGGTAGCTCGTATAGGAGGCATCTATCGAATCTACATTGTCAGAAACTCTTTGGGTATTTCTGGGGTAGAGATTTGAGACCCGCAGAAATACATGGTATTTGAGAACCACAGAAATACATGGTAGGGGACATAAACAGAAATGGAGGAAATTGAAAAGGCAGCTGAAAATTAAGTATCAAATTTGTGCTTATGCTGAAGTTGCTTGGTCCAAATCAAGATGGCAGAAATATTTTATTTCACGTGATCTCTAGCACAGCCACATTCAGAGGAACCCGGGCTGTTAGCAGGCAACTCAAAAGTACAAGCGTTCACAAAAATAAAACTCAAGAAGCAGGAGCTCAGCCTGTGAGTTCTTCTAAAGCCAGAGAAAAAGAAATGCAGGGGTAAAGGACGAGGCAGCTCCAGCGCTAGAAATGCAGGGAATCTGGCAGCTGCGCCACCCAAGGGTTCGCTACACGAATGGGAACAGCAGCTGGATCCAGCTGTCCACAATAGGCCATGGGAGAAAGACGAAGAGGAGAATTTATGTGAGTACATACAAAAGGAGATCACTAACAGGTACTGATGGGTCACTCAGTAGTGGCAGGGCCGAGAGCTTGTCCACTTCAGCCTTAGGAGCTGGTCAAGAAAACTGTTTCACCACACATTGTGTCAACCAAATACTCATTCCATCGATCTTTATTCCATATTTCATTGTTTTTTGGTATAAAAATCTTCCAACCCAACAAAAAGGACATGCAGTAATAGCAAGTCATTGTTTTTTGTGTGATTACATCCCACAGCAGGGACTATTAAAAAGGTCCATAGCCTCCTCGATCCACTTGGATATTTCCCTGGTCACCCGTTTTCCATTTCTCTAACCAAGATGCCCACAGGAGGCAGAGGTAGGTGATTAGAGACATCGAACGGGCAGATGCCAGACTGCCAGTATCTCATACACAGCAGTCCACCAATGTGTTGTCTACTCTCTCTTAACTAATACTGCACACCTATGAACAGGGCTAGGCATTAGTATCTCCACCACATGCTTCTAACAGCAAATGAAAATGGAGAACTACAGAAACAGCGCCCCTTCATCTTTTGCCCTAGTAAATGAACTGAATATTGAGCCCAGATAATAGCATAGGGTAGATGCTGAAAAGTATTTGATGGATGAGTGAGTGAATAAATTAATGAGTTCACTCCCTGGAGTATTGATTGGTGGTTATAAATCAAAACATACATTGGTTGTATAACTTGGTGTCACCAGGGAGTTTCTCTTCTCTTTTTTTCTGTTGTTTAAAATATCCATAAGTTTTGACTTTTGTGAAAAAGAAGTATATTATTCTTTAATGTAGTGCTTCTTTCTAAGGGATGTTTGTGAATAATTTTTATTCCTGTGAATTCTATGTTACTCACTGAATTTTGTTCTAACCATCGCATTAGATCTTCACTGTTAGTGGTGGATTTCGTAGTCAATGACCTTGACATTTTATTATCTCGGTCGTTTTTAATCCGTTTTGAACCTCAGACTCTGAAAATCTTCTCACCTATAGACACCAGCAGGTGTATCTTTGCACATCTTGCACACCATTCCATGAGGGATTTGAGTCTTTCACAGCCCACATTAAGGAGTCTTTCATTTAAGTGAAGTTCCTCAGAATTATCTCCAGGGATCAAAACTCTACCAACAGCCCATTTGGAATTTCCAACTATAATCCCAGGTATGGCAGCAAGAGGCTGCCCGAGTAATTCTTTTCAATCAAAAAATTTCCGGTAAAGCACCAGTGTCACAGCTGATCTTCTCCAAAGCACGCACTGCTCTCTGGTGCTTGTATGTTACTAGGTGGGTGACAACACAGTCTTGTTTCATTTTTCCTCTCTGATGTCAAAGCATAACCTATCTTTTAATTCTGACACATTTATCCATTCAGAAGACAGTATGAAAAACAGGTGGGGATCGTGTAGCCATCTATCACTGTGGACTCTCCGGGCCAAAATACCGTTGCTGCCTCATTTATAAGCCTGTGAAACAATGGTGATCTCATGCGGACAGGCAAAAAAAATGGGAACTTGAAGCTATTTGACAGTGAAAGCTGGTGTTCTGCATTATCTTAAGCTGGGCTCACCAGAAAGCAGTAGTTGAAGTGAAGAAAAAGATGTACCATAGTCAAGAATGACCCCACAAACCTCAACCTACATCTGTCAGAATAAGCTAGAAATAGACACAATTCATCACAGCTCTGGGTCCAAAGGCAAATGTGTGACTTGTCTCCTTTCCACAGAAAACCGAAAATGTGTTCGTGGTGACCCATCTGCCCTCTTTGTAAAACCTCAGTGACTTCACAAGTCTGTGACCACAAGACAAAATAGGATGGAATTCCACATCATCTTTATCCTTGCTCATTTTTGGTAGCTTCTTCGACAGTGGTAGGACCTCCGGAGGTGTGAGAGAAGCAGCATGGGAGGGTCCGCAGAGGGACACTCATCACAAGAAGGTGCCTGGTAGGCACCAACACCTCCTTCTAGGATTTATAGGGGCACTGACAGCCCCTCTTAAAAGTTCACCTACAAATACACTGAGACCATCCCATAAGCAAATCATCTGCTTAGAGTTTTACCGGGTGAATATTACTTGACTTCTGAATATCTACAAGCTCTTTGAGAGCTTCCTACCCATTCAAAGGAACACTAGTTCTCAGCTTTTCTGCAAGACAAATGTACAGTTTGTTAATTCTGAAATCTACTCCAAAACTATGAATAAAATATATGTGATTCTTGAGTGTATGTGCAGAAAGCTTTTGGTGAAATCACAATTAATTTTCTCCCTTGAAATACACAGTAGTCAGAGCTGCTTTTTAATCATCGCTCTCTTTTTTTATGAATACCAATGGATTGTCCAATGCTGATTTAAAAAACACTTAGGAGGAAAACTCATCACCATTGCACTTATTTTTTTATATAAATGTCATTCTGCATTTATGCCGGCAACCGCAACAATCTATGCACACCAGATTCAAATGGTTAGAAAAGCAGAGTATTTACAAACACCTTGGACACTTTAGCATTCACACTCTTCCTCCTGCCACAGTGAATTTGATTTGGCGATCACAGTTGCCGTCAGATCCAAACACGAGTGCATCCTCCAGCTGCCGCCTCCTACCAGAAATACCGGGCAATACCTGCGCACCTTTCATCCACTTCTCCTACCCTATTGCTCACAATATTTTCAATAAGAAAAAATATCAAAGGAAAGCGGAAGTACAGCTTCTTCCCCATTATGGATGAGAAGCAGGAGCTCTGAAAAGAACAAACTGAACAAAATTTGTTCTTAAAATACTTCTGCACCGAACTAGCGTTTGTCCCGCCTCACCTTAATGCCCCTCCCCGCATCATTCTAGATTGCACTCTGGATACCAGCAACAGAACCTATGAGGAGTGACCACGTTTCAATGATTAGAACAATGTCCCTATAGTCCTTCATCTAAGGCATTTTCCTAATCCAGGCCTGCCGCTAACTGCCCCACGACCACCCCTAAGACCAGGGTATGACACTGTTCCTACTTGCTAAGAGTTTGCAAAAAATAAATGCTATGCTTTATTCTTCTCTATCACTGGGAATCATAAATTTGTTTGCCTTCGTTATTACGTTGCTTATCCATGTACCTCCTGTTCCTATTTCAATCTAAACCTGTGTTCAGGGAGACTTTTAGTAATGCTTTTTCAGAACAACTCATTATTACAGATATTTTAATTTCTCCTGTTACCCATTTCTCCCCCAGAAACAGGTACTGTTACAGCCAAATGCACCAAAGTTGGGTTTAATGGAACCGAAAGTGCATCCAGGTGAATCTCTCACGGCTGAATGTGTAAGACTGAAACGCAAATATGTTTGTATTTGGAGCAGATTCTCTGGAGAAAGGCAGAGGCACTGTGAGTAATGAGTGACAGTTTCTTAAAGGTTAATATCTCCTTTCATGTATTTCTATAACACAGAGGGAAAATACTGTATTAGCATTAGGTAGGCTTTGGGATTACAGAAACAATTTCAGCCATTATGTATGTGTTAGACCGTGGGGAAAACACGGAATCCTACACATACATTTTATTTCATAAAAGCAAGTCACACACACACGCACACACACACAAACACTCCTATATTGCCCGTGATGTGTGTGAGCATTGTGTATGTGTGTAAAAAAAAAAAAGAAGAAGAGGGAAATAAAATTGCCCTTAATACTGGACCAGAGACTGTGATTGCCACATCAGGTAATGAAACCATTAAATGCACAGTATTAAGAAGAGACAAGATGCAATTAGCCAAGAAATTACTCTGATCTCAGTGACATTTTCAAAAAATCATAACACAATATACATCGGAAGACGTGATTGACAGCCTAATCCAGTTTTGATGGAACGTAGACCACATACTCTGTGTAAATCAGTGCATGTCCAGATAAAGCTCACAGCTGTGAATCTCTGATATGTCCTCACAGTCTTGTCACCCAGGAAATTCCTCAGGTTTAAAAGCTGATGAAAGTATCGACCATTAATGACAGGATCATCTCCTGCCCTGAAATAAAATGTACTAATCCCTTTTGCTAGGTCTATGAATTCCTAATATAAATTATATAAACTCTCGTAATTCATCTCCGTTAGCACAGTTGTGTTTGGAAATCGTATAGCAGTCTTTGCTCTATTTGAAATGCTAGATGGAAGCAAGACATGTTCGTTTAAGCTGCAGCGTAAAGTAATTTAACAGAGGGGACAGAATAACTTCCAGATAATGAGAACTACAGTTTAAAAAAAAAAAAAAAAGGAAGGTGGCTTGAAAGTTTTAAAGTGGCTCGGTGGATTTGGGTTTCATCTTTGCAAGAAAGTCCAGACAGATATGGAAATGCACAATTCTTAAATTAAACATAAGTCCCTTAACTTTGAATGCTTAAATAAAGGACATCCCAAAAAACTGTGGCTAACAAATAATTAGATGAAATTGACAACTGTTAACCTAAAATTTTGAAATTTTCAAAAAAAGTATCACTGAAAAGTTCACTAGCTTTTAATTGTATGAGTTTATATTGTATGAAATTCCACAACACAGACCCACTGTGCATTCTCCATAAGAGACAACACATGCTAAGAGTACTGACACACAAACAAACAGAGTGAGTGGAGGGTAGTGGAGCTTCAAAAATCAACCCTTATTCTATGGGAACAAAGCATCAGTAAGTACTGTTGATGCGCTCGTAATCAGGTTAATTTCCTTTCCTTGCATTTTCTGACATTTTGTTTTTCTTTTTAATTGTGAACGCTAAACATTATTTTAAAATATATTTAGTATCTGCTAGAGTTACTATTCAAATAAAAGTATAAGCTAAATAAACTTGGATCTGATACAGAACTTGGAAAAATGACGTACCTGAGTAGATGACTTAATAGTGGCAGGAGTCATCCAAACTCTAAAAGCAAGGAGATCGTGGAGCAATGCCATCCAAGCACTAGAAGAGCATAAATGCCAACCAAGACTGCTATATCCAGCAAAATTATCTTTTAATTTAAAGGGAGAACTTAAAACTTTCCATGACAGACAAAGCTTAAAGGAATTTGTAGCCACTGAGCCAGTATTGCAGAGAATACTTAAAGGAAACTTAGAAAGTGAAAGGGAGGCCAGCAACACCAATGACCCCAGAGGAAAAGTGACAACAGCTAGAGGAGAATGAGCTGAGAAAAAAGTATGCTAGTAATTAGTGAAATATGAGTACATAAGTTATGAAAGGTAAAAAATTCTGAAATAACTAAATTTGCCTTCATATCTGTCACTTTAAGTATATTTATGAGGTATAGATTTAAGTTCATTTAATGTAGCAATGTGATATAGTTTTAATTTTGTTTTATTGTAGCAATTCACTTATTAGGTCACTGATGAAAATTTATCCTAAGGAAACTGACTGATGTAAAGATAACCCTGTGAATGTACAAATATGCACCTTCCAATATTCAGCTAAGACTTTTGAAATTTAAATTTTTTTTCCTTCTTTCCCAAATTTACTAGTCTTTTGAACTACATGCTTGTAGTTATTTTCTAATGTGAACTGGTGGGTAAGGCCAGGTTTAACAATAACAACAAAGATACAGCAAAATACAGAAGAAAAAAAAAGACTTTTGTTAAATATCCCAATAAAGGGATTGGTTGGATTCAGATAAGAGGCATCAAGATCTAACTACTGTGAACCCATTAGAGGAATAGGAAGCTGAGGTAGAGTGGTGACTTGAGTGAAATGACTTAAGTGTGGAAGATTAACATGTTAAACACTGTATGGTTTCTCTGACTGGGAAAACCCAGAACACAGACATTCTTTGGAACCACATGAAGTGATAGCCGGAGCCGGGGGAAGGGATAGAGAGGGGATGGGAGGGTATAAATGGGAAGGGATTGTAAAGTCGATATGATACATATGAGTACGAAATACCCAAATTCATTATAAATACTATGTATTACATTTGTATATTAATAAAAATAGTGGGGGGAAAAAGACCTGTGTTCAATATTCTGGGGAAAAATATCAGAAATAAAATTTTTGAGCCCAGCAAAAAAAAAAAAAAGTAAATAAAGTAGACCTTACTTAGCTTCAGGGAGAATAGTTAGATGATAAAGATGCTGCTGCCTTTACTCAAAATATGCTGTGACTGCCCTTCAGAGATGCCCTCAAAACAATTGGGAAGTCAAGTGAGTCTCTCCTCTTTAATCTGCTTAATCTCCCTTTTCAACTAGACTTCAAATGACTGTTCTGTTCACTAAAATTAGACGTATCTTCTCATGGCGTGTATTTGCCACCACTAACATTCATCATAAGCATGAGAATTTGGACCAAAGTCTGGCACGTAGATGCCTGTCTGCAACTCCAGCTTTCCAAGAGGCTGCACGGAAGGATTAAAAGTTTGTGTCTGGCCTGGGAAACAGAGCAAGACCCTGCCTTGACACAAAAAAGTTTGGGGATGTAGCTTACTGTGAAGGCTCTGAATTCGATTTTGAGTACAAAAAAAAAGAAAAAGAATGTGGACATCATCATTATTCATAATAGCCAAAAAGTAGACATAATTCTAATGTCTATCATCTGGCAAACAGACAAATAGATGCCCTAGACCCCCTAGAACCAGACCACGGAATACTACTCAGAAGTGACGACAAACTGACCACTTATATCTAGAACACCGAGGATGAGTCACAGAAACCCTATGCTGAGTGACAGAATCAAAGCACAAAGAACAAACATCATATGACTCTTTTATATGAAATATACAGAAAAGGGAAATCTATAGTAGCAGAAAACAATTTGAAACAAGTGGTAGGAAAGAGGATCGATTCCAAGTGGGTAAAAGTGGGTTGTGCTGATAGCAGCACCAATTCGTAAATTTGCTAATATCCATCGACTTGCATTATGTGTTTTAAAAGGTTTAATTTTTGCTATGCAAATGATATCTCAACAAATACATCTTTAAAGAGAAAAAAATTAATTATCTCAAAAATGTGAAAAGAATATGTGGCAAAAAATATGAAAGGAGGTTTTAAAGAAGACCTCACAAGAGAACAGTATCATTAAGTCTTTCTAAAATAGTTTCATAACATTAATTGGAAATTTCAGTCATTACATTTTGTTACATTATGTTTCTAAATGGAAAACCATTTTATTCACTCGTGGCTACTGTTGCCTTAAAATCAGTTTTGCGTTCATTCAAAGAAACTAAATAATTAAAAACAAAACTAAGTCAAATAGTTTATTTGAAAAGATAAGCAAATATATTCATTTTTTACAAATTAACAAATTTTCCATGAGACCACAGGGGAACCATTATCACATATACCTTGGTCTTCTATGAAAATTTGCTTCCACAAAACTCACCCGTGATTCCGGAGTTAACACGATTCTCTCTTTTGAGAGTCCTATAGGAAACAGAACAAGAGAGAATCAACTCTTTTATGTCTGCCTAGGGAGTTACAGTCCAAACCATTGTCACTAGATCAAAAGCCACAATATACATAAATTCCCATGACTTGCAGGGATTAAAGATACTCCACAGACATGATGAGTTACATCCAACTCAGGCCCCTCCAACTTCGGCAGGTCTCACCATTCTGAAATTTGAGCCAACACACATTTCGTGGGGTACCCGGGAAGAGGAAATGGTCTATTTTATTTAGTCACCTGAAATCTTTAAATACATAAGCAAAGCCATCAGGCCCCAAAGTAGAAGCAAGTCAACTTTTAAAGTCACATTCAGACATGGGGGCAGATAATGGATTATGCCAATGATGACTCAGTTTTACAAAATACTGTAATTTCTGTGCTCTAAAAGCTCTAAATTTATTCAAGATGGGTAGAACAGTGGGCGTTAGTATGCTCCATAACTTCCTAATGAAGTTACCTCTTCTAGAATCTTTATTTGCATTTGCACGTCGATCATTAGTCTAAGTGCCCACATCCTTTTAAATCATTCTCTAATTGTTTTCTGTGCATAACTTTAGGGGGAACTTTTATTGCAGTTTGAAATAGCTTCTGTTACTTTGTAGATTTTTTATTTTTCCCAGAAAAAAAGTATATTTTAAAGCAGAAGTAAAGATTAAGCATCTTCGAGTTGTTAACTTTAATTAGTGAAGAGACAGGGTGAAAATAATTCTCTTAGAAGTTCTAGTAAAGAAGAAAAATGTAGCCACAAGATAACATTTAAAACTAAAATAGCTGTGTAACTTCTGGTCGCCAACATTCTGGAATTTTTACCCCATTTACTTATTCATAAATTTTCTCATATGACATAGAACATGGCTGAAAATGTATCAAAATTTGGCTCCTTTGTCCTCAGTTTGAGACAAAGCTCCTAGGGCTCTAACAATGAAAAGAAGTAATATAATTTTCCCAAATTTTCACGTATGGAATTTTTTTCCACTTTGGAAAATCACAATTGTGCTTTCTGTGTAACTAAGCATGATCGTTTCTGTATTTGATGTAACTAAAGATCATTGACCTGAATTGTTTCCAATTGCTTTATATTATCCACATTTTAATCCATAGGAACACAAATCACCTGAATTTAGTTTTTTCCTTAAAATACCATCTTTAAGGTATTTTGTGTTATTTAGAGAAATATAACTTAAAAAGATGACACAAATTTAAAATGGGCCAAAAAGTAAATATGCTTAAATTGTGAGTAAAAGTGCATAAAGATAACACTAGGTTTTAAGAAGATTTTTCAGGATTTTACCCACTGTCATTTACGTTTCTTTTCAAGGTAATCAGCTATAATTTTGACATTGTGTTCTAAAGCTGAACACTCTCTACCTAAATGAAAAGCATCCCCTTTGCTGGCCAGTTGGGTGACTTTTCCATTTGTCCATGAGACAAAAGGTGAAATGAAAATGAAGAGGAAACTGTTCAGAGCCATTAGTATTTCTAACTTTAAAAATGAGTGTCTCTCCAGTGTGTACCAATTAGGAACCGCTGTCTGTTGAAAAAAAAAAGCTAGCACTCTAAGCCAAAACATTACGCATTTACTCTTACCATTACTAGACTTTAATGATTAACCTGACATGTCTCTTTTAATGCAAGAATCCATTTGCAAAAGATATTTCCACGAGCAAAGACCAATCCCTGTATCTCCTTGTGCTACCGTCGGACTTGCAGGGCCAAAGAGAAATAAAAAAGTCCAAAAAATTCTTTCAAACACATTTCAATTTCCACAATAATGGGCCAGGATTCATAACAGAAATTTAATGCTTTTCTGTACAAATGCATATGAAATAGTTTCCAGAAGCACAAGCATTGATATTTCATTCCAAGGGGTTATGTCATACAAACACCGTTCCTGAGGCCTAGTTGAGTACTAAAGGAAGAAATTGCAGTGCACAACTAAATTGCTATTTGAAAAGGGGGAAGAAAAAGAACAAAGAAGAAAAGGAGAAAGAAAGGAAGGGAAAGAAGAAGAGAGGAAGTGGAGAAAAAAGTAGAGAAAATACTGAGAGAACAAAAAGGTAGAAAAGAAGAAACAGTCACCACGTAGGTGAGCAAACGGCCACCACCTGTACTTTTGGAAATAATTTTCATAGCGGAACGAATTTTCTCACCGTAGCGTTTTTTCAAACGTATGTCCACTCTGCAAAGCATCATACAATTAATAGAAATCTAAAGAATGAAAAAGTAACATGAACACCACTAATTATGTAATTAAAAACAGCAGTGCCGAGCTCCTACAAACAGACCTGCGTCTGAATTCTCTGAGACCGACAATTTTTGTTTTCCTCTTAAAGCAAACGCTAAATTTTTTTCCTGTCAAAATCCTAAATAGCTTTTTGACAGGCTTGCTATGGTTAATTAATTACTTTCATTTGCACTAAGTTGTGTACTTGGAGGTGAGCGGCGCATGATCACAAGGCCAGCCTCCGCCAGGCAGACCTTAGCCGGTCTGTGCCTCGTTCACTGAGCGCGCTATCTGCAGGAAGCCTGACTTTGAAGGGACAGCACCATCCCATAACACCCTCCCCTAACTGAGATGATTGTAGCTTCTTCCGAAAAGTGATGATTAGGAGAGAGAAAAGCACAACGGAATGCTGTATGAATATTTCATGTAAATGAAAGCAGGCACTTAGCAACGTGCTCCTTGATTGATGCTAGAGTGCCTCTTAAACGCCTTGACATTGAAGGCTTCCTACTCCCCTTCCCTGGACGGCTTCTTTTCTTCAAGAGCCGCAGTTAATAGAGGAACACGACCATACTTAGCTGAAGGGCTCTTTATTACCGGCTGATACCCAATAAGACCACCGGCCTGGGGTTAACATGAGCGAATTTAGATAAAAGAGACTTAAGAAGGATAGGTTAGTTACTTTTCATTGTTGTTTTTTTTCCCATCGCTGCAGCATGATTGTTTCACTTTTAATCCCCTTCAAGAGAAAGCCCGAGGACCCAGATCGCTGTGCAGAAAGAGGCTCACCAAACCAGGTGGGACGGAGTAGAGTGAGACAGCACTGAACTCCACTTCGCGTAAATGACAGCCTCAGGAGTAAATAGGAGGAGGATGAGAATTTTTAGAAATATAATTATATTTGAGATACATAAAAATGTTCCAAACTTGTGAAATAAACCATCAACCCTTTGACTTTCCCTTCATACACGTAAGGTTCATTGTCCTAACAAAGAGATGAAGACATTGTAACAGAGTGACTTAAAAAATGAAAATCCAGGTTGGGGGAAATCAAGCTTTATAAACAGGAATGAAGAGGACCCCAGCAATAGATTTGCTAATATCATCCCAAACCTCCTCCAAAGTTAAGAGTGTGAGGTCATTCTGTGTGGAAATCACTTGGGTCACTTTCTTTGGCATAAGCCAGGATTTCGGCCTCTGGCCGCTAGGAGGAAAGTTTCCATGAGCTGTAACCACCAAAGTGCTCTCTTCCCATGGTCAACCGCAATGAAAGAGTCCAAGGAGAATCCCTAGCATGTCCCCACATACCTGCAGCTCCCAGAGTCGGGTCCCACCTCTTTTCTGCAAGAGTCATCTCAAAATAGGAGGAAAGACAAAGGAGGCGACACACAAATGTTTCTTAGCTTTCTCCTAGAAACTTTCGGCTGTGATTAATAATTAAATTCTACAAAAAGATGGGCCCACACAAAACCTAGCCTCCTCTTTTGCCAAAGTCTCTTCTCTTCCGGCTCCACCAGGGATCTTAGACCCCTTTAAGGGAAGAGTTAGGATTTCACAAAGGAACAAAAAACAGCTCTGATGTGTGCAGAACAAAGTATGTAGACGCAAGAGCAGAGGACTTCACATGCTCCTAAAACTGCTGAGATCTGCTGTGCGTCACTGAATCACAGAACTTGAAAAGACTTTTTGAAATCACTCCATCTAGTCTCCAGATTCAATGAAGTGAAGGGAAACATGTGCCAAAAATCATGTACTTAGGATACGAAAGTAGTACTATGCTTCAGATCTCATGATTCTCAAGTTTTTTAATTTACGGTAACAAAATTCTTGTGTCATTAACATACTATTTTTAATCCGCATAGTTTCTTTTCTTTAAAGTATCCCATATTAAGACGATAATAGTTTATCTTGTGTCTTTCAATATCTTGGACTCTTCTTAATACTTTCTTAAAACATAAGGTAACTATTTTATGAAAGAATAACAATAGGTCCCATAATTCGTGGGAGTCTGCAAGACCCTGTTACTTTCATTGTGCAATCCATCCTATCCAGAAGTCTTGGAAGCAAATAGTTCTGCTATTTTAGAAAGCAAGAATCCAACTTTCTCTTTAATTATAATTTAAACTGAGGCTGAGTGCCTTACCTTAACCAACAGATACTGTACACAATAGAACAGTCCCCTGCCTACTTTTTCAGGCTCCAAAACCATTGCTTATGGCCTCATATTCTCTTACTTGACCGATATTTACTAAACACCTACTGTGTGCCAAACTTCTAATCTGATCCTGAGATCGTACATTGCCACTTAAAGACTGGTTTAAATTTTTCATCGAGACATAAGTTTTCTGTGTTTGTCCAATCAAGTTGTATCTAACAGCCAGGTAGAGATGGCATTTAAGAGCTGACCTTATGTTTGCTTAATTTTTCGTCAACTATGCAAACTCTGTTTTTCATAGATGCCCCATCTGGCACACATGTCTTCCAAGTGAGATCTGTAGATAAAACTCTAGAAGCAAGGATGCATTTACTTTGCAAATGGCATTTGTACTATGAGACAGAACAAAGAAATCCTGTAGTCCCGTTGGGTCCATGAATAACAAAACCGACCAGTAACATGGGCAGCACTCAGGGCCACAGGAAGCAGCTCCAAAAAAAAAAAATTACACATGGAAAATAACAAGTTGTATGACTCAGAGGCCATTGTTGATATTATTATTAAAATTAAGCAGAGAGCCAATCTAACATCCCGTGGGCAGTCAGGCACCTGACTGTAATAACTGTAAACTGAGGCTTCCGTCTTACTGCACTCAAGCTCGTGCTTTAATTAAGTTTCAATGCATCCTGAGACAAACGTGCTGGCGCACAGGGAGCTGTGATCTACAGGCTGCTCACCGCCTGCGGGAACCCAGTCCCCACGAGCCAGACAGGAGCAGCAGCCACTGAAGCCACCATGAGATATTTAGGAAAGAGATGTTCTGAATTTTATCATACTGGTATAGATCAATTTTCAGGACAGAGTCCTTAACAGTGTATTCGGAGGCTAGGTACAAAACTAATTTTATCTGCTTCAGTGATGTGTGAACTGTATGAGGAAAGACATCTCCCAACTCTCTGATAGCTTATCTTCCCTGGTGACCATTTATGAACGCTCTTGTAAATATACATATTTTGCAAGGGAAGGGAAGGGGAGAGGATGCTCTTTAAACTCTCCTTTGAGATGACCTTGAAGCAGGAGCTTTTGAATCTTCCAGGAAATTAGCATACAAGTCTATTTTGATAATGATTGGGTGAGTGGGAAGTACCCCTCAGAGAAGGGGCAGTAGCCCAAGGAACGAGCTCTTAACCAGGGTGTCTTGTAGCACTGTGGCCATTTCTTAAAGGAAACAGAGCAAAGCAGGGCTGCCCAGGTCTGGAAGTCAAGTTGTTCCCCAGACACTGAAAGGCTCCACCCGCGCAGAGGCCAGGACAAAGACAGTAACCACAAAAGAGGTGTTGGTCCGATGTCTTCTCAGGCGTGTCAGTCTAATGAACATCAAGGGAGAAATGAGAAAGCCCCTTCAAGCAAAGGTCCAGGTAAGCCGTAGCTTTCACGCAGCGCGGCAGGACAGCAGCAGAAAAGATAAGCGTTTGCTTCGTGTTATTTATACCGAGACTACAGAGTCCATATGTAAGCCAGACTGATTGAAATATGTTTTCCTTCTTTTCTGCTTCCAGGCTGTCTGGATATAGGATGCCACTTTAAATCTTACACACTTTCTTTTTTCAGCTACTTCCCCTTCCTCCCAGTTTTGGATACAACATCTGAAGAGTGATTCCTCTCACAAACCCAACAGTTGAGCTTACATATCTAGTGGGCAGATTTCATATGCATTGACTCGTGTCTTCAAATTAGAGCCTCCTTCTTGCCTACACCAGAGGTGGGTAATGTAAATGAATAACGTAATGTAAAAGGATAGGTAGTAATCACGCTAGTCCTCAAAGGCACTGTGGCCTCTGTTGCGACTACTCAATGCTGCCGTCATCGCATGAAACTGGCCACAGCTGATATACAAAAAAATTAATGTCCCTCTGTTTCAGTACAACTTCATAAATACTGAAATTTGAATTTCATATGATCCTCATATTTCACAAAATGTTATTACTTGGAGTTTTCTCAATCCCTTAAAAATGGATGAATACCATTCTTAGTTTGTAGGTTATACAGAAACAGATAGTTTGCTGACCCACGGCCTAGAAAAAGAGGCAATTTCTGAATGACATATATGACTACATTTAGCCTGTTAGAGATGTTTTATACGAGTCGTTTTCTAAAGCCAGTGCATTATTTTACAATTATAAAGTACTTTAACTTTTATATACCTTTTAGAGTCAAACAATGGGCAAAATGTTCAGCCTGGCTTGTGATAGATCATTGCTATGGGAACAAGAAGACCAAGAGGAAATGAAGAACTTCTAATATACTGAGTCCACTGAAATATATCATCCCGGGTCCCTCTGGGCATATGCTGCATTCCTAACCACTGGGTGGATCTTTACACACATTAACAGTCACACACACACAACTTCCAGTTATGTTCAGATAGTTCCGTGTTTCACTTAACATAAATTCCTAACAAGAAACTGCGACTTCGTTTGTTCTCACATGTGAAGATGTTTGACTTCATCACATCAGTACTGCTGCACTGGAAGTTGGAGGAGCGGGAGATGCACCAGAGAAGGAGGAGGAGGCCATTGCTGTTAATGTCGTATCAAAGGCAACCCGGCACAGGGGACTCGGGTGCCAGAGAGACTTGGCTTTGAATACTCGTGTCTTTTGCTGATTTCCCTGTGTGAACTCCAAAATACTCTGAATAACATAGTTAATGTAGGGGAGTTTTGTGAGGTCACAATATGCCTAAAACCTGGTTCCTGTCAGATGTACAATATGTCTCTAGATCATTCCCTGAAAATAAAACCACAGCCACTGTACATTGCTCTTTTCCAGGTTTATCTCAGCTACAAGTGTTTCAGTGCTACAAGTTTTTGAGAAGACATTTCTTCTCAATTACTCTTGTGTAGTCCGTAAGTAAGAAAGACTGAGAGTTAATATGACGTGACTTCTTTTAGCCAGATTCATTCCATCAATTTCCCAGAAGGCAGGGAACAGGGCAGAATTTCCAGACGCAGTACACTCTCTGATTTTTGAGTTCAGACTGAAGGTGTCAGTTCTATGATAAATAACCTGTACACAATCAGTTAACACATTTACAGCAATATAGCCAGGAAATTGTGATTTCCGAAGTGACCTATTCCAATGATGAGAAGAACCTCCATTTTGATCAGGAATCTGAGACATTCTACAACTCGGCTGATTTTTTTTCAAATGAACGGTGACTGGAAAATGGTCTTTTCATTTTGCTATAGTCTGAATGTGTGTGTTTCTCCCACCCCCAACCAAATTCATCTGCTGAGATCCTAATCCCCAATGTGAGGGCATTAAGAGGTTAAGCCTAGGAGAGGTGATTGGGTCATGAGAGTGGAGCCTCATGAATGGGATTAGTGCCCTTACAAAAGAGTGGCAGGAAGGATCCTTCTTCATCCCTTCCACCGCGTGAAGACACAGCTAGAGGGTGCTGTCTATGAACCAGGAAGTGGCCTCTCACCAGACACTGAATCCGACACACCTGAATTGTGAAATTCCCAGTCTCCAGAACTGCGAAAAATATATTGGTGTTGTTTATAAACCACTCAGTCTCTGACAGCTTCTTAGAGCAGATGGAGATCCTTTTCCTGTTTCAATCTATCTTTGTTATTTTTCCCTGATTCCATGCTCAGCCCTGGAACTTCAAATGAGAAAGTCACAAGTCCTGGCCTCACGGCCTGCCAGGTTGGTGGTGGAGACACACCTCCAGGCTATGTAAGTACCTACCTGGGCTGTCCAGTGCTGCCTGCCTGCAGGCGTAGGAAATACCTCGCCAACAAGGTATACTTTGATCTAGTCCTTCAGAGAAGGGCATGAGTCAGCTGAAGATGATAACAGCCCATACCAACCAAAGCAATAAGACCAGGCAAAGATTACCTTGATGATGACAACACGCCCCTGTGTGCCACCGCTGTACCTTGCTAAGTAAGTCCTCCAAAGCATCACCGTCTTGTCTCACTAGCAAACCAAAGCGTGGACTTCCCAGGGCAATATGTATCTACGTGGTGCCAAGGAGGCAACCAAGACACCAAGAGAGTGAATGACAAATGAGAGGATGATGTAGTTTCACAAAACATTTTTATAGAGACAGGTAATTTATAACTTGCAAAGTTAACTTATGGATACTTGCAAGCCTTGTCATAAAAATTTGAAAAAAAAGAAAAATGAGGGGATGGCCAATAAATGAGGAGCCAACAACATTCATTACATGAATGAAGCTGTAAAAAAATATTAGGCAAAAAGTACTTAGCCTTTCCAAATGTCAAAGCCACAAAAAGTAAATAAGACGATAAGAATTGACACTTAGGGTGAAAACCTGAAATTCTGCCCGCTGGCCACTCAGCTCTGAGCACCTATGGTAAAACTCATCCCGCTAGCGGGAATCAGTCCTGCTCATCTGAGAAGGGGTTAATCATATTTGGAGCAAATTTATTAAGTTTATGCTCTTTGCTTCATGAGCCCTCCTGACCTCATTTCTACTCAGTGCCCAAAGACCCTGAATGGGACCAGAGCCCCATGCCACAGCTTGATTAGACACCCTCCCTAGACCCTTTTGAAGGCAGAACGCGTCCCTAGAAACCCTGCTACACATGAGCTGTGGTCCTTAGTCTCCCCATTTATGTCATCCAGAATAACAGTGGAGATAGCCCCCATCTTCCCACCTTCTCCTTCTGTAGACTTTCTATTTCACCCAGCCAATTACTCAGCCTCCCGCTGTCTACATCAGCCAGCTGGAGTTTAGCCACATCCCTGAAGCTGCTGACCCTTAGGTTCCTGGGTCTGCACTCTACTTTGAACAATTCTGCGGGATTAAGGAAGCAAGACCGTACTCAGCATCCCTGATTCCTAACTCTGGCGCTTCTTGGACCACAATGGCCCACTCTGTGGCAGAGTGCTTACAACTGAGCTGCTTTCCACCAAAAACATAATAGAAACACTCAATAAGAGAATGTGAGTTTAAAATGAGGAGGGTGACAACTTGTACTAATGTAAGTGTGTCTTAAACGTCTCTAACTTGGAAAATGGTAAGTATTGCCTCATTGTGGAACTCAATTCGGGTTCCAGAAACTATCACATTATTAGCTCCACAGTGCAAGTCCAAAACACCAGCTGTGTGCACAGACAGAGACTGAGGGCGGGAGCAAAACTATTGATAATTCCGTCTACGGTTTTGAGGTGTATTTTCTTATAACTTAATACTTCACACACGTTCCTCCAAAGCATCACGTCCTTGAGCAAAACCTCTAAAACAATCAAGTGAACAGCAAGTACATGAAGGAACATGCTTAAAACCATTTTAAAAGACTGTATCTCCTACATAAAGAGAGAACAGGCTTGAACACAGAGACATTTTCAATACTCGAGTGAAAAGTTTGAGCCTGATGGATTTTTTCTCTTTTTATTGCATAATTCATATTTAGCAACTTAAAAGTTCTTTTCGTTATGAATAGTTATTAACCTTCAAAACTCAGCCAACCTTTTAGGAACGCTTAACAATTATTCTCATTTTAGAAATCAAAATAAGTCTAATTAAAATTATAAGAGCTTTAGTAACCTTGGGTGCTGGGGTTTTTAAAGAAAAAATTTAATATGTTTATATTGTCATTTACTTTTATTACTGATTTTCTGTCTTCACTGGTTAGACAATTAACCAGTATTCAAGTTTGTGAAATACTGAGAAGCATGAAATTTACATAAATAAAATAAATTAACACAGTTAAACAATACAATATTGCCTCCTGACATCTCCGTTTTCAGATGTCATCAACAAATAATCAAGATTCCAAGTCAGAGCAGACATTGTTCCTTAATAATTGCTTAGATTATCATAGATTCACTAATCATTACAATATTACACAGAAATTTGTTTTTAACCCAGTGAACATATTGCTAATGACTGAAACATCTAACAGCACCATGTTTTCTAACAGCAGCAAAATGCCAGCGAATTGATTTTAATTAGGCTTAAGATAAAGAATTACATGGAATTCAAATATGTCATTCAATGTGCATGTCAAGGAGACGTTCAGAAAGGATTATGGGGCTAGGTGTACTTTGAGGTTCAGGGAGGCCTGGATTTGAATCTCTGAGGTTTATTTTGAAAGCTTTCACACGCATACTGTGGCTAAGTATCTTAATGCCACTCCACAGCTTCCAACACATTTTCTTCTCACTCCCTTCCTCTGTAGTAACAATAATCACCAAGAGAGAACACTGGGATGTCTCAGTATGAACAAAAATTATCCCTTCACCAGATCTTTCTTTATGTAGCCACGGGGAGCTCAGGTTTTAATTTAGTAAAATAGTGCAGAGTTTTGAATTGAGATCTTATTTAATGAGGGTTAGAAAAAACAAAGCCCACCAAACAGGCAAAAAATATGTATAATATGTAATAGAAGACATGAAAATACTGTCATTAACAATGGGTCCTTTTTAAAACAGCCAAATGAGTGTTTGGGGTTGAGATATATCTTTATCCTTTAAAATTCTCGCAATCTACAAGCTTAATTGCTTTAGACGACGTTTCAGCAGTATTTAGTAGTGCTTCTGCTTGGGCATTATGACCACTTCTGTCACACCATGACCTTTGAGACCAGTACTCATTCAGTAAAATCCATAAGCGTTTGGAAGAGAAACGTTCTACATCCGTGTTTCATCAAGGAATGAGTGCAACATAATAGAAATATTTTTTAATATTCTTTTGGGAAAAAATCCCACTTGTCAAATGACACATTCTACTGAAAACAGAATAAAACAAACAAACAAACAAAAACTCTTTCAAGAAATTCTACCACAGAGAGAGTTATGAGCTTCTAAGTCCCCTGAAGTCCTTTGGAAACAATATTTTAGGTTGAGCCCCTTAGGAATATGCTTTGTGAATGAGCACTTTTTCAGTGACTGTGTACTGGCAATACAGTGCAAGACCACAAACACTAAGCTGACATTTTCATAAAGGTTATTGAATCTCTCGTTTATGTTTTAAATTTTCATTCCTGTATGCACTCACCCATGCCCAATCATTCTTTTATGATGAGTTGAATGTACACTATTCTATCTAGTCTGCTCGCCAGTTAGCAGAACAGTTCTTTCCCGACTTCACGCAAAGTCAAAATATACGGAGAGAATCTTGGAACAGGATACACTAAATCACAGAGGCATTCAAAGCTCTCGAAAAAAATGAGGGCCGTGTGGAGACTAAAGAGCCACGTGCACTCATGTCAACCATCCTATTCCAAACTGCAGCTCCCATGGGTGAACAGAGAGTCCCCAGAGATCAGGCTTGACATGCCAAATTTACTTTCACCTGACTCAAGCGGCAAAGTGTTTGAAACCGCAGTGGGTGAGGAAGTGGCAGGGAGTGTGCCAGGGAGAGGTGACAGGAAGACAGGAGCAGGGGCATGGGAAGGGACGGCCAGCTCGTGCAAAGCCACAGAGGGAGTTCACGAGCAAGGTTTTTGTTTCTTGGTTGGTTTTGTTTTTCAATACTGGGGATGAAATCCAAGACATTTACACTGACAGACAGGGTTGCTGAGTCATAGGAGTTGGTTTGAACTTGGGACCCTCCTGCCTGAGCCTCCCAGAAGGCTGAGATAACAGGCATATATTGTGGGTCAGATTTTGTTTTAACAAGGATCTTCACTGACCATCTCAGCCTTTTAGAAAATGCCATTTAAACTGATGTAGCTATAAAGAAAAGAAGGTAATATTCAGAAGAATATACCCAACTGTCAGAAAATATTCATGTGCCTTACACATTGCCTCTTTACTACAGAAGCTTTACTTTTGAGTTCCAGCTTAACAACATCAACCTCTACAAACATGTTCAATATTTTCTTGTTCGTTTGAAAAAGATCACAAGTAATTATGAATAACCTTATGCCAACCAACTAAAAATGTAACTAAATACAGAAACCCTGAGAAAAACAGAACCTATTAAAACTTACACAAAATGAAACAGAAACTCAGAGTAGCCTGATGAGGAAGACTGACATTAATCTTACAAGCACAAGTAGAGTCAGGTATTCATACATTGTGTCCGTTTGGCCAATCAAATCTGCACTTGAGTTGACTTATACTGATTATCTACCCAACGTAACAATGCTTTAAACACTACCATGTCCTACAATCCTAAAATAATTGAATCACATTTTTCTGCAAATAAAACTTTAAGCCAAAACCATTGAGATAAAATAATTCTAAAAATGTGCAAATTATTTCAGAAGATATAAAATGAAGAACCAATCTAGAAGTCATTTCAGCAGACTAGCATGATTTTCGTAACAAAATCTGACAAAGAGCGTGCAAGAAAGGGAAAATGAAACACCACCCAAGTCGTGCATCCAGATTAAAAATTCCAAAACAAAATACAAAATACTCACTGACCACAGCAACATACAAAAAGGATAGAACATCATGAACAGAGAGAGTCCACTCAAAGAAGGAAGGACGATGTATTAGAAAACAAACCAATGTAACTTACAACATGAAGAGATTAAATAAGAAAAACTATGCAACCGTGTCAATAGATACAGACAAAGCATTTGATAAAATTGAACATTTTTTTCTTTGCAGTATTGTTCTGGAAGTCCCACCTAACACACAAAGGGGAAAATGTACTATTAGCAAATGACATAATTATGTAAACCAAAAAATTGTCCACACTATGCATTTGAAGACTGTTGTGGTTAGGATCTGGAGTGTCCCCAAAAAGTCTCATGTATTTTGATGGAATCATGTGATGTGGCTGGATTGGGGTCTGGTCTGGAGGGGTGGATTGCAGTTAAATTAGGATTAACGGTGTGTAGTGGCCACACCTGGATGCAGGAGGGACTGGTTACTGGGTGGACTCATGAAAGGATACATAAGCTGCCTCTGCCTTCCTGGGAGACTGGGACTAGTCTCAACTGGGCTCAGCTTGTCTTCCTGTTGGTTCGGGGATGCTGCCTCCACCTCTCTCTCCGCCATGTACTTCGATTGTTATTGTTGCCGGCCACCCCTGAATGGACTGTGACCTTCGAGACTGTGAGCTAAAATAAACCTTTCCTTTCCTAAGTTTATGGGTGTCAGGTATTGAGTCACAGCAACGAAAAAGTAACTAAGACAAAGACTTAAATAATTGTCAGGATATAAGGTCAATTTTTTTTAAAATCAACTACACTTTTATGTATTAGAAATAATATAAAATTAAAAATTGTAAAACCATTTAAAATTATATCAAAACTAAGTGATTCCATAGAAATAAATGTGACAAAGGATGACAGGAATTTCCTCTTTTTTTACAAAGAAATGCTCTTTTTCCTTAGGAAATCCAAATATAATAAAATATATTGAGATGTTTTTCAAATATATAAATGAATGGAGATATATTCAATATTCATGTGTTGGAAGAACAAAGACTCAATATTTTAAATTGGTCAATTCTCCCACATTAACTGATAAACTCAAAATAATTCCAACCAAAACCCCAATAGATTTTTTGTGGAATTTAAAATTTTTGATTCTAATATTTATATGGAAATTTATGGAGAAAAGGATAGTCAAAATACTCTGGAAGATGTACAAGGTGAAAATATATGCTCTATGAGATGCAAAAAGACACTAAAATATTGGGTTGGGGTAATAGCTCTGTCAATAGAGTGCTTGCCTAGAGAGCCCAAGGCTCCAGGTTCAATCCCCCAGAACTACAGAATAGCTAGGCATGATGGCACATGCCTATAATCCTAGCACTCAGGAGGTTGAGGTAGGAGAATTGCCATGAGTTTGAGGCCAGCCTGGGCTACATAGTGAGTTCAGGATCAGCCTGGATTTCAGAACAAGACTCTGCTTTGGAAAAAAATTTAAAAAGATACCAAAGCAGAGAATAATTAGCACACTCTTAGCACCAAGACAAACAAATTTGTCAAAGGAGAACCGAGAAACATTTCTATTCATGCACGGAAACAATTTATGGCAGAAATATTACTTCAGAGCATTGTCTCAATAACTTTTTTAAAAATAAAATGGTGCTGGCAACACAAAATATTCACATGTGGATTCATAACTTATAGTGAGCACAAAAATCAATTCTAAGTGTAAACAATAAAACTGAAGCTTTTAGAAGGTAATAAAATGGATGTGTTGATATCATCAGAGTCTGGAAATTTTTCTCAAAGAAGACACCATAAAAAGTAATTATCTAAAAGGAAATAACTTATTATATTTAATTACATTAAAATTTCTATCTTTTCTTCATGAAAAAATGCCATAAAAAGGTTAAAGATGGCCCAGAGATTAGAAAAGAATATTTGCAAAATATCTAGCTAAAAGACTAATAGCCAGAATGTATAAATGATTCCCACAAATAGATGACAGACAACTGTAAAAGAGGCAAAAAAAATTTTGAAAGGATTTCATGAAAGAAGAAACCCAAATGGCCAATAAACATATGTGTACTTCATAGGTACCGTGTCAGATCCTCTTGGTCCTAACTGTTTCCACGGCATCTAACCACTTGGCCCAGCTCTTGCCGTTGACAAGGCCACCACCTCTAAGGGGACTCTGACGAATTTCATGCAAACACAGACCAGAAGCCCCCAGTGTCAAACCCACGCAAAGCACCCTCTCCCTGCTTCCCCAGTGTGGAGTGATATCTAAGATGGCACCCACCGGATGTCCTGGGGAGGCCACCTCAGGTGGTTATCAAGGAAGATGATTGGGCCAAGCTGTTTCCACCCTGGTGGAGTGCGCATGATCCCAATACTACTACTATGAGCGCCCGGTGCCTGCCTGCACGGTCATCCGCTGATTGGCTTGACGCCTGCTTACGTAGGCGCCACGTCCAATCTCCTGCTCTCCCCTCCTTGCCACGTTCTCCCTCTACCCTATATAAGCTTTTGTACTTCCTGAATAAAGTGATTTCCTGCCTCAACAGACTCCCGGCTGGGTCTGGTACTCTTGGGACCAGGGGGCCCATCCCCTCACCTTTCCTCTCCTCCGGCCCTTGTGTGGTGGTAAGACCCCCACACCCAGGGTCCGCTCATTTGACACTTAGAAACCTTAACACTCATACATACACAGCTTGGAAGTGTCTGAGGATCAGTTTCCCATATGACAAATCCCTGACCGTGGGGAGACCAGAGCCACTGGACGAGTTCATCTTTTTTCTGAACTGCTTCCCTCTCAACACCATCAATCTCAGATTTTCATGAGAAACAATCCTTTATGCACTCTTTCAGATGGTAGTACCACAAGATCGGCCACTTGCACGTGATAACAGGGATGGCTAGTTTAAAACACGTCTTTGAATTACTCATTTTTCCCTTCCTGCTTCTCCCTGCTGATTCTCCAGGGTTACTTCCTTGGATTACATTCCTACAAAAGCAACAGCTCATAGACCTTCACTTCAAGTTCTGATCTCTGGAGGACCCAAACGAGGCCATTTGAAAAGTTGCCCAACCTCCAACCTCATTGGCAATCAATAAATACTGCAGTAAAGTACTAATACATACCTACCAGGTGGGCAAAAATTAACAATTTTGACAGTGTCTAGTATTAGTAAAAATATGAAGAAACAGAGACTCTTACACTGTTATTCAGACTACAAATTGGCACAACCACTTGACGCATGATTTGGCCTTATCCACTAAACATAATATGTCCATGTCTTAAGGTGGAGCTGTTCAAAGCCTGGTGCTACTGTATCCTAGAGAAACAAAATTTGCCAAGAACCTAGCAAAATTCAAGCTTCCGGGCCTCTCGCTGGTGTGGATCCTTACTGAGGCTTTGGGCCAAATTTTGCATTCGTGACAGTGCATGTCTGTTTGTACCTATGTGTGTTTAAAAGAGAGCTCGCTAAGTTGTATAAACTTCAGGCTCCAAATATTCTGCATTCTCCTTTGTCTGGGTAAAATTATTCAGAATACAAGAAGCAACATTGTTCCTAGGTTGGAAACAACCCAGATGCTCTTCAAGTTGTAAATGATTGATTGTAAGTCGGCATTCTGCAACTGTGACAGAGGCTTACGACAGGAATTTGACCTTATACAGTCACAGGATCGCATTAAGCAATAAAGGTCCAGAGGGGGCGTTGGGGGACTGGAGACACGGGGCAGGCACCACAAAAGCCAAGCTAGAATGGAAGGATGGGAGACCTCTCCCAGGAACCCCTGAGAAGCCATCGCCTGGTATTTATCAGCACTCTGGGTCCACGGCATTCTGGTCATCAGGGACAGTGATGGAAAAAGGAGTGCAGAAATGAGGCTGTGAACGAGCTGGACTCCACTGACGGCGGCTGTGCCTCTCACCCTGTCTTCGTCATGGTGCAGACTTTCAGGGAGAAATGATGCTGCCTCATCTGCTTCCGAACGATCAAGCTTCAGTATGCTCCTTACGATCACCGCCGACTCAGAACCCAACAAGGAACATGTAAAACGTAAAACGTTGTTTCCAACTAAACCAACTTGGCATCGCACAGCTAACACGGTGGATCGACTGGGACATAAACGTACAACGATGTGCTAGATAGTAGTACTTATTAATTATTAAAAAGTCCAGCTGCGCAGACAGCATGAATATGTTATAAAGCTAATGTTCAGAAAAAGAAGCAAGACCAAAACCAGACTTACTTAAGCAAGAATCTATAGTTTTTTTTTTCTTTTATGTAAGTCTCAAAAAAAGAACAAACCACATTCTATACACGAATATATAAGGGCTGGAGGAATGGCACAGCAGTTAAAGTGCTTGCATTGTAAGTGCAAGGCCCTGAGTTTGATTCCCCAGCACCCCATAAAGCTAGGTGTGGTGGAACACACCTGTAATCCCAGCATTCAGGAGGCTGTAGCAGGAGGATTGCTGTGAGTTCAAGGCTAGTCTGGGCTCCATAGTGAGTTCAGGACCAGCCTGGGCTATAGAGCGAGACCCTGTCTCAAAAAAAAAAAAAGAACATAAAAGTAATAGGCTAAAGATACAGGCAAGGAATCAATTTCTCTTAAAGTAAGCTAGTGACCATACCTCTAAGGGGAAAGAGGCTGTGATCCAGGAGGAATTCTGGAGAGCCGGCATTATTATACTTTTGACCACAGTGTTTACCTCACAGTTTTGTTTTGTAGTTATTCATTAATGTTTCATGTCTATGTGTGCACTTTTCAACATATATTTCACAAAATTTTAAAAAAATAAAATTTAATGAACCAATCTCCACCAGCTTCGTGCCTCTCTGCTTACAGGACCAGGCAACCACCTGCACATCACATTGAGTCCTGGAGGTAGATGAGGGGGAGAGAGGAAGTGTGCCTGCAACCACTGAAGGGATTGTATCAACTTGAAGAAATCAGGAAACACCCGAGTTAGGTGCACGTGAGTGACTTGGTGGGCCAACAGAGGATGGAAGGACACCCACCCCAGATGTGGGTGGCCCAACGGGCAGCTTGAACTAAATAAAAAGAAAAGAAGAAAGAAGATTGCTACAGCTCTTCCTGAGAAAGCTCTGACGTTGGTGACTGTCTGCAGACATCACCTTGCTCCTGTCTGCACATCTTTGATCTCCATCACAGATTAGCTTCAGTCTCCAGTCTTAGCCATTACTCCTTGAAAACCAAGATCTGCAGCAGACTTGAACCAGCTGTCCTGCAATCACGGATGCTTGTTCTTTTACCTCGCATCTGAGCAGCTACTGGACCTTCCAGCTCTTGTACGTGCAGACTTCCATTTTGAACTCTCTCTCTCTCTCTCTCTCTCTCTCTCTCTCTCTCTCTCTCTCCTCAGACTTGTAGACCCTCCAAATAAATCCCCTTTCTTTATAATTCCTGTTAATTTTGCCTCTCCTAGAACCCTAACCAATACGTCTAATTGCACGTCTAGTGGGGTAGTAACTCACAGGTGTGTTTTTACCAACGGGCATGAATTCCAGGTGTGCCACTCTGCATGGGATTTGTAGGCTTATGAATATTGTCTGTTTTAACTAAGTTAACCTTCAAAATATGAGGTCAGCTGAAACACCTCCTGCAAAGAAACCCAGAATGGGAGAGGAATGAAATAACACATTCACAAATGGATGAGAAAAAAATGGCAGAGCTGATGTTTCTTCTCCTAGCCTGAGCTTTCCATCTCAGCCTCAATATGTGGCAAAGTCAATGACAATGAGCCCATATTATTGACAAAGTTCTCATTCAGAAAATGTAGAGAGGATTTAAATTCATTACTGCTCATTGTAACACTTGCCCTGATGGTATACTGCACGTAATTGTTTAAAAATCGACAGCACTGGTTATATGGCTCTAGGCAAGTTGCTTACCCTCTCTGAAATTTGACTGTCCCATAAGATGATGGTAAAAAGACTAACTATATTCCATGCAAGGATATGGTACCTGGGAAGCAGAAAGCACGCGGGACATGACCTGTCTTTTATAAGTTTATTGTTGTGGTCGTTGATTTATAAACACCTTAGAAAGGATAAAAATTCTTGCAACAAAGTCATTACACAAATAACCTTACAGAAAAGCAGAAAATTTAATTTGCATTTTCTGAGATATTATAGAATCCACTATATATATATATATATATATATATATATATATATATTATATATATATATGAAAAAAAAAGAATAGCTCCTGTAGATATCCAGCATTTAGTGCTAAAAGCATAAAATACTTTTTTCCATGAGGCCTTCAAATATAATGATGGCAAACTTTATATTACACCCATATGGATAAAATCATCCATCTTCAGTAATAGTTTTTGAAATTAACCCTATTTACTATTACTTTGAAGATTCCTTTTCTAAAGCAAGTATAAATTTTATGTCCATGTTAGATTACTGAAAGAATTTTCTTTTATTTACAAGATAAAAACAAAACAATTCAATAGCTCAAAGATAAAACATGCAATTTAGCAAGAAAATAGTCTTCAATGAAGAAACATATGTTTTCAAAGAAAAAAGTACTGATTTAAATTCCATTCAATTGGCTTCACTGTGCAGTGAAAAGGTAATATCATGGATCTGAATAAGTATTATGCCAGTTTTATCACCACTAGGGCTAAAGCTGTAATTTCTGTGCATATACCTACCAAAGGCAACCTCTAGAATCCATTAAAGAGAAACTATAACAGGCCTCTCTTGTGGGATTTAGGATGGGAGAGAAAAGGGCTTATCCCTGTGCTGAGAACTCCACTTTGGGAGAACATGTTAGGGAATGATTTTTAACAGTCTCCAGAATAATTTTTCTCAAGATCTGCCATCCCAATGTATGGTGTGATTTAACCACATCTCCCATGTCTGTGCTTAATTAACGTGTATCAAAGAATCTAATCTATTTTCAATAATTTTTAAATTAAAATACAAGCAAGACAAAAAAATTAAAGATAACATAAGATGACCAAACATACACTAAAACATTGAAACTCACTAATTCACTACTGGTGAGGTCAATGTTTCAACAAGAGACATTGCTGAGATAGAACCAGACTTGGAGAACTTACGACAAACAATTCTGTCTGTTTCAGTTTAGATGTGAGAAAAAGGATATTTGCAAACATTGCTAATGGGAATAAAAAGTATTTGGACCAAATTAATGATTGAATTAGATAAGAGATAACCTTGGCTAACCATGATAACTGGCCTAAATTAAACCATGGAATCTTGAAAAAGATGAAGTGTAATCCACATATTGAAAGAAATCTCAGGAAAAGGCAGAAAAGCAACTTGCAACTTGGAAGGCCTCGTGCAATCATTAGAACAGGACAGAGAAACGGCGGTCAAGTGACTGTTAGCGTCATCGGAGCAGTGAGTTTGGTGTGTTAGTAGATCAAGCTCTCCGGAACGCAAGAGATTTAAAACTTAGCAGCTCCCTAGCTGCATGCCTCAGGAAGTTTTAATCTCTATGAATCTTGGTGACGTTATCTGCAGACACCGTAGGTCTAACTTGGACTCTCGTGCTAATGACCTGACACAGCTGGGCACTGGTGGGCGCTCAGTTAATGCCGTGTCTTCCCTGAGGTAAGCGGTACTGGCCCATTTTTATTGTATCTAGTCGGCAATTAGGCCTCGTGGCTTTTCAATGAAGAACTGAGGTTATTTGGGGTCATTTCTGATGCCAATCTTGAGGAAGTAAATCTATTCTTCCATTGATACACATGGATAACTAACAGTAATTCGTGTTCAAGTGAGTTAAATGTCTCAGCTTCTTCCTAGGACCTGCACAATATCCTTTCTTTATACTGACCATTTTCTTCCAGAACAGAGACCATTCAACCCCTACCAATTCAGTGAATTTAACCACCCTTGACGTTCAATAATAAACCTAAAAATAATTGATCTATAATTTCAGTTTAAGTGGTCTGACATAGCCAGGCTACTTTTAAATGACAGCAAATGGGATTTTTTAATGGAAATATTGGTAGGCCCTTAAGTGTATTGGGGAATCGGGGACAGAGACAGTGATATTGCACTAATAAACCTAATGCCACGGAGATCGTCTTTTTTTAAAATGTGTCTTTTCTCTATCACAGCATAATACCTAGCTTGACAACAGAAATGTCAACAGTTAGGGCTCTATTCTTCAAACCGTCATGCTCTATTAATGCTGTTTTTCAGCGGGATTTACCTTGTCAGGGAAAGAAGGACCAAAGAGGAAAGTCTATGGTCTTCCTATTCACTAAATCCCTCTCCTCACTGATGCACAGATGAGTAACTACTCCCAATGCCACGGAAAGAATGAGAGCTGAAAATGGGCCAAAAGCTTCTAGGGGGCGGGGGGAGAAAGCGAGCCTTGTATAAGCAAAGTCATGTGTCAGCAAGAAGAAAAAGAAAACAGAGTCGGGACTAGGAATGCCACGGGTGCTCCCTGTTTTGTGTTGGTGCTCTCAGTCAGGCGAGCAGCAAAGAAGGACTTCACCATGCAAATAAAATCAAGTGCTATTAGCCAGGGCTGAGAAGGGTTGTCTCTGGGTTCCAAAGAACCTATTCTAACTCCCTTGATCCAAATTAGAGGAGGAGGATACGCCATATGGCTGGCAGGGACACACAGGTACTTGAAATAAAGCTGAAGAAGGGTTAAAAGAATTACAAACAGGGACTGTTAATTGTACTCTGGGACATCAGGAGTAATAAAACAGCGGGAAGCATGCAGAATGGTGCTTGTC
Organism: Ctenodactylus gundi; assembly: GCA_004027205.1. Taxonomy (NCBI): domain Eukaryota; kingdom Metazoa; phylum Chordata; class Mammalia; order Rodentia; family Ctenodactylidae; genus Ctenodactylus; species Ctenodactylus gundi. Next base: position 454,162 of record PVKB01001214.1, read on the forward strand.
TGGCTTCAATTTAAACTGGGCAATTCGGGTGTGAAAGAGATTTTGGCTTACCCTTTGCATTTAAAGAAGCAGCCATCTCTAACAGGAAATAGACAACCAAGTTCTGTTGAAGGTACAGAGCTCAGAAAACACATGAAATTTTATCAGCATCAAAGAAAGTCTGTCGTTCATCTACCTGTACTGTTAGACTGTATCTGTACCCACGATGTCTTTCAAAATTCATCCAAATCCCACACTATCAGCAAGCAGGATCTTTCCTCTCGGTTTTATTCATGGTGGCACTGAGGGTGGCTGAAGACAAGGAGTTCTCCAGGGGACAGAACTAGAAGGTATTTCAGACTCAGTGTCTATGCCTAAGAATTTCACTACATGAGTCACTGCCCTCCAATAGCTTCTTAAAACTTTTTTTAAATGGAAAGGCTCTGATATCAAGACATAAAACTCTCTCACTAATTTTTAACGTGGCCAGTTAGTAATATTATGCCATAGTTTTGAAATTCATCAAACCTCTTTTCCTAAATGTTGTAAGAAATCAACATAAAACTAGAAAATTATCTCAAGGTTAAAACACGATCGTGCTCTTTTTTGGTACAAATGGTTGAGGAAATTACACTTTTTTATTTACCTACCTTTTCTGATCAAGAGACAGACATCGCCCATTAAGTATTTGAATTATTATACTGAGACCAAATCTTAAGTCTATACTTCAGAATATGCATTTATACATAACTTTCTTAGAACTGAACAATTACAGGAAACATAATCTTTCTATACAGCTTTCAGTATTCTACAGGAAAGATTACAGTAATAAAAGACTTTTCACTCACAGCTAAAATCGTATGTCTGAAGAGGCAACCAGGATTTAATGAGGACAATCCTAGACAAAATCTCATCTTGTCAGTCCGAAGCCACATTTGCAAGCTGCCTCTTTCCTTAGACAGTGGGCCAAGCTTGGCCCTCAGAGAGGACAGGAAGTCAGATAAACACCCAGGCCTTTTGTCAGAGAAGCCAGCATAGTTCCTGTAATCTCACAAAGCTGGAGGGACAACTAGAGTTACAAAGGGCTATTTGCCGGAACTATGCAAAGGACCCAAAACAAGACTGTAGCACTTTGCACAGGCTTGTAATCTGGCTCCACACTGCTGCAGGTGTTTGCTGATCAGGTGGGGAAAAAACAAGAAGCTAAATAGCCCAAGAAAAAACAACCAAAAAACAGTAGAATTTGGGGAAATCACCATGTTCAGGAAAAAAAAAAACCAGAAGATTCAACAAATAGAAAGAAATCCAGTAAAGACCTTGGGCCTGCCTGTGTTGCTTCCCATAAATAAGGGTGAATTCTGAGGCAAATAAAGCTTTAAAAGACTGAAAATTATCTTGAATTAGCTCTGTCCTGGACGGGATTCAGCTGATTGGCTCACACGACTGCTGACTCTCAGTGTACAATAAGTGTGCTCCAGACAAAGTGAGCATCCGACTTTCTAGAAATGTATAGGCAAAATGCTCGATATTCCAGCAAAAATTACCAAGTACACTGGGAAACAGAATGAAACAGGGTCGGGGTTGGAGTGTAGCTTAGTGATTAGAGGACTTTGCCTGTGAAGCAGGGGGCCCCGCCAGCATGACATAAACTGGGAGGGCTAAGTGCAAGCCTGAATCCCAGCACCCTGAGGCAGGAGGGTCGCCGTGGATTGGAGGCCGCCTGGTCTCCATAGTGAGTTCAGTACCAGCCTAGACTACACAGCCAGACTGTCTCAAAAAAAAAAAAAAAAGAAAAAACAAACAAAATAGGGAGAAGACATATCAAACAAGAATTCTTAAATAAGTGTGTCCATTTAGTCAAGAAAACAGATGTCAAAAACAGACATTTTCATTAAGACTTGGCCTGGAATCTTTAAAAAAGTAATCTGGTAGAAATTCACTAACTATAAAATATAATAATTGAAAATAAGAACAGGTAGACATAAAAGAAGACCACGGAGAGTATATTACTGAATTGCACTTGGGTCAGTCATGTGAATGGCAAAAAGCACAGAATATACGGGAAACACAGGAGGAAACCTAGGCATCTGAATACTGAGGAAAATTTCAGCCAATCCATTGTTACTTTAGAAGGAAAACAATGAATGAATGAGATGATTCAACAGCAAAAACAGGTAACTAGAATTTCCAAGCATTTGTAAAGTAAGGCATTGCACTACTACATAATGTATGATCCAAGAAGAAGTCATAATGTGACTCTACCATGTACTTCCACTGTTGCTGGCCACCCATCAATGAACTGTGACCTTCTGAACCTGTGAGCTCAAACGTATCTTTCCTCCCTTAAGGGATAACTGATGGTTATTATGTCACAGCAACAAGAAAATAACTAAGACAAGTGGATGAAGTGAAAAACCTACCAGCAAAATACTCCCCAAAATGGCATATGATGAAATCAAACTACAATTTCTATGTCTGAAAAATGAAATTAACTTATTAGTTGAAGATATACCTTAAAAAGTTTAAAGCTTATTGATGAATTTTATCAAACATTTAAAAATAAAATACCAACTAAGGCAGAAAATTTACAAGCTTCAGGGCAGGTTAGGCTACACAGTAAGGCCAGCCTAGATGATATGGCAAGACTCTATCTCCCCAAGATCAGAAAATACCAAGTTTGTAGAAATGTTTTCCAAAAGAGATAACTCTTGCATCTCATTTTATCAGAAAAACATTTGATAGAAAAATTCTGTGAGGATATTTTATTACAAGAAAGGAATACTACAGATCATTTTTTAATAATTTATAAACACACACACACACACACACAAATGCAATTAATAATTGTGAACGATTAAAATCTTTCCTGATGTTAGAAACAAGATGAAAATGCTGGATATCAGCAATTCTACTCAACCTTTTACTAGAACTCCCAGCATTCAAGGAAAGAAAAGACAAAATATAAGAGAGAGAAAGGAAGAAATAAAACTAAAACTACTTAGAAATAACAAAAACTCCAGAAAAATCAACATATAATTAATTAATAACCAAATTTAGTGAGGTACTTGATTCAGAGTCAACATACAAATTTAATAATACTACTTTCAGTATTAATAAACAAGTAATAAGAATTATTGAGAAGGTGCACCAATAAAAATCATTTAAAAAAACTGGGAGACATAGTCATTTATTTGGGAGGTTGAAAGGCTTTATATTTAAATAGTGTCATTTCTCCCAGTATTAATCTATATTAATCTATAGAGTTACAGCAGTCTCAAAACAACTTTTAACTGTGTGCGGGTAACTTCATAAGCTAATTATAAAGCGCACATGGATTCTAAAAGACAAAGAATTGTGAAGGCATTCTTGAAGACATCAAAACAAAACTGAAGAACTGATATTAAAATGTATTAAATTTTATTATAAAATCATAGCTATTAAAAATTATGATAGTAGCCAAATGAAATATAAATAGATCAATGGAAGATAATAACATGTCCAGAAAACAGATCCATACATACATGGTCATTTGATTTGATGAAGATTATCTTCAAGGCAATGGGGAAGGAGGGGTTTTTTCAAGAAATAGTGTTGGGTCATTTGGGTCAAATAGTGTTTGGGTCAGCTATATCTATGGTTATAGGGTTTTCTAGAAGAAAAGAATCTATAGAAAATATATGTACAATTTTGTAAGGCGATTTATTATTTACCCATACAGGTAAGAGATTCCACCATGGCTGTCTGCATGCAGAAAGCCAGAGGGTCTAGTAGCTGCTCAGCTTAAGATGATGGTAGCCACAAACAAGAGGAGCCAAAGTTGAACCACCAGTCTGAGGCTGAAGGCCTGGGAAGTCGTCACAGAGCCACCTATGTGCGTCTACGCTGGAAGAAACCGGAGACCAGGGTTCGAAGGTGATGAGGAAGCCTGCAGCCATTCCCGGACAGAAAGGCCTCCCTTCCGCAGTCTTTCCCAGCTGCAAGCCTATTGGCTGCTGCTGCCCACAGCCAGTGTTAGTCTTCCCCCTCGGGTTACTCCCCCATATGTCAGTTGTCCCGACATGCCCCAAACTGGGCCCTGCTAATCTGCCAGACATTTCTTAATTCATTCAAGGTGACATATCATGATTAATAGTTACAGATGGCAACTGGAAAAAAAATTGACTTCAATTCCAACATAGATAGATAGAAAGACAGACGTAAAAATATAGATATAGAGGTAGAGATATACACATACATGTAGATCAAACAACGCACACACGCCAATTCCAGGTGGATGGTAGATTTAAATATAAAATAGTCTTCAAAGAAGACATAGGATACTAATCTAAAAGTCAGATTTAATATACTAGACCACATGAAAAGTAAGATTTTCTTTTTATAAAATGGCACCCATTTAAAGAGGCAAGACAGAGCAGAAGTGTTTACACACATTCTTGACAAATAGCATACTCCTAATATGTAAAGAACTCCAACACATTGTTTAAAAATAGCTACCATCCGAAGTGCAGGAAAAGACTCCTGGGCGCCGGATGGAGAACATCGAAACGGCCACTTTACTTGTTAAAAGTGTTCAACATCATCTAATCAACTAATTCCGGGGAAAGATTCAAATTACATTAACAAAAGGCTAAAGCTGAAAAGCTTGTTATACTAAATTTTAATATGAATGCAGAGCAACAGCAATGTTCACAACTCAGTGTATCATTTCCAGGAAATTTTAGTTAATGTGTGTTAAAGCTGAATGTACATTCTACAGGGGAGTCAGTAACCCCACCAACAGGAATGGATAGATAGATAGATAGATAGATAGATAGATGATAAACATATTCAAAATAGCACTAAATATTTAAAAGAGGAAGCAGCCTAAACACAGTAAAATGGACACATAACTCATACATGTGTATGTCTCAGTCGATTTGTTACTCGAAATAACACACTGTAACAACATTACATACATGTTTCAGAAGTAGTGTTGAGGAAAAAAATCAGATGTATTGTACACCCTACGTAATTGCACTTATAAACAACTTCAGAGTACGTCTGTTTCCTTTAAACATTGCGTCCTGAGGATGGGGTTGAAGGAGAACTTAGGAGAACGCAAAGAGCTACTTTCTGCGCTGGAGGTGATGACAATGACCACGTTGTGAACATTCGTCGCCGGAGCATTTCCGGAATGCATGTTACACTTCAGTAAGAACTTTAAAAATAACAACAGACACGACAAAACATTTGTGTTTAAGTAGAAAACTAGCAAATCATAAAAAGAAGGAATACATAAGATCTTCTTCAGATGAGTAAGTTTAAGCACTGAAAATTCATGAGCACAAAGCAAAAACATGCTGATAAACGACCTACACGAGGGAGTATCTAACAAAATTCCCACACCTGCAGACGATATTAGTATCTTTCACGTGATAGAAAACCCAGTCGCCGGAGACAAAGTGCAAGAAGATTTAAAAGGCTTTGAAAGTGAGCAGGAGAGTCGGAAGTGCGTTTCTCCGCGGTCAGCTAAATAGGAATGTAAAGGAGAAAGAACATAAAGATGTCTCATTCAACCTTATATACGAGTCAGGACACATAGCGTAGTGTATTTATACACCATCAGTACTAAAACCATTGTTGATGAATGGAGGATTAAACCAATGAATTAATAATGAGCTCAGATTAAGCTATCAGTTTTGATATAGGAAAATGTCAAGGCTAGAAGTTATAGTAGAGCATTTCCTGAAGAAACAGATCTATGTGATAACGAATGCTGGACAATATTCTTAACATCAAGAAGGATTTAAAATGCAAAAGAGAAGACATTACAGAATGGAGGTTGTTAAAATACAGAAATGGGGCTTCCAAAAAGGAGGAGAAAGATCTGCTCTGTGAAGATGAAGGTGAGGTGAGAATTATTTACATAGGCCACAAAACTATCACTACTGTAAGCTATCTGAACATGGATTTCAAAACCTGTGGTAGCTAGCTTTAAGCATCAACTACACCGTTAGATGATCAACCCTGAATTTAGCTATTGCTGTGAAGGTATTTGGAGGATGGTTCACATCTACTTTCAGGGGACTTTCAGTAAAGGAGATGGCCCTTTGTGACATGAGTGGGCTTCATCTGACCAGTTGGAAGTTTTAAAAGAGAAAAATCAAGCCTTGAAAATCAAGAGAAGTTTTGTCTCAATAACAGAGGCCCAACTTCAGCTGAGTTTCTGGCCTGCTGTCCTGCCCTACATGTGTGTGTGTGTGTGTGTGTGTGTGTGTGTGTGTGTGTGTGTGTGTGTCTACATGTGTGTGTGTGTGTGTGTGTCTTATTTGTTCTATTTCTCTAGAGAACCTGAATGATGAGATGTCTAAAGTGTATCTTGAAATGATACAAAAATAGGTGAAAGATTAGAAAAGCGAACTGCAGGTCAAGAGACCAGAACACTGAAGAATCGAAGAACAGAAGGAGCTTGAAGATCTTAAACAGAGCTAATTAGAAAGCAATGAGAAAGACAAGAAAAAAGATAATAAAATGAGTGTATAAAGGGTGGTGAGAGAGGGCTCATACAGAGCTTCTGGGTGTCTTAACATCTAAACTCCCTGTCTTAATTCAACCATTACTCCTCCAAGAAGCCCTCTCTGACTTTCCTAGCCCACATCGGTTCCACAATTCTGTTCTTACCTGATTATTTTTCTTTATGGCAGTTAACGTGGTTTGTTATTACTTGTGGAATATCAACAGGCATCTCCTTATTAGAGCTCTACCCATGAATGTTTTACTCTGGACCTTAAACAACATAGGTACTCCAATACATCTTGCACCAGATGTGTCTATCCTGTAATATATCCCTCATTTACTTTGCGTGCAAGATTCGAGATAGTTCCCTATTGCAGAGACTAAGGCAATAGTAATATTTTAGCAAAAATTCTTGAGTGAAATCCACCACCAAGTCTAATACAGTCAGACAAAATGCATATTGAGCTGTCCCTCCTGCTGGTGGTTCGATTGATTACAGAAGTCGTACAAATGAGCTCTACACAGGTTTCTGATCTCAGGTAGATTGTAACAAACTGGAAATGTCCAGCTCATTTGTTTAAAAAGTTTTCTGCATTCCAATAAAATAATATTTCCAGGAGTGGGAAATAAATCACATGTGTAATGAAACATCGCGGTTTCATTCCAAACAGAAAGACTCCAAAGAGACTTTGATCGTTTAGTATTGTTTTTGTGGTACCAGACCTTGAGAGTGCTAGGCAAGCTTTCAACCACCTTTCTACCACAAATAATAGGCTATCAACAAAAACAGCTTGAGAAATTCAAGTAAAAACAACAACGCTGAGGTTTCACCTCACCACGGAAAGAATGGCCTACACCAAGAACTCAAAAAACAATTGTTGGCCAGGATGTGGGGGGGAAAGGAACTATTCTCCACTGCTGGTAAGAACACAATCTGGTTTGACCACTATGGAAAGCAGTCGGGAGATTCCTTAGAAAACTGAAATCTCATTTGATCCAGCTTCTGCTTTACTAGGAACATTCCCAAAAGAAACAACATCAACACACTAAAAAGACACATGTGTACCCATGTTTATAGCAGCATAATTTATAATAGCCAAATCTTGGAAATAATCTACCTGCCCATCGATAGAGGAATGGTTAATACTGTGCAGCCATACAGAAAGACAGACATGAAACATTTGAACAGAAATGGTGCCACATTGAGTCAATAATGCTCGGTGAAATAGACCAAAAACAATAACTGAAAATAGACGGCTATCTCTCACGAAATCCACAAAAATAACAGCATAATAAGGCCTCACCACCAGTAACAGGGTAGAAAGAGGGACGGACTCCCAGGAAAGGGATGAATATCTGAAAAATGGAGTGGGGGGATGGATGGGCATTGATTCCCCATACCCCATGTCTTTGATATGTTACAGAAATTGGAATTCATGCATATATGTAAAATAAAATAAAAACTTAGTAGAAAAAATACTAACCTCAGCTCTGCCACCTGTTTGTTGTGAACCTCAACCTCCAATTTCTCATCTATAAAATGGAAAAACAATGCACTTCCTGCACATGAGTGTTGTAAGTGTCATATAAGCGAGCAGCTGTACAGCTGTCAGAACGTGACCTGGTGTGTCAGAGCACCACTCTGCTAGACTGAGGCTGTTGTGACTGACATATGAACTGAACTAACTGAGCAATCAGGACGATATAATCCATGAACAGCTACCAGGAATTTGTGAATTTTTAAACTTGTGCTTCTAGGGGAGGTTGAGTTAAAGACCAGGTGCCTCCTGATGGATAGAAGATATGGTGGTAATAGTTTCTAAAAATTAAGTTAACCTTCTTCACCCAGAGGTCTTATGTCCATGGATTAAACCAACAATTTATTGAAAAAAATCATAGTGCACCAGTACTGATCATGGCAGACTTTTTTTCCTTTTCATTTCCTAAAGAATATAGTGTGTCAAGGCTGGAGGCACAGCTCAGTGGCTAAAAGTGCTTGCCCGGCAAAGTGTGGGCCCTGGGTTTGATCCTCCAGCACCACATATGCTGAGCATGAGGACACACAAAATACCTGTAGAAAATAAATGAATAAATAGAAAATAAAGGCCTGCACCGATGTTTTTTAAAGAACATAGTATATCAATTACTTACAGCATTTACTTTGTGTTAAATATTAAAAGCAATCTAGAGCTAATTTAAAGTAATGTGGGAGGATGTGTGCTGTCCATATTCAAATATTATACCATTTTTATGTAAGAAACTTGAACATCTATAGATTTTGGTACCAGAGGTGGTCCTGGAGCAGGACCTCCATGGAGGCACAGGCGAATGCTCTCCCCATTTCAGTTTGCTGATTAGGAGATACCTGCCCTACCAGGTCTAGAAATTACACATAAGAAACGCGGAAAAAGAAAGAACAGGTGACTAAGGAAAAGATCTGAACTGCTCCTAATGTAAACATTAAGATTGCTCTGAAAATATGGCCATTGTGTCTAGCAGTGTCTGCGGACTTCGGTTTCCCTTCGGAATACTCAGACTCTCTTTTTTCGGCAGGGGACATGTTGTTTGCTTATTTGTCTGTTTTTTATTCAAGACATTCAAACTTTCTTGTGGCCTTTTTTTTCATTTAATCTGGAGCACTAGTCTATGAATCAAATCTACATTTTTTTAAATTAAAATTTTTTCCTCAATTTATGTAGCCCCCACCCGACCCCCTTTAGCTGATCTTCAGTTCTGTCAACAAGACCCTTCTGACTGCTCTTCAGTCTGCTACTCTAGCCTGTCACCAAGTTTCAGAGTCACCAAAACAAACCCTAAATCCCTTCATTTAAAAAAAAAAA